>CM071634.1:7620686-8220686 GCA_036419045.1 Scirpophaga incertulas | reverse complement strand
ACGACCCTGTTGGAGTATGGCGACTAGTGCGAAAGATCCGAAGATACCGGGTATCTTCGGCCATGCTACGACCTAAAATGGGTCTCCTGGACGACAACCAGCCTAACCAGGCACTTTGGACCCGGCCATCCCGCGCCCCCTCTAAGGGCCCTCTGTCAGACTATTAGCCGTCAAAAGACGTTGCCCAGGGTTCACTGCGAGGAGGTTATCAAACGTCGCACCCCTTCGTTACATTCATCCATATCATCTGGATCTGGATCTAGTGCACTACAGTTTGAATTTAACACTCATTTTTTCGATTTTTATTTGATGGTATACAGTAACCGGCATATTCAATATAGAAAAGTTGTTCCTTCTGAAGAGATTGAGAATTGAGCTACCTCCGCAACCAGCGGCTCGGCTCGACCAGAATGACCTACCGAGTAATCTCAGCCTTAAGCCTTTGCTAAAAGGATCCTACGGCTTTGATGAAAGGGTAACAGATAAGCGTGATGAATTTGAACCTTTATATTCATATTGTTAGAAGCTAAAACCATCTATTTGTAACCCTAGGTAACTGAGCCCCGCCGACAAACTTAAGGAACACGATTTCGTTAGCGACTTTAAAAGTGTTTTGTCATCGCCCGAGCGGTGCGCTGTACTAAGTTACGAAGGCCTTTAATAGGGTAAGTTTTACGATTGACGGCAGGGGGACGAGCCGATGGGAGTTGGGGGTTGGTTAAAACAATTCCACCTTCGATTCGTAGTTCACCACTTCATCGAACACTTAAAAGCTCTGTGTATTATTTCGATTTATCAGTTTCTGGGGTAAATTTCGGTATGTAGTTAGTGATAGGTTTTTTTCGATCGAGTTTTTTGCTTTAATGATCTAATTAAAGCATAAAAATTTAACAAAGTTATTTGCTCTGAAAAATCGAGGCTATATGGAAAATGAAAAAAATAATCACCATATTTCTTGTTTATCATCAGCCATTATTAATCAAGCACGCGTAACCAACTTCATTAACGTTGCAAAGACATTAAGGAAATTTCATTAAAATTTTTAGCGATCTGAATCCGAGTTCTTGGAAATAATTATTATTACATATAACATCGAGGCTTGAATGTTTTAGTTTTATATAATAACCTTCACGCCCCGTTCTTCTCTGTTCTTCTGTGTTCGCATTGTGTTTTTTTTATTATTTGTATATTTGCCTCTTTCAATAGTATTACGAGTATGTTGGTCTATAGAATAGGACTGTCATAAAAAGACTTACGACATTTATAACTAGAATTACGAAATTGTTTGTTTTACTTAGAGATTAAACAAATAATATTTTTATAGAAAAAAACCGTACATCGAGACTTTAAATGTTGTTTTTTCCTTTTACAGAGAAACACATGATATGTTTTGTAATATAACAGATGGAACAAATATTGTTTACATACTTAAATATTTTTGGTAGAAATATATAGTAATAAATATGCTCAAGGCACAAATTCATCACATAAACATCTGCCTCCACCGGGACTCGAACCCAGGACATCATAGATGGCGACACCTTGAAACCGGTGTACTTGACTGCGCAGGTCGTCGAGATCGAATCACTTCGTATAATCGTCAGGCGAAACGATATCGTTAAGATTTTGTAGTATGATCAATATCATCATCATTTCTGCCAATAGACGCCCAACGATCATCATAACGGTTGGTACTGCGCTGCAGATGTCAGCGTCCTGCGATCATCACGAAATCGTCTGCTCATCATCTGGGAGATCTCTAACGCTGCGGTGCTCAGCATATGCCGGACATATATAATAGTAACAAACATCTATCCATACATACAAACTTTCGCATTTATTAGGGTTCTGTAGTCGAATGACAAAAAACGTAACCCCTATGGATTCGTCATGTCTGTCCGTCCGTATGTCACACCCACTTTTTTCTGAAACTATAAGAGCTATACTGTGGAATCTTGGTAAGTAGATGTGTTTGGTGAACCGCATTAAGGTTTTCATACAAAAATAGAAGAAAAAACCAATAATTTTTTATTATTCCCCATACTTAGAACCCTTTTTTTTTTCATGTACCCATATCATATTCTCTCATTTCTCATAGTCAAATGGTTAATCCAATCCAATATAAGTAATTTAATTTTTTACACTGTTTGTAGAGATATGTAGTTTCAAAGTCATATAAGAAAAATGTCGCTCATGTAGCGTTTGATCTCGTTGCGAGATCTCGAGATAGAACTCTTCTGTTTTCCAGTATTGTGTGCGGTACTACAGGGTGAAATTGAAATTAATCGACAAACTTTAAGGGGGGGTTCTAGTGCTAATAGACATCATATTTGTGAGGGCAAAAAACCAATCTAAGTTGTCAAAAAATAAACCACGATTTTTAGATACTACTACTCGAAACGGGTAAAGTATACATAAGAAAACGTAAACAATAAAAATTACATGTAAAAAGTATATAAGAAAAATATTACATTAATATTCGATAGACACTTTTGTTTACAAACGTACAGGTGTTTCATTCATAAGTCAGCACTAGGCATTTAGGTAGTTTGCGCGTACGGAGCGGCGTCAGCGCAACCCCACAAAGACGCTTGTGAAGAGACCGCTTCGAAACGAAACAAAGAAACATCAACTTAAAAACCAAAGTAATAAAGTTCTTACGCGCTACGAGACCGACCATTCGAACAGCCGGTATTCCCGCGCGCATCCTGTCCGGTCGACCAATAGCAAAGCTGTGTAGGTACCATCGCGCGCAAAATGATAAGGTTGCTAGTAATAATTGCCGTTATTGTATTTTCTTACATAATGTTTCATAACGATTCTAATTATTATTAAAACCTTCATTACAACGGTCAAAATGTCCTAGATAATTTTGTCGATTGATTTCCATTTCACCCTGTAGTTTATCTATCTACACAGCGTAAGGAAAATATACAGATTGCAAATCGTGAGAACATTTGCCTGATTTTTTTAAATAACGTCGCCCCACAATAGTATTTTTATCCTGTCACAACATATACACTACACAACATATAGTCACAAACATAGAGACTTGCACAAACACCCAGATCGGACCACTGTGCTAAGCGTGTCGTAAATTCGATTATATGATGGCAATTTACACCGATACAAGGAGCTCCGTAATAGATGCAACAGAGTATGCAGGGATGCGCAACGTCGCCACATTCATGCATCTGTTTCTAGTGGTAACTCTGCCAAGACCTGGTCCTTTTTAAATTCTCTTGTTATTGGCAAGAATAGGGCAAGTATTCCCAAGTCCATTGATCCTGACTCCTTAAATAAGCACTTCTCAACTCCTTTCCTTTTACATACTAGCATAAAGCAAGCTACTCTGCAATCACTTTCCCAAAATTCTAATCCTCATCATCCTGAGTTTTCGTTCAGCCCTATTTTAGATGATGAAATAAAGGATAGCATAAAGTCTATTAAATCTGATGCAGAAGGCATCGATGGTATTAGTCGTAGAATGATCCTCCTAGGAGCCAAAATTCTTATCCCTATCCTTCGCGATATTTTCAACCATACCATCGAAACTGGATGCTACCCACAGTGCTGGCGACAAGCTGCAATTATTCCAATACCCAAAATTTCAAATCCATCTCTGCCCTCACACTTTAGACCCATCTCAATCCTTCCTTTTATATCCAAAGTCCTCGAACGTTTGGTTCACCGTCAAATCAGTGTCTTCCTTGAGCGGCATAAGTTGCTCAGTCCTTTTCAATCTGGATTCCGCCCAGGGCAGGGGTACGGTTACCGCCCTAACTAAAGTGTCTGACGATATTCGGTTGGGAATGTCAAATCAACTTGTTACTGCCTTAGTACTACTTGATTTTAGTAACGCTTTCAGGTGCTATGTTGAATTTTTTTATGTTTAACTTTTCATGTTATAAATGATGGTACACTGCCATACTTTAAAATTCCACTCTAAAGGTTGTCTGGAAGAGATCGCTCTAAGCGATAAGACCGCCTTTGCCCACAATGTAATTTATGTAATACCTGTATGTTGTTTAATGTTTCTTTTGTTATTGTGAGCAATAAAGAATTTATCTATCTATCTTATATAAGTCAGTGGAAAGTCGGTAAGAAAAACATTTCAAAATGAAAAGCAAAATTATATAATATAAAATTATTAAGTTACCTGTAGAACACATGCTTCTTGTAAGTGTACACTACTGAGCGCAAAAAGTGCGCTATGCGCTGGCGCACCTGCCTTTGGCGTGTGTTTGAAACCTTCCGAAATTCAACACAGGTTAGAAAACATGCTTATCTCGAGGCAGGTGGCTTTGCTCATTTAATAAGCCCCGAGGCGAATTAAGCTTAAAGATATGTTAGGATATTCATTCTTGTTCGCTGAGACACAAAACATACAGCTAAAACAATTTTTTTATTCAAATTTTATCTTGTTTAAAATTATCTGTATAACTCTACTTAAAAGCGAAGAGTGGTCGAAAGACGCACTTAATCCTAGACAATAGGATATAAATTAGAACGAAAAAGGCATGGGCCACAAGTGGGGTGTAAATTTTATATAAAGCGTAAATTTATTCTATACCTACTGGGTACTTTCCCCTGCAGGCATACTGGTATTTTGCGGGGGTAATATTCTAATAATAGAAAAAAAACATACATATATATAATCACGCCTCTTTCCCATGGGGGTGGGCAGAGATCACAGTTTTCCACTTGCTACGATCCAAACATACTTCTCTATCTTCCTGGACTTTCATTAACAGTTTAATGCATGATCTTCGGTTACTGGTACTCTTGACCTGGCCTTTTTTCAACATATCACCTATTTGGTCCAAGTATACTCGTCTAGGTCAGAGGTTCCCAATTTTTTTTTGTCATAGACCCTTTGTCATTGTTTTTCGGTTTTGGGTAGACCCCCTGATATCGAATGCTTTTTTTTTTAATTATTAATTGTTAACTCCACGGACTCTTGGTCCATGCTCTTTTTACTTACTTAATGATTAATTACTTAGTGATCTTTACAATACAACAATTGTCTTAAAATAACTTATAGGTACTCATATAGAGTTGCGCAGCTCCTAACCTAATTATGTATACAATTATTTATGAATTTATATAATATAGTTTAGTAAGTTAGATATACATACATACACACACACACACACGTACAAACACTCTTATAATACACACATTACACACATACAAGCACTCAGATATCATCACACTCGCACACACATAGAATTTAAGCAGCATCTAGACCGCTGCGCGTTGTTTTGGTCTTTGAACATCATCTGCGTGTTATAGTCAGCGAGGTCTTTATCTGTTGCCATATCACTGAGGGCGATAAAATGTCTAATGGCGTCGTCCTCCCCTTGCTCCCTATAAAAGTACGTCAAGGACTCAGTATGTCTAGATATTGCGACAACTGCATGAGGAACACTGTCATGGACCGGATTTCTGGGTTAATTCCCTCTCAATACTATTACCCTGGTGTATGTGAGTCCCTGAGCCTCATGTATCGTCAGCAGGCTGGAATTATGTCCGGTTCCATACCCTTCCGTTTGAAACGTCTTCTTATCCTCCTGTGTGAAGGTCAGGAATAATGTATGAGAATCGAACTTTCTATGCCGTGCTTCCGATGCCATGCTGCAGGTCAGAGACCTCACTGCTTTGTTGTGGGATCGAATGCTTACATCCTATAACTTACAAAATTGTATAAACATTTATAATACATTTTTTACTTCAAAGGTACTTTTATAAGTAATTTTATGTCTTTATATTAGAAGATAGTATAATGTAAGTAAACAGGTACTATCAGTGTATGTTGAGATCCATTATCGTGGATTGTTTCGCTGACGTAGACCCCTTGAAGGTTGTCATGGACCCCTAGGGATCGATATAGATCAGTGTGAATGGAATCACTGGTCAAGGTCGTCCCGCTGCTAACAGGAGACCTATTTTTGAATTACGAATGCGATTTCGAAATCACCGCTGACTAAATAGTCAGCGGTGACTTTGAGGTCACGGATTCCTAAACATCCAATTTTTGAAAGTCGATCGCAGAGCTGCCAACATAGATAAAGTACACACATAAATGTAAGAGTTCGGTTCCACGCAGAATGTACCGCAGCCGATTATTGCCGGCTTAACCATCATGGTTATTATATATATAGTATATATATGCTACATTCATATATATGTATTATATATATATATATATATTAGATTACGAGTGGGTGAGGGCACTCGTAATGAAATCACACCTGTGACTAAGGTAGTCACATCAGTGATATTCAAAAATAAGAATTATTGAAAATCGTTGATTATTAGTCACATCGGTGATTTCGAAGTCGCATTCGTAATTCAAAATTAGGTCTCCTGGCCCATTCAAATTTGCCTTAACAAATTCTTTCAATTACCCTTATTACACTGTTTCGCAATTGATCTTTCATTACACTGTATCGCAATTTATCTTTCATCGTCATTCCGACTATTCCTCTCAAAGGTCTGGAATGGAGAAAAAGAATGAATGATCATCCACTCACTCTAGTTGATGAGTTGATACAGCATTCACTCTCAAACAAAACCATAGCATTAGCAAGGCACACCCAGACGCGCCTTTTTTGACAAGGACAAGGCTGCCCATGAAGCCGTAAAGGTAAATTTGACATAATAATCTTATATATAAAAATGAATCGCAAAACGTGTTGGTAAGCGCATAACTCAACAACCTCTGGAACAATTTCAGTAAATTCTTTTTTAAAATGTAATTTGAAGTTCAAAGATGGTTTTTACGGCGAGAAAAATTCGAATAATTATTGGAAAAATCCTAAAAACAGCCCCCTTTTCCCCATACAACGTTTTCTAACTAAAACGTACAGTCAATTTGAGCTTTATTGTTATTGTTTAAAGTTCATATTGCAAGCACTCACTGTTGTCTACGCAAATATAGGTGTGTTTCTAACATCTGAGTCAATTTGTGCTTTATTAACGCTATATAAAATTGAAATTCAATCATATCTATCAAAACAGTGTGCGTGTGTGCGTTGGAGCACAGAATACATGGTCGGAGGATTTAATGTCACGTTCCAAAATTGAATAGTTCCAAAATGAAAATGTAATAGTTCATTTGAACCTTTTTTGGAATTTGGTTGGCTATACGGCTATACGGTATACTGCCACTTTACAATTCTTTTTCAAATTCAAATTTGACAGGACGACGTCTGTCGGGTCCGCTAGTTTCTCATAAAAATAAACAGTTGCAAAATAATGATAAACCTAATCAACATTAACTTACTTATGAATAATTATCAATAACACAACATTGAATAAAACTGCATACTATTTAATAAATGATAGGTTTAATTAATAATTAAAAGGCGGGGACGCTTGATCGAGGCACGGAAACAGAAGTGGGTCAACGAAGCCCGCTCGCCGCCGCCGCGCCGTGGACAGTGCAGACCTTTATTTCAACTTCAATGTAGATCACTTCATTACCTTTTCTAGGCTTTTCCTTGCTATTTATAAACCAATATCGCTAGTAAAAAGTTTACATATTTGACTTTTTTTTACCATTGTTAAGAATGTACAGATAAAATATAAAATCACATATCCTATTATTCTCTTTCTACAAAGTAAACTGGATATTTTTATATCTCTCAGTAAAGAGAAGTTAGGAATCCTCGCATGGAGCACGAAACGTGCCCAGGATACCACCGGAGCGACAAGTGTTACGATGATTATGCCGCACTCCAAGCCAACTAGAGTGGTCTGACCAGCGTGACCTATCGACTAAATTCAGCTTTATGCCTAAGTTCTAAGAATTATCTAGGCTAATCGTGAGGGCGAGCGCCTCTCAGGAGAGAGGACGATGCAGCGCAGGCCCGTAAAGGAGGCCTTAAGTGCTTGAAGAGGCGCAGGAAGCCAAAGTGACGCCGGCCTTAGTCATGAGGGAAAACTAGATATAAACATAAAACTCACTCTAATGGCAATAAATAAAAGAAAAAGTATGTATATTTATAATAATGACATTTCATTTTATAATGCTCTGAAAAGATTTTATCAGCTTTGTTACGACAATAGATTTCCGCCCATTATATTAGATTTCCCAAAAGGAAACATATATTTTCCTGTCGTAAAATTTATCTTATGTTCTTTCCCGTGTCTTCCATACCAAATTAAATAAAGATAAAAAAAAATTGCCGTAATAAAATTGTTCCTATATACTTCTTACTGTCTCAAACTATTATCTGTGCTGGCAAAGAATTCCATTCAGTTTTTTCGATTTGTCGCTGGCATCAAATTCTTCGATCGATCTTAAGACACATAAGACTTTGTTCTAACTAATATTTTTTTATTAAAGCTCCTTCGTAGTGCGTGTTTTGATTATAAATCTAAGCAGGTACCAGTTCCGGTTACTTCGTTTATTGGCTGTAATAACATAATTTAATTAGCTTTCCAGTTAGCAAAAGACCTTGAGAAAAAACGAAATCTATTAGTTTGTGATGTTCATACCTCTGTTCTTACCAGTTTACTCAATTAAAATTTTAAGGAACTCGTAATGCTTTGTTCTTACCTGATTACTTAGATTCTAAATCTACTCAAATTCAAATTCAAAATCATTTATTCAGTCTGGGCTGTTACAAGCACTTGTGAATGTCGAAAAGCTACGCCATCGGTTCGCAAATCTACGGCGGGAGACCTTGTACTGAGAAGAACCGGCAATAAACTCAGCAAGGGCTGTTTTTCTCCCTGTACTAAATAGATACAGAGTCGTCAATTTGGAAAATGATTTCAATATTGATAATTCATGAAGTCACTTTCCATTACATAATATAATTAATAAAAATATAATTTGAAAACATGCCTATATTACTGTGACATGGAAAAGATATGGACTGTGTGAATGATGATATATTGAAGAAAGGAGTGAGTTTCGAAATTGCCAGTTATAGAGGAGACTCGAAAAGGAATACATGTTTCGTCAACCCCATATAAAATTGAGAACAGGGTAGGAGAAAGAAGAATGAGAATTGGACATGTTTGCACTCTTTCCCACTCATTCTCACACAGGGATAGTATCTGTGAGTGTCATGAGGATGTTGGAGATGTTTGTTTGTCTGTTTATATGATTCCTTCCTCTCCTCTTTTTTGTCTCTTCATCTCCATTTGGCTCAGTCAGTTAATTCCTTATTGTGTATATGTAATTATGATGTCTACCATATATTTTAATTTTTTCTATATTTAATTCCATTAACATCTAATTATACATATGTTTCAGCACTTTCCTACATCTTTCTATAGTATGTTTTTTCTATCTTGAGTATTTTTTCATCCTTCCGTTTCCCTACCTTGTCATTGGCTAATGCAAAAGCCGTGCAAGCCAGAAGAAAGAGAAAACGAAAATATTTTTTTGGAGTTGGTTGATTTTTTGTGGCGATTATTTTGCTCCAATCAACGATATTCAATATTCCTGAATATAAAATATACTCTTATATATATAAAAAAAGTTCTGTTATATAATATTTACACATTGAATAGTTATACAACTAAATAGCTATTGTAACTTGCCTCGCTTTTGAACGTCGCCTCTACTTTAGTGATATGTGGTGAGATTTAAGACTAACACCCCCTCCCATGGGGAGATGGGGGTGGTTGATTTAGTACCTACAATGAATCTTAATTTTTCTCAAATATTATCTTTAAATACAGGTATAAAATGTAATATTATTTAATTCTGAAGTTAAACACCATGATACGAGTAAAAATGTCAAGACATAAATGCCGCTGTTGCTTTTGAATGGCATACGAATAACAATGAATAAATAGTATAGTTTAAATTATAATGTGTTGAAAATAATGCACGTGATATATGATATAACAGAGGAGGGAGAGGGGGGTGTATATTTTGTAATTCTTTACAACCCCCCCCCCCCTTCACCCCTTTCAAGCCTCACGTCATTAATACAATAGAATGTTATTACATTATTGCATCGTATTTCGTAACTTAGATTCGAAAGATGATTCATGTATCCAATCACATGTAATTCATTTTGAGAATACTGGGTGATCGGGGTTTTTACTACAAGTCAAAGCCGCTAAGGCCGCAGGCAATCTCTTTGTTCCTATAACGGGTACACGTCATTGCAGGGGCTAATACATTAGATCGTAATCAATACTAAACAAAGATTGGCATACATTGCTGTCTGATTTATGCATGACACAAATAAATGCAAGCTTTCCACGCATTGGATATTACTTTGTATCTGACAGTTGGAGCATACTCGCATCTAAGAGCTCAATCACGCAAGAGGCACAAAAAGAATGGGCCAATCAAAAATATATATTTCAGGATTTTGTATTTATTTAACTTTAAAAACCGGCTTTACTTTAATGTGTAAAAGATTCATAAAGTTATTGTCTCCCTTTATACATTAATTTAAAACGACCATGAATCACTAAATTAGAAAAAAAAATCTATAGTAATGCAGTACTAAATATAGCTTATGTTACTCAGTGATAATGTAGCTTCCTAATGAAAAAAGAATGATTAAAATCGGTCCAGTACTATTTGAGTTTATTCGATACATACGAAAATACAAATCTTTCCTCTTTCTAATATAAGTGTAGATTAAGGAAGGTTAGTACGAAAAAACCAGCAATTTAATGGGTAAAGATCTATTTTATTACATGTTTATGTAAAGTTCTCTTCTGTTGTGTTTGATTGAGAACTTCGTTTTGTTTTCGGCTATCTAATATCTATTTAATATCTTCGGCTTGTATCCTGAAAATAAACATAAATTCAAATCGCAGTTTGAGAATAGTTAGAAAGGGATGGTGCTATTGAGCCCACATAGCGCCATCTTTTTCTAACTATCCATACTAATATTATAAATGCGAAAGTAACTCTGTCTGTCTGTCTGTTCCGCTTTCACGCCAAAACTACTGAACGATTTAAATGAAAATTTGGTACACAGATAGTCTAGAGCCTGAGAAGGACATATGCCACTTTTTCATGCAAAAAAAGGTTTGTAAAGGTTGTAAAAGGTTGAAGGAGGGAATAATAGGTTGTATGGAAATTATTGTTAAACCCTGAACCGATTTAATGAAATTTGGTACACAGATAGTTAGAGCGAAAAGGACACAAGCTACTGTTTTTATATAAAAATGGTTGTAAAGGGTTGTAAAAGGTTGAAAGGAGGGATAATAGGTTTGTATGAAAAAATTTGTTAAAATCACTGAACCGATTTAATTGAAATTTGGTACACAGATAGTCTAGAGGCTGAGAAAGGACAGAGGCTACCTTTTAAAGCAGAAAAGGGTTGTAAAATGTTGAAAGGAGGGGGTGAAAGGTTGTATGGCAGTATTGTTAAAACATATCCTTCCTGTGGGAAATTCGAATATAACGCGGGCCAAGCCGCGGGCGGAAAGCTAGTACTCAATAAGTACGCAAATAACTTACTAATGTACATTGAATAAAACTGCATACTATTTAATAAATTATAGGTTTATTTAATAATTAAAAGGCTGGGACGCTTGATCGAGGCACGGAAACAGAAGTGGTTTATCTCAGTTTATGATAAGGTAAACACCTTATCAAATTGATAGATAAAAATCAGAAGCGATTCTACACTAAAAGTGTGAAATTGATAGCGCGTTCATCAAGTAACTGGAACTTGCAAGAGTTGAACCCCTATTTTTATAGTCAATATTCGTGATTGCTATAATCATATTGGTTGTAAGACCCTCGGTGCTCACTTTAATGGGGGTTAATCTGTACAACCCCGGGCATCGCATGTCGCAACCATGACACCACCTGTCTCAGTTTCGACATTTGTGTGATGCCGGTACCTTATTGTTGAATTTTATCGATATTTCATTTCGTCGATATTCTATTATTACTATGTTGCTGTCGATAAGAAAATTATTATTATTATTTGTTTTTAAGCACGTTTCACGTCAATCTTGAAAAATGAAGATGTGGCCAAAGGATGTGTTACTCTAGAAAAAAATCCACATCTTTTTAATTAATTTAATACGTTTAATAATATTGACAAATTAAGCGTTAGATAAACAAAAGTTACTTTGGAAAAATAAATGTTTAAACAAACCGAGGATTTTTACACAGCCGACTATAGTATTTATTACCATATTAATAAGGGATAAAAATGTGTTTGTAAGTCCCTACTAATAAAATAAATTAATTTACCTTTTCACATAAAAACTATCGAATGGATTATAATGAAACAATTATATAACTTATCTATACTCTAAACTAATATTATAAAGAAGTAAAGTTTGTGTGTTTGTATATTTGTATATTTGTTAAATTGTAAGGGGTAATCTCGGGATCTACTGAACCGATTTTAAAAATTCTTTCACCAATAGAAAGCCACATTATTGCGGAGTGTCATCATCATCATCATCGATTTTAAAAATTCTTTCACCAATAGAAAGCCACATTATTGCTGAGTGTCATCATCATCATCATCATCATCATCATCATCATCAGCGGACGGCGCGCGATGGCTTCGGGTTTAATTCAGTTCGCTTTCGTGCTCGCTTCGGGGATTATTAATATTATGCCCAACGAAGTGGGCGCGGGTCAGCTAGTATTTATATATAGTAGAATAACACATAGGATTTAATTTATAAAGTTATACTTCATGCTAATATAAGGTACTCGAAATAATAATAATGTGTCGGGTACTTTTATTATGTCGAGTAATTCGGTAATTCTGCGCAGACGAAGACACGGGCACCTGCTAGTCCCAACTAATATTATAAATGCGAAAGTGTGTTTGTTTGTTTGTTTGTTTATTTGTTTGTTTGTTTGTTTGTTTGTTACCTCTTCACGCTTAAACTACTGCACCGATCATCACGAAAATTTGCATACACATAGTCTGTGGTACGGGGAAGGATATCACATTTTATCCCGGAAGAAAGTAGCTACTGTTCCCGTGGGATCGAAATTAACGCGGACGGAGCAACGACGGGCGGAGCCACGGGCAAGAAATAACAATATAATTATTTAATAATATTTAAATTAATAATATTTAATATTTGCATACACATAGTCTGCGGAACGAGAAAGGACATAGGACACCTTTTATCTGTTCCCGTGGGATCTAAATTAACACGGGCGGGCTACTAACAGTGTAATCCTTACTAATATTATAAATCGGAAAGTGAGTTAGTTTGTTTGTTTGTTTGTTCCGCTTTCACGCCGTAACTCCTGAACCGATTGCTTTGAAATTTAGCAGACGTAAAGATAAAAGTCCGGATTAAATACAATAGGCTACTTTTTATCCCGGAAAAATCGACAGATCCCACGGGATGCACAATAAAGGCTTCGCACGAAAACTACTGCACAGATTTTCATGCGGATTTCATTCATCAATAGATAGACTGATTCTTGAGCAAGGTTTTGCGGTATTTTTTATCTGTTTAGTCCCACGGGAAGCGCGATAAAACCTTCGCGCCATAAACCGACTTCCGCGCATATGTAGCCGTGGGCAAAAGCTATGACCCTTAACCCTCTATAGACCCAATCCCGAAATCCACGCGGGCGAAGCCGCGGGCAGAAAGCTAGTTTATAATATTTTTTTGTTGTAATTCTACATCAGACAGCTCCAATAGGGCAGGCCTCGAGTGTTTGACACAACATATTAAAATTGGTAAATAAAGAATTATTATATTATTATTAAGAATATTTGGAAACACGGACGCAGGAAGGTCAGTCCACAGTGTGGCACTTTGCATTTTGAATATGGACGCGAAGGTTTGGTGCGAAAACCGTGAACCAGAATGACAACCGCATATGGATGAAAACCCTCACCTCTTCGCGTCGTCCGATGGCGGAATGGTGCAAGTGGAATATGTAGTCCAAATTCTGATCACAATTCACCACAAAAATGCAATCTGTTTTTACATTCATTAGCAAACGATATTGACAGCGTAAATGTTTGTATGAAAACTTTGTACAGAGCCCCTCGTGGAACGTAATTGTACTATTTTTTTAATTGACATTACTTTATATCTCTGCATCACCTGAAGGTTGATTGGTAGAAAATGCCTAAGGCATTAAGTCCGCCATTATACTCCATTGTACATAAAATTTAAACAAATTAATTACTTATATAGTTTACTATACATTAAATTGCTATCGAAAAGAATAGCAAACTCTTGGTAAAGTCACAGGTAGAGAACACAGAACTTGACGCGCGATGTTCGTGGTTCGACTCTCGACTTATGAAATCTAAATGATTATTTACGGTTGATCTACGTTTCGTAATAATGTCATAATTACATTATAATGATATATTTCTTTCAGCAGCTGTAACGCCTGTAAATATGTAATGACTAATTAATTGTGAATTGATTAGCTATGACCTATACATCTTCGAATTCATAAGTAAACAAATTAAGCATGGATTTTATAAGTAATTTAATTTTAATTACGTGCCCAATAAAACTAAATGAAATGTCTGTAAAATGCGATTTGTTTTATCAAACAATTGCTGATTCTATCGATATATCGATTTAAAGCGATCTATCGATAACCCATTGGTCATTTCGGGAATGACTTGTCGGACAATACATGCGAATGCAAGCGGGGCGCGGGCCGCGGGCGTAGGGTAGCAAGGGCAGCGCCGTGCCCTTCACTCGGGTCACCTTGCGCAGGTACATGCGCGTGCGCCTATTGTCCGGCAACCTGACACCCAAATATAACCTGTGATCTGCACACAAAACATCATTCTTACTGCACCGTGTTAGGACTTAGAATCGAGTTCCATATTCACACCGCGTATGTTACTCTAACGAGTTCCAATTTCAAGTTTGAATTTTTAAAACCCAATTGCATTTTATAGGTAAGCGTGACAGGATAATTTAAGAAGGGAAGAGTCTGTCTGCTTTTTTTGTAAGCCTTGCGCATGCGATTCGGTTATGTCTGCCGTCGTTTTTGCCTGCTTTGTGGTTTTTTGCGATGCTTTGTTTTCGATGTAATTATTCCGATACGTTTAATAGTTATCGGGCCGTAATGACTCAAAGTCGTTTTGCGTTTAGATGATTGCACGCCATTTTGTTTTGAATGTTCTTGTATTTGTCAGTTGGAGAGTTTTTTTTAATACTTGTGAATATTTCTCACGATGCCAGTGTATGACTAAAAAATTTAGTGCAAAAAGAAAATGTCTTGTTTTTAGACGCGATGACACGTCAGACGTATTTTTCTCTCTGGCTTGACTTTCTTCTTAGAATATCTATGACTCAAGAGTACGGGCTTAAGGAAAAGCACTCGCTACTTCGAATAATAAATAAAATTATGCGCGGGGTTGCAGTAATTCTAAATGATTATCTCGTCATTCCCAGAACGCGTCATTAATTCGGACTTCTAATTTTGTAACATCTTTGTATGCTAAATTAACTATAATCTTGGCTACTTGAAATATGCTAAGTAGATATTGCAGTGGGCGAATCGCTGGAGCGATTCCTCTGACGCTAGAAAAAACGATAACGCTCCTCAATAGTTTCAACTTATTAAAGCTTTTTTGTCGGGAAAGAAATAATTCTCGTATTTGGGCCGATAATAACGCATGGGCAATGGCATCTGTAATTCAAAATCACCAGTTTATTTCACAGTGAAAAAAGTAAAATAAAGCAGGAAACTGTTTTTCCCGCAGGAATCCTCGCCGACCTTGACGGCTATATCATCGAAGGTAAGTTCAGTTGGTATCGCTCGCCATCCCAACCACGCCATCGCTTAAACACCGGTAAATATACCACAAGGCGGTGATTTGCTTAAATACGGTATATGTAACCTTTTTACCGTTTAGATCCCGCGGCAGACTTTGACAGTTCGTTGCGTTTGTCTGCATGACGTAGGCTTGCGTCATTATCAAGTCATTTAATGTAATGTAGCCAAGTGCTGCATATCGGTTGTATATAGATGTATGTATAACGCAAGAGCTATTTATTATCGCTTAGCAATCTCGTGGCAGGCTTTGACAGTTCGCTGTGTTTGTCTGCATGATGTAGGCTTACATCATCATTAAGTCATTCAATGTAATGTAGCCAAGTGCTGCATATCGGTGTTATATAGGTGTATGTATAACGCAAGAGCTATTTATTATCGCTTAGCAATCTCGTGGCAGGCTTTGACAGTTCGCTGTGTTTGTCTGCATGATGTAGGCTTACATCATCATCGTGTCATTCAATGTAATGTAGCCAAGTGCTGCATATCGGTTGTATATAGGTGTATGTATAACGCAAGAGCTATTTATTATCGCTTAGCAATCTCGTGGCAGGCTTTGACAGTTCGCTGTGTTTGTCTGCATGATGTAGGCTTACATCATCATCGTGTCATTCAATGTAATGTAGCCAAGTGCTGCATATTGGTTGTATATAGGTGTATATATAACGCAAGAGCTATTTATTATCGCTTAGCAATCTCGTGACAGGCTTTGACAGTTCGCTGTGTTTGTCTGCATGATGTAGGCTTACATCATCATTAAGTCATTCAATGTAATGTAGTCAAGTGCTGCATATCGGTTGTATATAGGTGTATGTATAACGCAAGAGCTATTTATTATCGCTTAGCAATCTCGTGGCAGGCTTTGACAGTTCGCTGTGTTTGTCTGCATGATGTAGGCTTACATCATCATCGTGTCATTCAATGTAATGTAGCCAAGTGCTGCATATCGGTTGTATATAGGTGTATGTATAACGCAAGAGCTATTTATTATCGCTTAGCAATCTCGTGATAGGCTTTGACAGTTCGCTGTGTTTGTCTGCATGATGTAGGCTTACATCATCATTAAGTCATTCAATGTAATGTAGTCAAGTGCTGCATATCGGTTGTATATAGGTGTATATATAACGCAAGAGCTATTTATTATCGCTTAGCAATCTCGTGGCAGGCTTTGACAGTTCGCTGTGTTTGTCTGCATGATGCAGGCTTACATCATCATCAAGTCATTCAATGTAATGTAGTCAAGTGCTGCATATCGGTTGTATATAGGTGTATGTATAATGCTAGAGCTATTTATTATCGCTTTGCAATCCCGTGGCAGGCTTTGACAGTTCGTTTCGCTTATCTGCATGAGATAAGCTTGCGTCTTTGTCAAGTCATTCAATGTAATGAAGCCAAGTGCTGTATACCGGTTGTATGTGTATAATGCAAGACTTATTTATTAGCGTTTAGCAATCCCATGACAGACTTTGACAGTTCGTTGCGCTTCTCGTTGTCATGTCATTCAATGTAATGCAGCCGAATGCTGCATGACGATTGTATGTACAGTCGGGTCAATTTAATAGGCCACATTTGACATTTCATTAAAATTCCTCAACTAACCTTGTAATGGCGGACATAAAATATTCAAATTTTTTTTTAGTTTGGAAATGCACAAATGACCGTTGTTACAAATGTTGCGTTCAGTGAAGTCTATACGTAAGTGATGTCCCTCAAAAAATCGAATGAATGCAATGATTACTTGTGAAGGCATTATTCACCATGAATTAATAGTCAGTCAGTTAGTTTATTGTATTATTTTTGTATGTAAACATACATACGACTGTAATCGTATAGGTATGATTGTATCTTATACTATATTGTATTATATTATTGTAATTATTAACATTGTAAAGAGGAGATAAAAAAAGACCTTCAGAGTTTCTTGCCTGTTCTTCTCGAGAAGGCTCTCCCAATTTCCGAACAGGTGTCGAGTCAATTTTTTTTATTTTTTTCTTTTTTTTCCTTATTCGTACGTATGGACAAGGTTTTTGTTTTCTTTTTTTAAGCTTTGTTTTTTTGTTTTGTCTGTTGACGTCAATAAGTGCCTGTAAAGGTCTATGTTGAATAAAGATTATTTTGATTTTGATTTTGATTTTTTTTGAGTCAAATTTTTATTAAAATAAAACATGTTATTCTTTTGTTTTATAGTAAAAAAAACAATAATAACTTCATTAACAGAGAAATAATTGGTATTAAAAAATTTTAAGGCAATTAAACTCGTAAAATATATTAATACAGTACCTATAAAAAAGAGCGTATTCCCATTTAAAAGGCCGGCAACACGTCTGTTGTTGCGGGCAGCGATAATCACTTACCATCAAGTAATCCATTTGCTCGTTTGCCTATTACAGTTATGTGGAAAAGTACTTTTTTATAAGATAGGGATCTTATAAAAAAAGTACTTTTCCATAATAACTGTATTCGATTCACATATGTTTGAAGTAAATATCGATTTTTTCACCATAATCGGAGTGTTTAAGCAGGTCACCTCACTATGAACAAATGTCAAATGTGGCCTATTAAATTGACCCGACTGTAGGTGTGTGTAATGCAAAACTTATTTATTTTATTATTTTAGTAATATATGGTATGTAAATACATATGTTGCAACGTAGATTGATACTATCGACCGCCCACTTTGACGTAGTATACCCTATAGTATAGTATACCCTTAACGTAGTATCTATATAGTTTGTGTAAGACTAAGACAAGTCGCCACAATACTAATAGTTATTTTTTCGATTTATATATATTATCCGTATTTTTTTATTATTATTATTGTAGTTATCTATTCTAATATATATAAATCTCATGTCACAATGTTTGTCATGAACTCCTAAACTACTTAACCGATTATAATAAAATTCGCACACCATGTGCAGTTCGATCCAACTTGAGAGATAGGATAGTTTAAATCTCAAATTATCGTTGCAATTTTAATTTATTGCTAATTATTTTGCTGTTATTATTTGACAGTCACAATTATCTGTTAACTCCAAATGATTCTAACAGATGTCGATACCTTTCGACTGGGTTGAGTAAGTAATCAATAGATGGCGCTGCTATGATAAATCTTAATATTATAAAACGTTTACAGGTTTTTTGCAGTGTATTTAGTATCTGCATTGTACCCGTGCGAAGTCGGGGCGGGTCGCTAGTAATATATATAAATCTCATGTCACAATGTTTGTGCTCAATGAACTCCTAAACTACTTAACCGATTATAATAAAATTCGCACACCATGTGCAGTTCGATCCAACTTGAGAGATAGGATAGTTTAAATCTCAAATTATCGTTGCAATTTTAATTTATTGCTAATTATTTTGCTGTTATTATTTGACAGTCACAATTATCTGTTAACTCCAAATGATTCTAACAGATGTCGATACCTTTCGACTGGGTTGAGTAAGTAAACAATAGATGGCGCTGCTATGATAAATCTTAATATTATAAAACGTTTACAGGTTTTTTGCAGTGTATTTAGTATCTGCATTGTACCCGTGCGAAGTCGGGGCGGGTCGCTAGTTGTAGTATATTTTTCTATACACGTTGTAATTTTTGAACAATGGTAGAAAACGTAGAATCCAAATCAATACTAAAATTACGTCAAATATGTTTTTTATTTTCATAAAATGTAATAAGTGTTGACCGGAATGGCAATATGTATTTCTATTTCTGTCCATATTTCTGGTTGATTAATTAGCGGTATTTACATAATTATTACTTTTCGTCTACGAGAGTACTGTTACGGCGGATACGGACATGGACAGTCAATTATACATAGGGTTCCCTCTAATTTTTAAAATTTAAATGCAGCCTTGTTGGTAAATCTGTCTGTAAATTGTCAATTTTAATAAATAAAGCACATATTTAATATGTAATTTAAAATCAAATGGCAGTACATTCATTAATTCGGAATATTTTGCACAATTCACACAGTCCCTACTAATATTATAATGTGGATGTTTGTCACTGTTAAATGAATTTTAATGAAACTTTACAATAATGTAGCTTATATATCAGAATAATACATAGGCTACAATCTATAAGGAAGATAAGAAGTAACAAACGCGCAGAGATGTGAAAAATAGTTTAGTAAAAGTATTTAAATACAAAATGCAAATGCATAGTTGCTAGCACTATTTCAAATAGAAATACAAAATAGTTTTGAATAAAAGTATTTAAATACAAAATGCAAAATACGTATTTTTAAAATAGGTTTTGAAAATAAAATACATTGTTAAGCATAACCTCTTTTATTTATTGAACTGATTTTAAAACTAGTATTTGTTCAAAGAGTTCATCTTTCATGTTCCGCCTATGGGGCCTAAATGTTGGCATTATTGTTCTAGTTGACAAATGACAATGACAACACTACGATCACGATCACTGCGTTCATAAATAAGGAAATCATGGATTAAAGAATGAAAAATTGTAAAAATTAATTAAAAATGCAACGAAACTATTTTGTATTTTATAAATACTAAATATTTATATAGAGTATTTCAAATAAAATACAAAATACATTTAGAAAAAAGTATTTCAAATATAAAATAAAAATGGGTATTTTGCATTTTGTATTTGCATTTGAAATATATGTATTTCAAATAATTCACATCTCTGCAAACGCGGCGTTGGTAAGTCACGAGGCAGGATGAGGGTCAAGTTATAGAAAGAATTAAAAATATGATTCTAAGTGTGTATGATACTTAAGAAAGTATAGAACAGACTGCCTAAAAAAGCTATTACATGCAACTAAATTAGACAAGAATGGAAGAATATAACGTGTTGTCAATGCCATCTATGGGCTGAGTAAAAATGATCTCAATTACTGAAGAAATTATATGAAAGAAAAGGAGTTATAACGTGTAACTGAACAAAGTGTTTTGTTTTTTCTTTCCCTCGGGAGAGGAAGGCTGAGAATCTATCACAAGGAGGTTATGTCGGACTCCACGCGGCTAGAGCGGTCTGACCACGCGACCTACCGACTAAACTCAGCCTATACCTAAGTTCCAAGAACCATATAGGCAAATTGTGAGGGCGACCGCCTCAGGAGAGGGACGATGCAACAAAGTATCTTTAAACTGTCCCCTCATCTTATATATAAAAATGAATCGCAAAATGTGTTGGTAAGCTCATAACTCAACAACGACTGGACCAATTTAGCCAATTCTTTTTTGTTAATGTTCGTTGAAGTTCAAGGAGGGTTTTTACAATGAGGAAAATTAGAATAATTATCGGAAATACCCTAAAACAGCCCTTTTATTTTCCCATGCAAACGTTTTCTAACTAAAACGTACAGTCGAATTGAGCATTATTGTTATTGTAACTTCATATTGCAAGCACTCACTGTTGTCTAAGCAATGAAGGTGTGTTCCTAACATCAAAGAGTCAATTTGCGCTTTATTAACGCTATATATAGTTGAAATTTAATCATATCTATCAAAACAGTGTGCGTGCGTGCGTTGGAGCACAGAATACATCGTTGGAGGATTTAATATCACGTTCCAAAATTGAATAGCCACAAAATGTAATAGGTCATTTAGACTTATTTTGCGATTTGGTTGGCTATGCGACATTATCTATAAAATAATTAGGAACAAAAAACTGCCACTGTACAAATCTTTTTGACAGGACGAAGTCTGTCGGGTCCGCTAGTTAGTATTATAAAAATTAATTCCGTCGTAATCTATTGAAATAATGTAATGATAATCAAAATCATTAGAGTAGAATTTGTAGATATACATGTGTCTGTTATAGAGTCAAAAGCTTAAATTTTTGTCTCTTTATTTTGTTTGAAATAGATAAAGACAGAACTACGTTTTAATCGTAGTTAACATAAGCAATATTGTACGGAACCCACAGTTTATGAGGTAAAAAGACATGAATGGTATTTTTTCTAATTAAACTGGTTGACCTGAAGATGTTTTATGGTGCCCAGGAATCCATGGCCGTGGGTGTAATTTAATGGTGACATTTTTCTCTGCGTGAAATATCGGCCGCCGCTGATTAGTGAAAATAATTGTGGTGTGAATGTGTTTGCGTTAATCACACCTCGGAATAGATAGATTCAAAATAATCTTTATTCAACATAGACCTTTACAGGCACTTATTGACGTCAACAAACAAAACAAAAAAAATCTTAAAAAAAACAAAGACCTTGTCCGTACGAACGAATAAGGAAAAAAAAAATATTGACTCGACACCTGTTCGGAAATTGGGAGAGCCTTCTCGAGAAGAACAGGCAAGAAACTCTGAAGGTCTATTTTTTATCTCCTCTTTTCAATGTTAATAATTATTATAATATAAGATACAATCATACCTAATACGATTACAGTCGTATGTATGTTTATGTATAAAAATAATACAATATTATAAATAATGTTGTTACCAAACATGGCTCTATGAATAGTGTAGATAATATAGGTGTCTATTTATTCGTTTATACTTGGATAGATGTAAATTGAATTGGGTTCAGACTATTTATCTAATTGTCAGCTTTTAATTGACGACTCTGTATAGTACAGAAAAGAAAAAAAAATTGACCTTGCCGGTTTTCTTGCTGGTTCTTTCCAGTACAAGGTCTCCCGCAGTACATTGTGAAGCAATGGCGTAGCATCATTAACCTGCAAATGTGATTGTAAAAATTAAAAGTTTTTTTTAATACAAGTTTTTATTAATTGCGCTAAATAAAACAAAATAAACTTTTACATATAAACGCTTATCGCGAGATTTACTTACTTATAGAATACTTTTAACGACTAGCTTTCATATGTAAAAGTTTATTTTGTTCTTTTTAGCGCATTTACTAAAAGTTTGTATTATTATTTTTTTTAGATTCTTTTATTTTCAGACAAAAAACCAAGCTTAGCAACCCTTTAATTTGATACCCATATTGTAGGGGTGCATTATAAATTAATGGTCCGCCATCTTGGGAAAGTCCGCCATATTGGATTAAGAGTGATGTCACATTATTTATCGAGGTATTCTTTGTAAGCCCTTTCATTTGATACCCATATTGTAGGGGTGCATTAAAAATAATTGATCCGCCATCTTGGTAATGCCGCCATGTTGGATTTAGAATGACGTCACATACATAACCATGCATTGTCATCCGACTTACACGTGTATGCAAAATTTCAGCTCAATCGGAGACCGGGAAGTGGGTCAAATTAAGATTCCAAGATTTTCTTACATACGAGTAGTTACAAGTGAAGCTAAATAAAAGCTTGTAAAAATACATTTTTTTAATCTTATTAAGCCTTAAACCATAATGGTTAAGCCGGCTATTAAATAATTTACTTGTATTGAAATTATTTTAAACGACAAGATAAAGGAGGAAACTTTTTCATGTTATAACATAAAAATGTCAAATAGTTTTATTTATATAGTTTTTGTACTGAGCAAAAAACAACATTTAAAACTAAAACATAAACATTTACGAAAAGCAAAAAACAGTTCTTGTCTACTACATCTAATATCTTTCATTAACTTTACTCTGTCGCTTTGAAGAATAAATTTTTGATTTTGATTGTACATTTGTATTAGAGAGGGAAGTTAAAGGTTAAAGGTAAAATAAAGGTCACGACGTTTATTTTACCTGATGATATGTGATGTTTGATGATAATTTGACGACACGTTTGGTACAGCGGTCGAGTGAACGGTTACTACGCAACGAGTCGCGGGTTCGATTCCCGCACGGGACTGATATTTTGTATGACCTACAAAAAATTGATCCGGTCTGGGTGTTTCTGCACGTGAGACTCTATTTGTGACTTTGAGGCGACATTCTTTTAAAAAAAAAAGTTATGGTCGAACGTGGTTGCTAGTAAAATTTGGTGTCATCAATCAATCAATACATAGTTTAAAACAAAGTCGCTTTCGCTGTATGTCCGTATGTATGCTTAGATCTTTAAAACTACGCAACGGATTTTGACGCGGTTTTTTTTAATAGATAGAGTGATTCTTAAGGAAGGTTTGTATGTATAATAAATGCATAATATAGTAGAGAAACACTGATAAATTTAAAGGTTTTACACATTAGATGTGATGTCGTAAATAAGCACCTTTTTTTGCGCTTATATTGCAAACGCTGGCTGAACCCTACGAGATAGACCAAAATAATGTACTACAGTATTGTACAACTTACAAAAATCCACAAAAAAGTCCGCGATGGTATATGTCTATCTCTTAGGGATAACCCACCATAACCATTTTTTCACTGCACCCGTGCGAAGCCGGGGCGGGTCGCTAGTTAATTATAAAGGAACTGATTTTTAAACTTCTAAATACAAACATAAGGGAGTGTTAAAATAGGAGAAAAAGAGGTAGAAGTGAGGAGAAAAGAGGCACAAGTGGTCTGGAAGGTCTACCAACCACAAAACTAAATAGAAAACAGTTAACAGTCCGCAGGTGAATTGAACCACCCAATCAACACCTGTGTTACCCGTTAGAAGGTATATTTGTTAAGTGTATATGTTACAGTCATAGACATAACAGATATTCTATATAATGACTAAATAGGATATTTTCAACCAGGATATTTTCAACCAGATAGCACAAAATCAGTCAAAGCTTAATTTTATTCTTAATCTTAATTTAAATTGTAATTTATTTTATTTAATCTTAATTTTGTTTTTATTATATTTTATTTAGTATTGTAATGTTGTTTGTATAAATGTAAGATGATGACCACACTAATGTACGATGAGAGCTGTGTGTACCTGTAATAGGCGAGCATACTAGAAATAGCATTGTCAGTGTTTTTGTAAATTGTCTAATATGCATCGCTGTTGGTATGCCTTATCAATAAATAAATAAATAAATAAATGACTATATATTATATAAAATGACTGGACAAAGTGATAATTTGTCACTTTGTCTAGATGTTATACATAACAACAAGTCAAAGTAATGTGCTTGTTTTCTTTATTTGTGACATTTTACTAAAGTAAAAACTTATCAGACCAAATATATATTGCTTTTTTTAATAAATGTCATGGTTGGTCATCTTTCACTTTTGTTTTTGATTATTATCTATGACAATGTTGTTCATAACATTTTGGAAAAAAGCCTGGAATGAACCAGCATGAAAACCAACAAGAGCTATATTTTTTCTTCCTGTATTTTAAAAGAGTTGTCAACTAGAAGCTGGCCTCGTATAAACAGTCTGAACTCAACTTTCAAGTTTAAACATGTTCACAATATACCTATAAAAAACAATTGATCACCTTCACACTAGCAGCTTATATGGTTTTCCTTAAAAACATGCGCTAAGTGCCTACGTTTAGTAATTACAACGATTAGAATTTATTGTCCACGCATCAACTAAAACCAGTTCTGTGGTTACCGCTAAATCCAAAAATTTAATTCGGAGTCATCGCATTAAAATTTCCTGTTTTACATATGTTCGCTCATGAGTTGGTACTTCGGGGTAGTGCGTCTATTAAAATAGTGACATGACTTTGTGTCGGTCGTGGCTGAGACTGGATTTAATTAAACGGAAATAGATGGCGACATTTTTTTAGTTCACAGCTACATCGCGCACGTGTTAGACGCTCTTTGAGACTAGCTGTGATTTGAAATAAAAGTTTTAATGTTATTGAAATGTAATTAAGACGCGAATGATTCTTATGAAAGAAGGAAAAAATTATTTATTATATTTAGAACTGTTGAGATGGTTGGATCGAGAAATAGCACAGTTTATTACTTTACTTTTATTTTGTATTCTTACATTTTCTATAAGCGTTCGACATGAACAATAGGCTTGTATCCACTATGAACAAATCTGATGCATTAGGTTGCATAACTATTAAGATGATCATTTAATTATGAAAAAACAAAGTTTTATAAAATAATAACTTTTGATTATTTATATTTTTAAAAATAAAATTGCACAAAATAAGCCATAAGTCACGTGACAGCAAACACCAATAAAAAGTGTTACGTCACGCCGTGCGAAACGTCAAAGTCAAAATGTCATTCCCAAGTGTCTTGTGGAAGTGCGAAAAAGAATGGGCATCATTCCTTCTCGCGAGTGTTAGCCACTTTTTACGTATCTGCTGATTGTTTGGCACGTATATAAATAATTTTTTTTGGTGTTTTTATACTTGTGCTTGTACACTGGGGCACTATGCAGTACTTGTAATACGATGAATCCATTTTTTATTAAAATAACTTCACAATACCGAATATTCCGATACTAAAACAGCTGTGTTTTGCACGGCGTGACGTCATTCAAGACGCCATGACAGTCATGAGCGTTTTTGATGACTAATGTCAAATATTTAATTAAATGCAAAATTATTCTTATAAATAAGCATTTTTTTTCAAAAATAATAATTATTTTGTATAGAATAGGCATCAAGGTATATTAGTATCTAACTACTGAAATTTAGGCAACAAGCCTATTTAACAAGAAGGAGAAAACGTCAATTTGACAAGTACGAGCTTACCGACTAACAAATCAATAGATGGCGCTACTCGTACCTTTCACTTTATTACAGATTATAAATTTTTGGATCGAGAAAGAACAAGAACAATATATCTGTATTTTATATTTAATATCTGTGTATAAATAAACAGATTTTACAATCTTTTAGTTTCATATTAATAATGTATCCTAAACTAATTTGAACGGCAAATATACTTTTAATCCTGTTCATTAATTACTGATGATTTATAAATAAATGTTGAATGTACAAATAATTACCCTCATTGATTACTTAATGACACACAACATGATATGTTGTTTAGATACAACACACAATGTTGAATCGTATTTATATTCTTTCCTTTTACTATGTTGAGTTGTCTTCGAGAATATTCTTTATATATATTCTTATATCCCTATGTATGCTTAAATCTTTAAAACTACGCAACGGATTATAATGCGTTTTTTTAATAGATAGAGTGACTAAAGAGGAAGGTTTATATGTATACAAACATCCATTAAATAGTGGAGAAATACTGTTACTTATGCGATGTCGTAAATGATTACATTTTGTCCGCTAACATTGCAAACGCAGGTTGAACCCTACGAGTTATATCAAAATAATGTACTAAGTATTGTACACATTGAAAAGGTCTACAGTAAACTCCGCTATGGTATATGTCTATTTCTTATGGATATTCCACATTAACATTTTTTTGTCTTTTACATTTTCTTCCGTTTTTAGTTTTTTAAACTATAATCTTATATATAAAAATGAATCGCAAAATGTGTTGGTAAGCGCATAACTCAACAACGCCTGGACCAATTTGGCCAATTCTTTTTTAAAATGTTCGTTGAAGTTCAAGGATGGTTTTTGAAAAAAAATTGAATAATTATCGGATAAACCCTATAACAACTCTTTTTCTCATACACACGTTTTCTAACTAAACGTACAATCAAATTGAGCTTTATTGTTATTGTATTAAGTTCATATTGCAAGCACTCACTGTTGTCTAAGCATCCTGTGTTCCTAACATCAAAGAGTCAATTTGCGCTTTATTGACACTATATAGAGTTGAATATCACAAAGCACTATAATGAAAATAAACTGATTTTTGTTAATTGATTCACACGATTAACTATAAAGCGATTGTTTACTTTTAAATGCTTTTTTTTTTTTTTTTTTTATTTATTATCAGTTACATAAAATAGTATTAACATTTTGATATAGTAAATATCACTTAAGCCACTAAAGCTTGAATGTGATACCCTTATGACAATTCTGTTCTCAATTTAGGTAGGTAATGAACACTCATTATTATATTATTAAAACATAACAGCAAGTAAACATAATATACACAACTTTTAACTACTTAGATATCCATACGATACAATAACGTTACAATCACAACTCAGACAAATAATACTTTTTTATTTGAACTTTTATGTTTTTGTTACTAATGATATTGCGGATGGAGGTAGGCAAAGAATTGATAAGCCGAGGAACAAGGAATGCATTCGTTCGTTCGCCATAGCAATTCCCTTTTTTGTAACAAGTTTGTTTTGAGCCATTCTCCTCCTCCTCCTCTTATATATGTTTTATTTAATTATTATTTATTCACAACGCCCTACCACCAGGGTGACGGTTCTGTACAGGAGAATTTTTAGCCTTATAAAAAATGCCAAAGATTTATAAAACTGCCACTTTACAAATCTTTTTGACAGGACAACCTCTGTCGGGTCCACTAGTTTATTATATAAAACGTTCACAGATTTTCTGTAGCGTATTTGGTATCAACATAATACCCGTGCAAAGCCGGGGCGGGTCGCTAGTTAACTATAAGATTACCGCTTATTATTTAGTATTAACAAAGTTAATTTTTTGTTGAAAGTTTATTTTCTATTAGGTCAGACAGTGACCATTTTGATGACGCCGTCTGCCGCCCGAATTGATTTCACTAATTGTTTTTTTTTTCATCTATACTAATATTATAAAGAGGAAAGATTTGTTTGTTTGTTTGTTTGTTTGTAATGAATAGGCTCCGAAACTACTGAACCGATTTCAAAAATTCTTTCACCTTTGGAAAGCTACATTATCCCCGAGTAACATAGGCTACTTTTTATCCCGGAAAAATCGACAGGTCCCACGGGATGCGCAATAAAGGCTTCGCTCAAAAACTACTGCACAGATTTTCATGCGGTTTTCATCAATAGATAGAGTGATTCTTGAGCAAGGTATTGCGGTATTTTTTATCTTGAAAAAACGGATAGTCCCACGGGAAGCGCGATAAAACCTTCGCGCCATAAACCGACTTCCGCGCATATGTAGCCGTGGGCAAAAGCTATGACCCTTAACCCTCTATAGACCCAATCCCGAAATCCACGCAGGCGAAGCCGCGGGCAGAAAGCTAGTTAACTATAAGATTACCGCTTATTATTTAGTATTAACAAAGTTAATTTTTTGTTGAAAGTTTAATAAACACATTTGACATTTTCTATTAGGTCAGACAGTGACCATTTTGATGACGCCGTCTGCCGCCCGAATCGATTTCACTAATTGTTTTTTTTTTCATTATTTATACATTTATGTGTACAATTAATTTGCTATTTTATGATTTCAATTCATAATCTATACTAATATTATAAAGAGGAAAGATTTGTTTGTTTGTTTGTTTGTAATGAATAGGCTCCGAAACTACTGGACCGATTTCAAAAATTCTTTCACCTTTGGAAAGCTACATTATCCCCGAGTAACATAGGCTACTTTTTATCCCGGAAAAATCGTCAGATCCCACGGGATGCGCAATAAAGTCTTCGCTCAAAAACTACTGCACAGATTTTCATGCGGTTTTCATCAATAGATAGAGTGATTCTTGAGCAAGGGTTTGCGGTATTTTTTATCTCGGAAAAACGGATAGTCCCACGGGAAGCGGGATAAAACCTTCGCGCCATAAAGCGACTTCCGCGCATATGTAGCCGTGGGCAAAAGCTATGACCCTTAACCCTCTATAGACCCAATCCCGAAATCCACGCAGGCGAAGCCGCGGGCAGAAAGCTAGTTATTTATACATTTATGTGTACAATTAATTTGCTATTTTATGATTTCAATTCATAATTATTTATACATCCGTGCTGAGTAATGGGATGACCTACTGAATCTGTCCTCAGACTTTTTGTTGACAGCTGACTGATGTATCAAAACAGAAATAGTTAAGAAAATCTCGCCTTGGCCTCGACTACCACGTGTCGAGACAACAAATCAACGGCTATTGTCACTTTCTCTTGTTCACACGTCGCAAGGCAAACTTATTTCTACTTGTCTTGTGCCAATGTTTACTCAGCGTAGTTCGCACTTAGCCCACGCGGCCGCGGTTCTGTTTGTTCTTACAATCGTCTATTACGTTAGATTCATTGTCCGAATTTGTTGTTAGAGTATGGATTATTACGTGATAGTGGACACGATTTATAAATACCACACAAGATGAGAAACACAATGCTGAACCGGGCCCTGTTTACTGCTGAGACACAATATCAATACATAGTATAAAACAAAGTCGCTTTCGCTGTATGTCCGTATGTATGCTTAGATCTTTAAAACTACGCAACGGATTTTGACGCGGTTTTTTTTAATAGATAGAGTGATTCGTAAGGAAGGTTTGTATGTATAATAAATGCATAATTTAGTAGAGAAACACTGATAAATTTAAAGGTTTCTAATGTGATGTCGTAAATAACACGTTTTTTTCGCGCTTATATTGCAAACGCTGGCTGAACCCTACGAGATTAGACCCAAAATAATGTACTACAGTATTGTAACAACTTACAAAAATCCACAAAAAAGTCGCGATGGTAATGTCTATCTCTTAGGGTGTAACACTTTTTTTTCACTGATTTTAAGTACTATTAAAGACACTTTTTTTTTATTCATATTGATTAAATTCACATTTACAATTGTATCTTGCATTGGTTATGTTTTCGTCGAATTGTTGCTTTGACATTGACAGTTCTATAGTGTGGGCCGCTTATCATGATCCTAACACCATTATCTATAGCGCAAATTAGGCAATCAAATCTAGCCAAGCGTCGTCTACAAAGATAGGTTCTTTATCAATAATACTGAAACATCACTCCGGAATTCATAGATTAAAAACAGTGTCGTAGATTATTACTGCCCACAGATTATATACCGGATACTAATTAACAACAAATTATTTTGCACTGCCGGTTACAAAAATATTTTAGAATTAAACTTAAATTTAGGAAGATCAATTCTTCCTTTCCTTATTTGTGGCGGATCGACATAGTTTCCACACCATCCTAGTTCCATTTAATAACAAACATCACATAGGTACTATACATCGTCTATATAGTCTTTGCCTCATCGGTGGTAAGCAATCTGTAACGGTATACTAATCTGTGACTTGGAGATCTGAAATCTGGGAATTGGGAATCGATCTATTGTAAAAATCTCACGCATATTTCGTGATATAAAAATCGTATAAAAGTTACTGAAAGTGGTGTGAGGATCACAAAATTTCAGGAGTATTTTATTTCCCATAAAATTATCCATATCTCTTGGAACCAACATAATTAACCTAGTTGCCACCGGCACTTAGGAAAAAAATAATAAACTAAAATATTTACATATTGAAAGCCCGATAAAAAGGTCAGTAATAGTTGCATTTATCTCTTTAATTCTTTAATCTCTTTAATTTCAATTTGTTCCCAATAGTAATGATTTTCACAAATAATTATTGATATTTGTTTTGAGCGGGTAGGCTTAACCACCCATACAAAATCATGCTGAAATTAGTTGCTCAGTTGCTAATCTCATGTATTTGAGGTAATTGGTGTTTGTATTTAATCATAATAATATAAATAATGTAAATTCTTGTTCTTTTAAAATGTAAATGTACCATATTTGATGAATGTTCAATAGATCATGTTTGATATTTTTCTTTGTAACCTAGTTGTCAGATTTAATTGTATGAAGAACAATAATGTATATGGGTTCCTTCTGAACCGCATAGACCACCCACAGTGAGTCCATGACTATGATAATGTAGCATTTTTATGATATGTAACAGGGCAAAAAGGTACCGGGAGTTGTTATCCCGGCCCTACAAATTTATGTAAGGAAAATATATAAAACACAATATCCTTGAGAAAATTATATAAACCTTAAGGAGAATAACTGCAATCTATTAAAAGAAGAGTGTCTGGACCCAGTCTCAAGGAAGGTATTCAGTACTAACCACCGGGGGATGGGAATTTAGCATTAGAATACATGTTATTTCTTAGATTTTAGAATTACCATAATAAATAGTTTATTTCAATACCCTGATCAACTATTGTTGTTAAATATCCTTGCCGAGATTGATCAAACAGCACCAGAACCAACCTGCCCTTGTGTCTACTCATTAAAATTTGTTATGTTAAGTACACAATAAAGTTATTTATTTTAATTGGTTATTTTAATTTAGTTGTTATAAAAAAAAATAAATATACATGTAAAGTGTTAAAGTTGATAATTAAATCAGTAATTTTGTTATTTTGTATTATTTGTCTTTTCTTTATAACTTTAGTTGGTGAGTAGGAGAAATATTACATTACAAGGGATAACCCACCATAACCATTTTTTCACTGCACCCGTGCGAAGCCGGGGCGGGTCGCTAGTGTTAAATAAAATATGTTTTTGTAAACATGTGTTATTGTGTCTGTGTCGTGGTGGCAAATAAATTTATGTCTATACCATTCAATTCCAATTCAATTCAAAATCATTTATTCAGTCTAGGCTGTTACAAGCACTTGTGAAAGTCAAAAAGCTACGCCATCGGTTCAAATCTACGGCGGGAGACCTTGTACTGAGAAGAACCGGCAAGAAACTCAGCAAGGGCTGTTTTTTTCCCTGTATTAAATAGATACAGAGTCGTCAATTTGGAAAATGACTTCAATATGGATAATTCATGAAGTCACTTTCCATTACATAATATAGGAAATACAACTAATAAAAATATAATTTGAAAACATGCCTATATTAGGAATGCCGTGTCATACAGTTTTAAAAGAATATATTAAAGTTAAATTAAAATTATAATAAATAGTACCCAGTATAGCAAAGAGCAGACTCATCTCCGCTGGCAGCACCCGTTCACGAGCACGACGCATGAACCAGCCATCGCTTCGCTCAACCATGTTTTAGGGAAGGGTCGTTGCGTTCTTATCACCTCAAATCTAAACCGTAGGGCCTTTATCGCCAAGGCTTAGGCTGAGTTTAGTCAGCAGGTCATCCAGGTCGATCCGCCTCGATCAGTTCGCAAATCTACGGCGCGGGACCTTGTACTGAGAAGAACCGGCAAGAAACTCAGCAAGGGCTGTTTTTTTCCCTGTATTAAATAGATACAGAGTCGTCAATTTGGAAAATGACTTCAATATGGATAATTCATGAAGTCACTTTCCATTACATAATATAGGAAATACAACTAATAAAAATATAATTTGAAAACATGTCTATATTAGGAATGCCGTGTCATACAGTTTTAAAAGAATATATTAAAGTTAAATTAAAATTGTAATAAATAGTACCCAGTATAGCAAAGAGCAGACTCATCTCCGCTGGCAGCACCCGTTCACGAGCACGACGCATGAACCAGCCATCGCTTCGCTCAAACATATTTTAGGGAAGGGTCGTAGCGTTCTTATCGCCTCTAATCTAAAGGCCAAGGCTTAGGCTGAGTTTAGTCAGCAGGTCATCCAGGTCGATCCGCCTCGATCAGTCTGGAGTTCGACATAATCACCACGTCACTTGATTGAAAAAGTTTAATTTAAAATGAAGTGATCCAGTAATACTGTTTGGTTATTATGAAGAGTTAGATATAATCTTCCCACACAGCTCTGATTTTTAAAAGATAAATGTACTAAACAGGTTTTATTAAAAAATAGACAATAAAACCATATCAGCCTCAGCCACTTAGTCATTACCAAAGAACGCATGAGTAATGTGTATCCGGATACAATTGCCGCGCAAACATTGCGTACTTGTGATCAGCGAGTGAAATCCCAGCTCCGCACACAAAGCAATTGACCCACGCCTTATGCCGCCATTGTGGTGAATATTTTAAAGGGTTATTATTTGTTATAAAACGTAATTTGTAATACTAAAAATGCTCGGCACGGCCATTCCTAATATAGGCATGTTGTCAAATTATATTTTAAATTGTTGTATTTCCTATATTATGTAATGGAAAGTGACTTCATGAATTATCCATATTGAAGTCATTTTCCAAATTGACGACTCTGTATCTATTTAATACAGGGAAGAAAACAGCCCTTGCTGAGCTTGCTGGTTCTCTTCAGTACAAGGTCTCCCGCCGTAGATTTGCGAACCGATGGCGTAGCTTTTCGACTTTCACAAGTGTTTGTAACAGCCTAGACTGAATAAAAGATTTTGAATTTTGAAGATGGAATAGTGACCACACCCTCAGCAGAAAGAAAGGAGAAAGTGGCTCTGGCTGGAATGGTTGGGACGTACACTTCGCGAAGCGGGAGGCTGCCGAAAAAGGGACTACAATGCGGCGACTCAGTTACCGGATAGGAGCAGAATAAAGTCACTATCCTATCTGTCATCTCCTCTTTCACCGCTTAGCATCAGGCGGGAGGAAGTCGTCTGCCGGGCCTAACATTAAAAAAAAAGAATAGGGAAGGGAAATGTTGGGAAAACGGGAGAAGTTACTCCATTTTTTAATCTTACGTCGCGTGTGCAACCTTCATGGTTAAAGCTACACAGAAATCATGTATGACGGAAATGTTCTTCTTAAAATTATATAAAAAATATCCCACGACAGCATACATTACCCCGGGAACATCAAGCTACTTCCGGGAACCCCCAGCCTCCGCTCCCCCGTCGATACAGGGGAGGCTCACTACCTCCCCCGGTCTCCTTCACCGACGACGCCCCCCGGCCACGGAAGGGGCGTGGTCCATCCCGGGTCGCCGTAGCAGTCGCGACATCCTTGCGCCCGCCGGCGACCCGCGGCGGCGCCGCAGCTGTGCTACCGAGTCCGGCGCCGCCTCCTTCGAGCGGGATCGGCCATCTCCCGACCCCGCTCGGCGGCCTCCTTCTGGAGCATCACTGCTTCACAGAAAGAGACCACAGCCCTCCAACCTCCCTCGTCCGCCAGCATTGCCGCAATCAATGCCGGCGGAGACAGATTTCGCCCGATCTCTGCGACCAAGACTCGGCGCTCGGAGGCCCACGCGGGGCACTCCGACAGCGTGTGCTGGGCCGAGTCGAGGTCGGATGCGCAGTGGTGGACGACAGCATACATATGTCTATCTTTTATGATTGAGTCACAGTAACACGTGTAACTCTCGATAGGTCAATCTCTCAGTCTCAGTCATTAAATGCTAACTAAAATTACGATTCTACACGAGCGAAGTCGTGAGCACAGATAGTCTTTAAATAAAGATGTTTCATTTGCACGAATACTTTATAACCTTCTCTCAAAGACCTAGTAGACATAAGAAATGGGATTATTGCCTTTGGAGTATATGTAAATCCGAGTGATCACAAAAAATAAATATATAGGTACACAATTTCTGCGTAGGCGCAATTTACGATGAACGACGCTAAAAGCTAGATCGCACAAACGCTTTTGTAATTTCTTGACGTGCTTTATTTGTAAAGTTTGAAAAGCTTTTCTTAAATGTGTTTACACATTGTCGCTGTATCCCTTCGTTTTATTTATTATAATAGTTTATTGTTACAAAATAACATGAAGAATAGGAAAATATAATGTGACAAAATGTACAAAAGGTGTGAATTAATTCTTTCAAGCTACCTGTGGTGGGACAAATACTGAGAGAAGTGGAAATCAAATAAAATACATATGTCCATATACAAAATACATTAATCTACATGAAATGCAATACAGCTAGTATAAGAGGAAATCTGTTAATTTTTTCGTAAACAATAGAAAAGAACTAATATCGCGTATTGAAGCTGGAAATGCTTTCCATAATTAAACTGCATGAACAGAATGAGCTAAGAATGAAATCGTTCGAATTACATTAAATAGAACAAAAAATGTCAAAGCAACGTGCTCGCGCGCAACTTGTGTAATACCAGCAATGAGAGGTTACGAGATTTGTCATCGATCTGACTAATATAATAGTTTATTCACATACTCGAAAGTTTTCTCCTGTGCTGCCATGTGCTGATGACAATTATGTCAAACGACACATTACATTTGTACAAAATCAAAATCAAAATAATCTTTATTCAACATAGACCTTTACAGGCACTTATTGACGTCAACAAACAAAACAAAAAAAAAGCTTAAAAAAGAAACAAAAACCTTGTCCGTACGTACGAATAAGGAAAAGAAAAAATATTGACTCGACACCTGTTCGGAAATTGGGAGAGCCTTCTCGAGAAGAACAGGCAAGAAACTCTGAAGGTCTATTTTGTATCTCCTCTTTTCAATGTTAACAATTATAATAATATAAAAATACAATATAATATAAGATACAATCATACCTAATACGATTACAGTCGTATGTATGTTTACATACACATATAAAATAATACAATATTATAAATAATGTTGTTACCAAACATGGCTCTATGAATAGTGTCCCTTACTTTGTGTCACTTACTGTGTGTAGTGTGATAGTCACTTACTTTATAATAACCTTTACTCATGAGTGTCTTTTTAATATGGATTTTAAATTTATATAAAGGCAAATCAATGACACTTTGCGGAAGTTTGTTAAACATAGATATACATTTCCCCAAGAACGAACAGCTAGTTTTATGGAGTCTGAACATTGGAACGGCAAGTTTATTTTTGTTTCTAGTATTCACATTATGTAGATCACTGTTTTTATTGAATTTATTATAGTTTCTATATACAAAAACTAAATTATCATATATATATATGACTAGCTAAAGTTAAAATATTAATTTCTTTGAACAATTCTTTTAGTGATTCTCTAGCCCGTACCTAGATAAGAACCTGGTTATTAGCGCGTAAGTTTGATTTTTTTACGAATACTTAATTTTATTGTACGGCTCGGGCTGAAATTCCGCCTCGCATTTTATAACCATCGTAACGCACTAATATTGTAATGTACTTATAACCTACAGACAAATAATCATAACCCACATCACACTAAATGACAAATCTAACTATCAACATTTGCCATGAAAATCGTTTCCTCATTAACACGACGCATCCCCAGCGAGAAGTATCTGTCTTATTTTTTTTTATTGCCGTACGTGGCAGACGAGCAGCAGCACACCTGATGTGAAGCGTTAACCGCTGCTCATGGACTTAAGCAATTCCAGGAGTGGAAACAGCTAAGCCGCTGCCTACCGTGATAAGAATACTCTCTTTAAGCCTCGTTTGAAGAGGGACATGTCATAGCGCGGGGGAAACACCGCAACAGGAAGATCATTCCACAGCATACATGTCCGTGGAAGAAATGATCGCTGAAAACGCACCATACTAGACGGGAACGGATCCAGGTAAAAAGGGTGAAGTCTATTGCGGCGTCGAGTGGTACGGTGATAGAATGGTGCCGCTGGTACCAAGTCAAACAATTCCTCGGACCACTCCCCACCGAAGAGCCGATAGAACACACAAAGGGCTCCAAAGCCCCTCCGCTGCTCTAGCGACTCCAATTTATCCGTGAGATTGGGATCATCGACGATTTTCACAGCCCGTCTCTGAAGGGAGTCAAGTGGGTCGAGCTGGTATTTGGGAGCGCCAGCCCAGAGATGCGAGCAGTACTCCACGTGTGATCGAACCTGCGCTTTGTAAAGTACAAGTCGTTGACCAGGCGTGAAGTAACGCTTGGCTCTGTTCAAAACGCCCAACTTTTTGCTCGCCAGTTTGGTTTTGTCAACCAAGTGACTCCCAAATTGGACCTTGCTGCTAATGTCGACGCCAAGGATCCCAATACTTTCGGAGATACGAAGGGGTACACCTTGGAACTGAGGCACTATGACAAAGGGGTCCCACTTGGCAGTGAACTATGTCTTAGTCAAAAACGCTCGCCTAGTGCGCGTTGGTTGACCACAGTACCTTTGAATTTATTCGCTGGTGTGTACAGGCTACCGATGTCTTTCTTCACCATAGAAGTGTTAGGTAAATATACATATGAAATTTGAAAATAGAAAATCTGGCGCGTAGGGTTCGACCTAGGGCCCCCCGAACCTTTCGATTCGTAGGCAAGTGTAACTACCATGAGTTTACATCGTTTGCAGACGATCGACAGTGTAAATTTTTGTATATCTTTGTACAGCGCCCCTAGCGGAACGTAATTGTACAATTCTATCATATAAAATTGACTTCTATAGTTTACTGTACGTTAAATTACTATCAGAAACGACAGCAAACTCATGGTAGAGCCACAGTATCGAGCGTCACTGACACTCCACAGTAGAGATGTGTCAATCTTTACAGAAACGACTCAGTGAGTCGTTTCAACCAAATGATTTACTGATTCAAATCTCTAACAGCGCTTCAAATGAATGATTCGCTCAATTGCATCTTGGTTTCAATCGGCACGCAGCGCTCGCACGATTGAGATAAGTAAATAGTTCAGAGTCGGAGCGCTTGGGATTACGTCGCTCAATAGGGTACTTGCCTCTATATTAGAAATGATCTAAAAGCATATAACTATGATAGCTTAAGCATTAAATAGTCGGAACCATCATGTTTAAGTACATAAAATAACAAAAATAATATAAAAATTAGTTTCAAAGTATTCACTTTTTTAATCTATACGTAAAACAAGAGCGAATCATAGGCCGCCATGTCGTGACGTCATAAGGTACTGTAAACTTAAGCGTGTCAATGTCATTATGAATCATACATAGTACGTATAAAGCCGCAAAACAAAAAAAGAAGTTTGTAGGTTGCTTTTTTAATATAAGAGAACGTTATAAATACGTAAGTTAAATTGAAATCGCACGTGAATCACACTATGAAAAGCAGTTTTGTAAAAGGAGATAGTACGAATTTACCAAAAGTAAATGCATTAATGGTCGGAAAATTCTTTGCACAGCGAGCACTAGCACTAGCAAATCCCGACTTTTGTTTTGCCGAGTTACGGAAGATTAAAACATCGATGTCAGTATTACTCTTTTATTATTATTCCTTTATTAGTTGTTTATATATAAAAGATATAACTCATTTTTAAATTATGAATATAATAATACATAGCACCAAACATAGAGCTTTGTTTATTATTTACATGCCGTATTGACGTCATCGCTACAGAGTAACAACTCGTGCGGCGCCTTCGTCTAATTACGCGCGAAATTTGAAAATATTAAATTTGAATGCAATTTTTATAGTACTTAACATTGTAACAATTTTTATAGTACTTAAGTACATTACATAACAACAAAAATTTTTCTATTTTTACTATATGGTTTACTGACACGCAAGGATCAAATTAAGATTCTTTTCAAAAAAGAGATTAATTCCCTATTGCATCTCGGTTTCATTCGATACGCGACGCTTACACGATTGAAAATGTCAATTTGCGTCAACCGATTGAATCGGTCCAGAGTCACTGATACAAATGAAGCACTTTACTGATTCGAATCTTTGTCCGGATACAAACGATCCAATTAAAATAAATATACGTTTTTTCCATCATCACTCCACAGACAAATGAGATAGCAAAATAAATAGTCTGCGTGTTCTTATATCAAAGACTCGCCGCCGGCGCACGGTCAAAGCGATAAAAATATACATATACTTAACATTCATACAATATTTTGAAACTCCAGAATTTCAAAGAGAACTTACGAATATTTCTATTTTAACTATAATTAATTGAATTGTAAATCATAGTAACGTAATACTGAACTGCAGGTGTTATGGAGACGGTATTAAAAATAAACCGAGTATAAATCTTTCAACGTATGTTCGATCTCTGAAGAGAGATTAAAGTCGACAGCAACGAACGTTCTGACAATAGCCTAAAGGGCGTATATTATATAATGTAAAATGGTTTCATATTTTAATGAATACATATAAATAAAATTCGAGTGTCATCTGTCTGTCTGTCTGTGCCGGCTAATCTCTGTACTTTTATTTAATAAAAATATATTATATATAAAGAAACTTTTCGATAAAGATAAAAAAAAATACAAAAAGAATAAAAATAACTATTTAACTTTTATTCCATACGGACAATATTGCGTGTACTTTTAGCTAGTTTATAATAAGACTAAGTTTTTATTATCTTACAGTAAAATCTATTTAGGCTATCTGGGTCTTATCGCCTTATAATTTCTGCCTCGCCTTTTGGGAAAATTATTTTATTTTTTTATTTATTTGTTAAGGTAGCAAAAGTCTTATAAAGTATGAAAACATCAAAGAACATATAAAAACAGACCTAAAGTACCATTATTTTTTATATAAATATTGCAAAATGTACTGATAGGTATGTGATGGAAACCATTATAAACATATTATATTACACATAAAAACTGTTTAGGACTTATGAGTTTCGGACCGCAGAAAAGGAAATTTAAAAAAGTAATAAAAAAAAAAGATTTTGACATTATGGTTTTTCGGTACTGGACTGTCACTTCGGATTTTTTCACGGCATTTTTTATTGAGTTTATTTACGGCGGATTAATATTTGCATATTACGGTTTACGGTACACTACAAGTATTGTAGTATATGATATATATTTATAACCACATACGGTAGGGCACATTAGTACACACAAAACACACTTTCAAGCCAAGCCAGAACTACGGACCGGTAAGCAATATTATTATATAATTAAATAATATAAGCAAATAACGGGCGTTCGGGAAAACGCAACATTTTTTGGTAGCAGAGCGTGGTTTTTCGGTTACGGACCTGTTATTTTGTAAATTCTTTGTTTTGTGGTTATATAATTATTAAAATGTCGGACGGTTACAACGAAATTCGTCGCATATTGCAATGGTTGGTAAGCGCATTTTCTCTGGTGAGTAGACCAGACAGGGTTGAGGCCTTGAAAGAGCGGGCTTCAAATGCGAACAGATACATGGCGGACCTGGATCAAGCTTTACAAATGTGTTATGATAGGGCTGACATGAATCCAGACAATGAAACTTTGCAGGCAAGGTTGATTCAAGCTCAGGCAGACTACAAGCAATGCTTAGAATATTATGACAGCATTATTCAGGCGGTAAGGACACTGGATCTGGCTAGTAGTCCCACGGTTAAGGGTCAGTCAAGTAGTAATGCCTCAATTTATACTAGATTGCCGGATTTAAATTTGCCCAAGTATTCTGGTGGGTATGAAACTTGGATGTCATTTATTAACATTTTTGATTCTTTGGTACATTGTCGGATGGATATATCACTCTCACAAAAATTAAGTTATCTGTTGAGTTGTCTATCGGGAGACGCTCACCAGGTTATTTCACATTTAACCATAACAGATAACAATTATGAGACTGCAAGGGCGCTATTGATGGGCAGATATCAAAATATTAGGTTAATTGCGGATGCCCATGTGGCAAAGATATTAAATTTGCCTTATTTAAGGAATATCATGTTTATAAGGGATGATTTTTTAAATCCATTAAAGGTGGCCTATAATTGTTTGGAGAAATTAAATTTACCAGTAACGGAGTGGTCATTCTTGTTGCTCCATATTGTATTGAATAAGTTACCCTCTGATTTAAAATTAAGATTTGAACAAAAATATGGAAGCGGAGATGAGGCAAGCCCGTTGCCTAAATTTATTGACCTTTTGACCTTCTTGGAGGAAGAAGCACGGATTGTTGACAATGTAGGCTCACCTCCTGCAACGGCTACCTCAGGGCCATCTGGGAGGCCTGTGTCCAGTCAGGGAAGACCTGTTTTCAGTCAGGGTAGGATTAGGCCACCCACTCGGGGACTAGGGTAGGTATGGCTACATCGGACCATACTATTAATAATAGGTTGCAATCCAAGCGGGTTGGTTGCACCTTTTGTGGCATCATAGGCCATTTTATATCTAAATGCCAACATTTTATAAATTGTTCCCCTCAACAGCGGAGGCGTTTTGTGCAAAATCACAAGTTATGTTATTTTTGTTTAGGGGATCATCTTGTTAATAGTTGTGCAGTGGCACGGCCATGTATTCATTGTAACGGCAAACATCACGGGATGTTATGCCTGAATAGGAATGGTGGAGTTAGGCCTGCAGCGGGACGGATTGGTTCTCCTTCAGGAGGGGGTCAAAGCGGACAAGTACGGACTTCACCTCCTCATTCTGGACGAGCGTCGCCTCGACGGGTGGACGTGCGCGCGACACCTCCATATACGGGTGGGGGTGGCTTTAGGCCTACTTCACAGGCATCTCCACATACGGGTGGGGGAGGCACCGGGCCTATGGTACAAGCACCCTATGCAGCGGGCATAGGGCATATTCAAGCGGACGAATCTCGTGACGTCACTGCGGAACAGTATGCGTCTGCGGCTTCGTATGCAGCGAGAGCGAGGGGTTTCTCACCACCACTCGCGGAACGGCCGCGATTGAGGAACACGCCGCCATCTTTCGGTCATCCGGTTGGTTACCGGACACCGGATGCCAGTTGGCACCTGACTCGGGCACCATTGGGGCGCTCGAGACCCCCTACATATAACCCTCTGGCGCTGTCGGCAGCCCAGGTTTTTAATCGGGTGAATGCTTCATTTCATAGTGACGTTCAAGAATAGGTAGTCGCCGCCGCCTCGCCAAATGCAACCTTTTTAAATACTATTTTATTGCCTACCGTTGCGGTAAGGATTTGTGATATTAACGGTTTTTATGTTAGAGCACGGGCTCTAGCGGACACGGGTTCGCAAGGTTGCATGATAACAGTTAATTTGGCGAGACGGTTAGGCCTATACATATTTAATAATAATATTTCGGTTCGTGGCATAGGTGATGTGCTCGTGTCACATGTTTATGGTCAATGTACCTTTAACATTGTTGGAGAATCGGTCTCTCAACCTGTTATTACAGTTACAGCACTAGTGTTGCATGATATTTTAGGAGAACATCCACAGGTGGAATTACCTTCGGAAATTTTGAACTCGGCTTCTCACCTGTCTTTGGCTGACAGAAAATTTTTAAATATTGGAAAAATTGATTTGTTGCTTGGTACTGATGTGCTTGGTCAATTATTGTGCACCGGACGCACTATAAATTTAAATAATAATGGCTTGGTTGCTATACCATCGCACTACGGATATATGATTATGGGCCCAGCATATGATACGGTTTCTGATACGGTTTTTACGGGCGTTTCTCTTTCGGATTTAGTACAGCGTTTTTGGGAGACAGAAGAGGTACCACGGTTTCACGGAAGGACCCGCTCGACGAAGAATGCGAGCGCCATTTTATCGAAAATGTTTATCGGTTACCGAACGGTCGTTTCGTTACTCGGTTGCCCTTTGTGAGCATTCGCAAACCGCTGGGGCAGTCCTACCTCACTGCTGAGAAACGCCTGCTTTCTATGGAACGTCGCATGAAGCGAGATACAGAGTTTCGCGACAAATACATTGAGTTCATGCGGGAATATGTACAATTAGGTCACATGTCCCTGGCACGGAGGGACTACTCATCGGAAGAACACTATTTCATACCACATCACGCGGTTTTTAAATCGGATAGCGGTAAGATACGGGTCGTGTTTGACGGGTCGGCCCCTTCCTCTAACGGTGTTTCATTGAACCAAATCCTGCACTCGGGTGCTAAACTACATAAAGATATTTCGGATCTTATTTCGGCCTTTCGTAGACACCAGGTGGTCTTCGCGACGGATATACGCATGATGTTCCGGCAAACGGTGATTGATGAGGCTGATAGACGGTATCAGCTGATTCTTTGGCGCGAGGACCCGTCTCACCCATTACGCGTCTACGAACTGAACACAAACACGTACGGTTTGAAATCTAGCCCCTGGATGGCTATGCGGTGCTTGTTGGAACTCGCTCAACGGGAACGCGTTCGATTCCCTCGTGCGGCGGACGTCTTAGAGTCGGAAATTTTTGTCGATGACGTTATCACGGGTGGATCTTCGGAACAGGAGGCTTTAATTTTACGTAACGAGCTCATAGCGTTATTGGCAACGGCTGGCTATGAACTACGGAAATGGATTTCGAACAGTCCACGTCTCTTAGAAGGACTACCAGCGGATCACGTTCAAGATCCATTGTTATTTGAGAATCCGGACTCTCCTCGTTCAACATCGGTTTTAGGTGTTCAGTATTTACCGGTTCCTGACATCTTTTCCTTTCGGGTTTTAACAATAACGGAAAAGATATGGACTAAGCGGCTAGTCCTGTCTACGGTTGCTCGTATCTATGATCCTAACGGGTGGATCGCTCCTATAATATTTTGGGCTAAATGTTTTCTACAACGGTTATGGTTGGCTGAGCTTAAGTGGGATGAGACCCTACCTACTGAACTCTTAACGGACTGGCTCGCATTTATTGATCAGTTACCCACTATCGGAAGGGTTGTTATACCTCGTAAAATACTTCCACCGGGGAAGTATCATGCGTCACTTCACGGTTTCTGTGACGCCTCGGAATCGGGTTTCGCGGCAGTCGTATATCTTCGGACGATACAGCCAGATGGTTCAGTAGCGTTACATCTAATCACGGTGAAGAGCAAGGTGGCTCCTATACGCAACCGCCAAACCATACCCAAATTGGAGCTCTCGGGAGCTGCGTTACTTACTCGGTTATTGATCATGTTTGTGATACACTCGGAAGCACATTAACATAGGCAACGTTTATGCGTGGACTGACAGCCAAATTGTTTTGGCGTGGCTCCAGACCTCGGTACATAGGCTGGAAACATTTGTTGCGAATCGGGTTTCGCAAATTCAAAACTCGTCAGTGAATCTGAATTGGCGGCACGTACCCGGCGAGTTGAACCCCGCCGACGTGGCCTCTCGCGGCTGTTATGCCTCCTCGTTGGTGAGTCATAACCTTTGGTGGGGACCTGCTTGGTTGACGGCACCGGAGTCGTCATGGCCCCCTACGGTTTTAATCGGATCGGATCCGCTGCCCTGTGTGCGTGTCATGGCTGTGGAGAAAGAAATCGTCACAAACCCTCTTTTACTGCGGTTTAGCTCTCTTAATAAATTACTGGCCGTTACGGGATGGATGCGTCGGTTTATAACGAATACTCGCAAACCGGTTGTAAGAAATACATCTTTGTTTCTGACGGCAGGCGAACGGCGTGCTGCTCTCATGTTTTGGGTACGACGGGTACAATCGGAACGGTTTTCTGACGAGCTTAAATCGTTACGGACGACGGGTCGGTTAAAGGGTGCCGTACAGAAACTTAACTTATTCATTGATGGCGAGGGATTACTTCGTGTTGGCGGACGGCTGCGCAACTCGAAGCTGCCGTATTCGGCTAGGCATCCCCTTTTGCTGCCCAAGGACGGACCCTTGACGCAGTTGATAGTAAGTGATCGGCACATTACTAACTCGCATGCAGGTTGTACGGCACTGCTTGCTATTCTTCAGCGGGAATTTTGGATACTATCGGCGCGACGGTGCGTCCGATCGGTTATATTTAAGTGTATACCTTGCTATCGGTTAAAGGCTAACACCATGCAGCCTATGATGGGTGACCTACCTAGCGATCGGGTTAGTGTCACCAGACCTTTTCACGGTGTCGGTACGGATTTCGCTGGTCCTTTTATTGTCAGGGCTTCTCACTTGCGGACCTCTAAGACTTACAAAGTTTATTTATGTGTATTTGTTTGTCTGGACATTTAGAAATAGTATCTTCGCTTAGTACGGAAGCGTTTATCGCGGCGTTCGGACGTTTTGTTTCACGGAGGGGGTTACCGAGTTTGGTACGGTCGGACTGCGGCACAAATTATCAGGGTGCTGACAGGTATCTTAAGGAGGTCCATGATTTTTTAACGAAACATAGTACGGACTTGGGACAAACAATGGCTACTCAGGGCATTACGTGGAAGTTTGATCCTCCTGGATGTCCTCATTGGGGAGGCATCTTTGAGGCTGTCGTGAAGGTGGCTAAGACACATTTGAGACGTGTTATTGGGGAAACGGTTCTTACGTTCGAGGAACTTACTACGGTCTTTTACAGAGTGGAAGCAACTTTAAATTCACGGCCTTTATGCCCACTCTCTTCGGATCCCAACGATATGGAGGTTTTGACACCGGGTCATTTCCTCATCGGCCAGCCCCTTGCAGCTCTCCCTGAGTATCCCTTTGAGAATGTACCACTGAGTCGACTTTCTCGCTTTCAAATGCTGCAACAGATGTCACAAAATTTTAATAAACGGTTTTATTCGGAGTATTTGCACATGTTGCAGCAGCGGCTGAAATGGACAGATAAAACGGCTCCTGCACGGGTAGGGGATCTTGTCCTGATTAGGATTCAAATCTTTCTCCTCTACGTTGGCGTAGAGGACGCATTTTGAAGCTTTATCCAGGCTCTGACGGTGTACCTCGGTTCGCAGAGGTCTCGATCGGCGACTCTGTGATGCGCCGTGCGGTGGCAACCCTGTCCCGTCTACCGGTAGACTAGCGAGATGAGGGTTGCTCATCTCGGGGTGGGGGATTGTTTAGGACTTATGAGTTTCGGACCGCAGAAAAGGAAATTTAAAAAAGTAATAAAAAAAAAAGATTTTGACATTATGGTTTTTCGGTACTGGACTGTCACTTCGGATTTTTTCACGGCATTTTTTATTGAGTTTATTTACGGCGGATTAATATTTGCATATTACGTTTACGGTACACTACAAGTATTGTAGTATATGATATATATTTTATAACCACATACGGTAGGGCACATTAGTACACACAAAACACACTTTCAAGCCAAGCCAGAACTACGGACCGGTAAGCAATATTATTTATATATTAAATAATATAGCAAATAACGGGCGTTCGGGAAAACGCAACAAAAACTAAAACGTAAAGAGAAAAAAAAATGACTTATCTATAGTTTATGGAAACACTGATACGCTAGTCTATTTTTGTATACCCCCAGGGAGTCACAAAACACATCTATATCGCAATGCAATCTATTGTAAAAATTACAAGAATGATTCCCAAATTGATCTATGATAACCTACAAAGCGCCTTCGTCAACGAAAAAAAAATTTAATATAAAGACATATTACATATACATATTTTTAAAAGTACTTATGAAGTAAAAAAAAATCCCAACTAATATTATAAATGCGAAAGTGTGTTTGTTTGTTTGTTTGTTTATTTGTTTGTTTGTTTGTTTGTTTGTTACCTCTTCACGCTTAAACTACTGGACCGATTTCAAAAATTCTTTCACCTTTGGAAAGCTACATTCTCCCGAGTAACATAGGCTACTTTTTATCCCGGAAAAATCGACAGATCCCACGGGATGCGCAATAAAGGCTTCGCTCAAAAACTACTGCACAGATTTTTATGCGGTTTTCATCAATAGATAGAGTGATTCTTGAGGAGTTTTGCGGCATTTTTTATCTCGGAAAAACGGATAGTCCCACGGGAAGCGCGATAAAATCTTCGCACCATAAACCGACTTCCGCGTATATGTAGCCGTGGGCAAAAGCTATGACCCTTAACCCTCTATACACCCAATCCCGAAATCCACGCGGGCGAAGCCGCGGGCAGAAAGCTAGTATTATATGTTTGTAAGTTGTAGAATGTAGGGCATTCAATATCAGGAAGTCTACCCAAAACCGAAAAATATGGCATAGGCATCACTTGACAAGCTTGAGCGTCTGCAGAATGTGGCCATCAGGTTTGTTTGCAATCTGCGTAAATTTGACCATGTTTCTTACCATCGCTCCAAACTTCAATGGCTTCCTATTCGGCAGCGCAGAGATTTGCATATTTTATCTCTTCTTTACAATATCTTGTTTCTTCCTACATCTCCAGCATACCTTAAGTCTTTGTTCTCTTTTCGGTCCTCTTCCTCCAGTCGCGTTTTACGAGCGAATTTTAACTTGACTCTTGATATCCCTTCTTGCAGTACTGATTTTCTCTCTTACTCTTTTCCCTCTTATGCCGTTCGACTTTGGAATTCTCTCCCTGAGAGTATTAAGAGAGCGCAAACGTTAGAGTCCTTTAAGAACCAAGTCCGTATCCATTTCCTGTCCTTAAATTCTTAACGTAATTTTACTTTATTTACTTTCACAATAATTGCACCTATTCCCAAAATTCCTAGTTTGTTTTCGTTTTTCTCTTATCTAAGGTTGCCTGGAAGAGATTGCTTTTAGCAATAAGGCCGCCGTTTGCTCATAATTGTCTTTGTTTGTTTACTTTATTTCTTGTATTTGTTTTGTGTGCAATAAAGAGATTATTATTATTATTATTATAGGGTCTACAACACGAAAAAGTTCGTACAAATGATATGGCCGTTTTTATATTATAATTATGTGATTTGAGCAATTTAAATCTACTAGTGACCCGTCCCGGCTTCGCACGGGTGCCTTGGTGATACTAAATACACTGCAAAAAACGTTGTATATAATAAATTAAAGTTTAAAAAATCGGAAGAAAAAGTAAATGACAACAAAAATGTTATTGTGGGATATCCATAAGTTCAAGTAGGATGCGATAAGACGCGAGCACAATATTCGGAGTCAAATGGAACGTAGGAGCATTATTATATGAAATGAATTTGTGCTTAATTGCAACGGACTAAGGGCTTATTATCCAATATATTTGTTTTCAAATATGTGTTGTTCATTTCTGATTTCACGGCATCATTATATCATCGAAACCAGAAGATAATATGTAACGACCTCAACAAGGATTTATTTTCATACTTCGTTACGTTACTTAAGATTTAAATTGGCTTAAATTATATGACACTTTAGAACTTTTTTCAAAATTGGTACTATAATATACATCTATTCTTCTATGTATAGACGCGGGGTCGATATTTTGTTTGATTTTCTATGGAATTGTGTATCTACAGAAATATATGATCGAAGGGGATATCCATAAGAGATATCCATATATCATCGCGGAGTTTTCTGTAGACCTTTTCAATACTTAGTACATTATTTTGATAAATCTCGTAGAGTTCAGCCTGCGTTTGCAATGTAAGCGGAAAATGTAATTATTTACGACAACCCCTCGATCATAACCTCAAAAACAATAGCATTTCTCCGCTGTTTAATGGATGTTATTATACATTTGAACCTTCCTCTTCAATCACTATATCTATTAAAAAACCCGCATTATAATCCGTTGCGTAGTTTTAAAGATTTAGATAAAGCGACTTTGTTTTGCGACGTTGTGATGAAAGTTTGTCAATATAGAAATTTAAATTTAATTTTATATTAATGAACTTTTTAGATTTCAAGAAAAATTTGCAATTATTTTTTTACGAAATTCTAATAAAACGAACACATTTCTAGCATTCTAATTTTAAATATAACATTGTTCCTTTTTCCATTAATTTTCCTGAATTAAGACGTTACGATTGCAGTGTTCTTAGTACGAGAATGGAGCATTTTTGAGCAATCCGCGACAGCGCCGCAAACATGTCGATATATCTTCAAAAGTAATAAGCGCACGTATACTGTTGTATCTACAATATTTTTCAGTTAAAATAGTACTGTTATTATAAATAGAATTAAAAAAAATGTCATCTACCCTGTACTGTAAGATTAAAATCCAAAAATATAATATCCCGATTAAATACTCATTAAACAATAATACACGTGCTTGTCCCGGCGGAAGCGTGCACCCTGCCCCGTGCCCCGCACCCCGCACCCCGCGATCATCTACTACCACTATTTCAGGCGCAGAGACACTTCACTTGTACACTGAATGTTTTGATGCGACTTTTCATGAGTGCAGACCTAATAATATTTAGAAGCGGCAATTTTTCTCATGTTACATATTAAAAATTGGCAAATTTTGTGCAAAATGAGCCTTTGAAGTCTCTATTGAAAAAAGTCATGCATAAAGATAACAGTATATTTTACTATAACACATGTAATACAGTCTTCTTCCTCCGGCCCTGTTTCCAATTTTATTTGGTGTCGGCGCAACATACGAGTATGTTCCTCTTCCTGTGTTGAAGAAGGGATCTTCAACACATCACCATTCACACAGTCCATCAATCATTCATTGCCATAACTTTTCTAGAACATTTTTTTTTATAGGATAGGGCAGCAAACGAGCAAACGGAGCACCTGATGGTAAGCGATAACCATTGCCCATGGACACCCGCAACACCAGAGCAATCACAGATGCGTTGCCGGCCTTTTAAAAAGGCTAATGACAATAGTTTCTGTGCACCTAACTGGGTGTAGTCTTTAACTGCATTTTTCATGGTGCAGATAAAGATTAGATCCAGTTGGTACACTCCACGCACACTTTCATTAAATTTCGCTTAAATAGCCGCTACACGTTGGATCTATATCCCCGCGCACGCTCTATAAAGGACCGTATTTAATAAAAACGCGTAATATAAGCGACAATAATAATAATATCATTAATTCTCACCATTATCATAATTATTGCAAAATACAGTTAGACAAACTACAGCAACACTCGTACAATATTAACTTAAACAAATGCTGCTGTGACGACCGTGAAACATGTGTACATCGATTACGGCGGGTTGACACCCGTACTAGGAGGAATCCTGTATCACGGGCAACCAACCTTCTTGTTCTCCGGCTCCACCCTTTTTTTTTCTCAGGAGAGAAAGGCTGAGAATCCATCACAAGAAGCACGAAACGTGCCCAGGATACCCCCCCAACGGCAAGTGTCACGGAGGCTATGTCGAACTCCACGCGGCCAGAGCGATCTGACCACGTGACCTGCCGACTAAACTCAGCCTGTGCCTAAGTTCTAAGATACCATATAGGCAAATCTTGAGGGCGATCGATGCGCAGACCCATAAAATGGGCCCAAAAGCGCTAGAAGAGACGCGGGAAGCCAAAGTGGCACCGGCCTTATAAAGAGGGAACCTAGTCATGGCGATGCTGAAAGCTGCCGAACTAATGGATCATGGAGGGTTTGGCAGTGCAGATGCTGCCTGCAGAAACAGAAGGTCCTGCGTAAGTTGATTGTCAGGGTCGACGACGGCGTGACGAGGTCTACAATATCGATAATAGTATTATTCCGGGAATTAACGCGAAACATGCATTTTACCTTTATTGGCTTGACGTTTCGGCGCAGGTTGCACTTCAGCGTGGTCGTAAGCAGACTGGAGAAGCGGTGTTTTGGCTCCGTGTGGTAAAATGCATGTTTCGCGTTAATTCCCGGAATAATACTATTATCAACATGCAACGCGATAGTTTAAAAGTTAGTACAATATCGATGACGCGATCGGTGGCGCGGGAACGTAGTCCACTGCCTTCCTCATGAGTGGGTTAGGGCGTTGCTCTGCGGCTTTGAAACAGCGTTCGAAGCAAGATCGGAAATGCTGTTGTATGGTCGTTAATTCGAGGTCCATCCACCCATTTATGGGACAAGTAAATGTATGGCCAGGCGAGAAGTAATTGCATTAGACGTATTTATGCAATATTGCAACTAGCGAAAAGAAAACACAATATTATTTGAAATCAATTCTAATTGTTTTTAAAGTCCGTGCAATGGCGCGAGCCGCACACATCCGGCGCGGCGGCGGGCTCTCTGTTACAAAAACATGCGACGCGTGCGCACGCGCCGTCTGACTCACACTTCGCCGTCACCTTTCAATTCCACTTATAATTAATCCAAAGACTAAGAAACGTCTTTGTTACACGATAAGTCCTAATAATATTATAAACGAGAAGGTTTGTATGTATGGATGTTTCACATATTTAGAACACTTTTACTATATTTTGCTAATCTCGGAAAATCATCCAAGATAAGCCTACCTGGATCTCGACAATTTCTAGGATAATTATCACATGCAGTTTTAAAAAGATACTCCTGTCTTTTCACAAACACACACACTTCATAAATATATAATGATGGTAGCGGTAACAAACCAAGTTCTCTAAATATCGGCCGACATGACATATCAGGTCTCAATCCATCTCATAAGGAAATATTGACGCTGAGTTATCGCCTTTTTGTGTCGCTGCAGCACACGCACGATGTGAATCTATCTACCCTAACCTCTAACCTAACATCCTTACTCGTAACGATTTTTTTTTCCTCAGGAGAGGAGGCTGAGAATCCATCATGGATACCAACGCAACAGGCAAGCAGGGATGCGTTGATTATGTCGGACTCCTGGTGAATCGAGGCGGCTCGACCCACCAGACCTACCGACGAAACTCAGCCTAAGCCTTTGGTCCTAATGACCCTACTGGCTTTATTGACGAGGGCCGCACCTCAGGAGAGGTACGGTTAGCACTGCACCATGGGGAGGGCATAAGCGCTAGAAGTAGGCACGGTTCACCAAAGTGGGACCGGCCAGTATTGACGGGAACCTACACGTGGCTAAGCAGAAGGCTGCCTAATAAGGGGAGACAAAGGAGGCGACGGCTCAGACGCCGCCGCTTGCAGGTCTAGAAGGTCCTGCGTTAATTGATTGGGACTCGTAACGACCAAGGCAGGGTGCTAATAAAGGTCTCCATGACGCATCGACCCAGTTAGCCAAGTATCGATAACGGGTTACGGATTTTAAAATGCATCGACTACGATTCGATATCCAGGTTTCTATTGTAACCACATTTTTAAGCTCAGGAATTGGAATCTTATATTCGTCCGGAGTAATTTAAGCAATACTGAGATCAATACATTTAGGTCAACCGTATATAATTATCATAAGTTATAATTACGTAGAGTATTAACGTTAATCAAGTTACGTGTTTTCACATACAAACTAAATAAAATATTTTTTCATCCTAGATATTGACAACCCTATATTTAGCGTAAAGGAATACTACGCAGCAATCTATTGAGCGCTATTGCTTTTGTGTTTACAGCTGACTAGGGTTGTCATATGAAAGATTTTAGCTTTTATGTCAAAGTCAATTAACTTAAAAAATCGTTCTTCAGATCTTATATCAGCTTAGTACATTTATAAAAATTTGATTGTTCTAAATTGATAAAGGCTGCAAAAAAACTAGAGGCTCTTTTATGGAGAAATGCATAGCTTTTTACAATAAACTTTCACAAAGTGTTACCCATTTGCCTGTTTACAAACTTTTATATTAGCTTCACTTGTCACTATGTAAGAAAATCTTGGAATCTCAATTTGACCCACTTCCCGGTTTCCGATTGAGCTGAAATTTTGCTTGCACGTGTAAGTCGGATGACAATGCATGGTTATGTGTGTGACGTCATTCTAAATCTTACATGGCGGCATTACCAATATGGCGGATCAATTATTTTTAATGCACACAATATGGGTATCAAATGAGAGGGCATGCAAAGAACACCTCGATATATAATGTGAAGTCACTCTTAATCCAATATGGCGGACCAATTATTTATAATGCACCCCTACAATATGAGTATCAAATGAAAGGGTTTGCTAAGCTTGGTTTTTAGTCGGAAAATAAGTTAAAAAGGAAAAAGAACAATATAAACTTTTACACATAAAAGCTTGTCGTTAAAAGTATTCTATAAGTAAGTAAATCTCGCGACGAGCTTTTATATGTAAAAGTTTATGTTTGTTCTTTTTGGCGCATTAATAAAAGCTTGTATTAAAAAAATACTTTTAATATATAGTTTTATAGATTTAAATCAATTGTCAAATATAGTGTTATGAGAAAAGGTTACTGTTAAGGATTACTTAAATGATAACAATGCGTGGGTTTAATTTTAATGAATTAAGTGAAATTATTTTAATGAATTAAATGAATTAAGTTACCTTGAGAAATGTTTCGAGTATAGACTATATAAAACAATATAACTCTAGTTTTGTAAACTTGTAAAGGAGAAAGTGTTACCATACTTTCAGATATTTCTTTGCCTATTATCGCTACTAATAAACGCGAACTATTGTATGTATGGATACATGTTTGTTACTCTTTCACGTAATAACTACTGAATGGATTTTAATGAAACCATACAATAATATAGGTTATATATTACAATAATACATAGACTACAATTTAAAAAGAATAGTGAATTGTACAAAATATAGCGATAACACTTATCGTGCGCAGACGAAATCGCGCGCATCAGCCAGTATAAATTTTTAAACTACAATATAGACTACTCAAAACTATAGTACCTAATTCTGTAAGAAAAAAATGTAAAATAGAAAATGTCAACATATTTACATATTGCAGAATATTGAACATTTTTCAAAGATTTAAAACATCTATAATATATGAATGATACATAAATGAAATAGATTGTTTGTCAAAGTACGAGAGAAATGACAGATTGAGATCATTGGAAAATGTTCCTAGATTTCTACTACCAAAGTGTAATAACATATACGGGAAGCGCACTTGGGAATATTTGTTACCAAAGTTCTTGAACGAGCTGTCAGTGGTCAATTACGATTCGATCTGTAACGATCCTAATAAATGTAAACGAATCATGCATGATATTTTTTTGCTGAGTGAATGTGATGCATGATTAATTTAGTGAATACAATATAATGTAAGTCTAATAATGTAAATTACCTATAGCGTGCGTCTTACAGCGACAGATAAACCTTTTGGTTTTCGTTTGCTGTGCAATCGAATTTTTATTGTCTATTTCTCTGTTAAGTAAATAAATTAAAAAAAATATATATATATACAATGAAAGATGAAGACACGTTGATAAGATTGGGAACAAGACGAGAGAAAGAAGATATACATATAATATTAATTTCTCTACCATAGTTAATTTGAGTTTTATTGAAGTAAGAAAAATTATACAACAGTCACTTGTAAAACGTTACGTAAGCCACTTGCGTATTAATCTTCTTTAATATTGCTACGCTATAAAAAATAGTCTCCATTACTAAATCCCATTTATTAATAGGGTAACGTGTCTGTCTATAAATAAAGTTTATTACATTTATTTTGTTGTATATCAAAAGATGTGCCAGTCGATAGATGGTGGCCCCAAAATAGTTGAGATGCAGGACATTCCTGTGTTTTCGTCGGTGCTCGAGGAAAGTCGAAATAGTTTTGTTCGTTTAGTCAGCAGCTTCGTAAGTAGAAGTAAACACGAGTGTAGTGGGTTTATTTTTACGGATAGATACGCGTGTCGCGTGTAAGGGCTCGGGTGACCTCACGTTAGCGTGGTGCCAGGACAAAAGTTGCTTTAAGAGATCTTTCCAATGCCCTTTAATTTAAATTTAAAAAAAAAAACTTTACTCTCTCTCGCTCTATATATACCTATATATTAACCACTCGACTACGGAGGTGGTCGCGTAGTTACTTCTTCATATTATGTGTAATAAGATCTTCAGGCCTTTATTGCAGAATAGTCAATTATCGTTAACCCGGCGTGAGTGAGGTTGGGTATGTCATACCCGAAAAGTTTCTAAACGCAGATATTTTAATGTTACTGTTGCCATGCAAGTCCTGGTGTTTCAGTAGCTGGAGGTAAAGATGCATGGGGTGAGGTACAGTATCGAGTTTAGTGTTGCACCGGCGGCGACGGCAAATACACATGCGTACCCGCGGCTGGGGTACGGAATTGTGTCGATTTGTAGGTGTAATTTTGGTGCTCTATTACATGATCTCACAAGACGTTTCAGTTCCTTTTTTATTTATAATAATTAGAAGACACTATTGTTATATTGATTTACCAAAGTTGGAATTTTGTTAGATTTTTATGGCAAAAGAAATTAATTGCCTGAATTTGTATTTTTCGAAAATAATTTAGATATTTTGTTATTTCAATAAAAAATAATGCTGCTTAACTTAATGTTGGTATTTTATTTACTCATCTTGTAGAATAGTTACACAATCATAGTATCACAAATTTTACATCAAAATTTTGGGTATATCATACCCACATCATATCTGGTGTAACAATTTCTCACCTCATTCACACCGGGTTAACAATAAGGTCGAAGATAAAAATAGGATTTCCCATGACTAGAAAACTGTCTGGATAGCATAGCGTGTAATTTTCGCACTAGCTGTCTTTGTGTTTAAGTTTCATTTTCGCTTACCATCACATGGGATGGCAATAACAACATTTGCTTGGTCTGTTTCATAAAAAAAACTATCCATCATCCCTCTAATTCCAATTTAAATAACAGCGTTTTTTCAGTGTCTAGTTTGCACCACGTCGTTTCCTAAGAAGCGGTCGCTCCGACTACAAGCCTAGAGTTCATTGTGACCAATGCATATAGGCTGTGTTTGGTCTGTAAGTCACACCGTTGTGCGACATAATCACCGCTGCACTTCGCTGCGGTGGTAGCCGCAAGGATTTTCAACCTCTACATTCATAAGGGTAAAATAACCAGTACCAAATGGACAGTAATATGCTAGTATTTACTTAGGACTAAGTGGAAATAATAAAGTGAAATTATATGAGACAGTTTACGTTTGTATAACTTTGAAATTAAACTTAATATGTTGCTGTGTAAAACAAAGTCTTGATATTAATTATCGTCACAAAAATCACGTTTAAAATAACAAAACGACACAAACGCTGAAGTCAGATTCATACAGCAAAAACTTATATTCAATCTTCGACAGCTAGCGCCATCTGTCGAGTTCGTCAATAAACTGACTGACATGTAATAACCGCGCTATAATTTAAAATAAGACGTCGGGATTCTATTTTTTTACGGGGTAGAATGTTTACAATAAAAAAACGCACCTGTCAATGGCTTATCAACATGGGTATACTCACTAAACCGAGGTATATCGAGGTATATTTATTCTGTCCTCAATTAGAGCAATGGAGATACTAGAATCCTAATTTCTCCAGATCACCCTTGGATAAGCAACGGGTCGGGTATTAACGTCTGTGAGACGTGATTACCGTGGACATAAAGGTAACCCTAGACAAGGAAGCCTTTACATGCGCGCTTGAGGACCTACCTAAGCGCACAGGCCACACCTTGGGTGGTCATTGAAGGGCTAAGACGAAGGGATCCTAAGCACTTCTAGGTATTCCTTTACACGTCGATGTTTTCTTCATATATCAAACACAGAATTTCTTTATATATAAAATTGAATCGCAAACTGTATTGGTGAGCGCATAACCCAACAACGCCTGGACTAATTTTGGCCATTTTTTTTTAAATGTTCGTTTAAGTTAAAGGATGGTTTTTACGTGAGAAAAATCGAATAATTATCAGAAAACAGCCCTTGTTTCCCATACAAACGTTTTCTAACTAAAAGGTACAGTCAATTTGAGCTTTATTGCTATTGTATAAAGTTCATATTGCAAGCACTCACTGTTGTTTAAGCAATGTAGTTGTGTTCCTAACATGAAAGAGTTGGAGTTGAGAAACAATTTGCGCTGTATTAACGCTATATAAAGTTGAAATTCAATCATATCTATCAAAACAGTGTGTGTGTGTGCGTTGGAGCACAGAATACATCGTTGGAGGATTTAAGTCACGTTCCTAAGTTGAATAGTTTTAAATGCTTATATATATTTTATTTAATTATTTTTTTATTCACAACGCCACCACCAGGTTGACGGTTCTGTACAGGAGATTTTTTTACCCTGACTATAAAATAAGTGGAAACAAAAAACTGCCACTTTACAAATCTTTTTGACAGGATAAAGTCTGTCGGGTCCGCTACTACTTAATATTATTTAAAGAAACTCCTGCAATGTGCAAAACGCATGGACTCCCGAAATAAGCGTATCAACAAAACATTTTATTTTCGTTTCAGTGCGATAATCTACTGCCGCCACCCGCGGTCACGTAAGGAACTATTGGATCTCTGTCGCAATTAACTGAATTGTTGGCGGCCCTCAAATTATCCTCAATTATAAACGCTGTTTGTGGTACGCGCTTGGTACGTCTCTATACTGGCCTTGTACCAGAATAAATGAGTTCAGCACGTGTATCTACTTATAGCTTTTTTTATGTTTAACCGCAATCTCAAACTTTCGCTTTCTTTATTTTTCATAGTGCAATATATATACCCCTTGGCGTTGGCTCGACCAATGCTAGGTCGAGCCGGCCCCTGGGCGCATGGCAGTGGAGTCGCGAAGCGGATCCTGTCATGTGCCCCGTATGGGTCCAGAGAACACCGGGGGGCTTAAGTGGGTAGGCCGGTCCTCTCAGACCGGAAAGCCCCACACACGGCTGCGCCTTGCTAATACGCAGGGGAAATGCTCTTTATGCACCATGGTGCATAAAGAGCATTTCCCCTTGCAATAAAAAAGTGCAATATATATATTTTCACCGCGCTCTCTTCAGAGGAGAGGTCGCTTGCAGTACAATTGCTTGCTTGCATTAGGACTAAGTTTAGGCTGAGTTTGCCGCGCCTGCGGATACGGCGACCCGGGAGGGACCGCGCCCCTCTCGTGGCCTGGGGGCGTCGTCGGTGGAGGAGATCAGGGGAGGTATTGTAGCCTCCACCGAGGAGGGCTCCCCTGCATTGGGGAGAAAAAAATCGGGTGGGGCTGTGCCGGGGCACACGGCCGTTGGTTTTAACGTGAAACGTCTATGTTAGGGAATCGCTTTTAAAGTAAAAGATTGAAATAAAAACAAGATTGACGGTGTTTTAAGTATTTTAATAAAAAACTCAATGTCACAACAGCGAGCTGACTATATAAGTGAAATATTCGCACAACATTTTTGTTTCTAAGACTAATAGTTTTTTAATTATTAAGGTACGATGATATAGACCTTTTCGTTACGGTCCACTTTTTAAACCTGGTACCCGTATGTTTCGGCGCGATTTTAAAGACGTTTCACGTCAAAAGTCACATCGGTCTAGCCGCCTCACTTACATAACTACGACCTCCGTAGTCCAGTAGTTAGTACACCGGTTTCAAGGTGTCGTCATCTTTCATTCAAGCCGTAGGGCTCTTATGGCTAAGGCTCAGGCTGAGTTTAGTTGGTAGATCACGTGACCGTACCAAACCGTGACCAAAACCCACGTGACACTTGCCGTTGCGAGGCTATCCTGGGTACGTTTCGTGCGCCTTGTGATGGATTCTCAGCCTTCTTCTCCTGAGGGAAAAAAAAATGTCGCCATCTCTGAGACTTCGGGTTCGAGTCCCGATGGGGGCAGATGTTGGTGTGATGAATATGAGCATTGTGTTAATACATATTTCCATCAAAAATATTTTATATATGTGTAATATATGTATGTCTATCCGTTATCCTAGATCCCATAACACAAGCCTTACAGAGCTTACTTTGGGCTAGGCTAATTGGTGATTGTAAGAATTATTTTAATATATACTACTCGTGCATTAAATCAGAGGTTCCCAAACTTTTTTGTGTCGTAGACCCTTTGCCATGTTCCCTACTTACCTGATATTAAATGCCTACATCCTAGAACTTACAAAATTTTATAAACATTTATATTATTTTTTTTTACTTCATAGGTCATCATCATCATTTCAGCCAATAGACGCCCACTGTTGGACATAGGCCTCCCCCAAGGATCTCCACGCAGATCGGTCCTGCGCTGCAACCATCCAGCGCCTTCCCGCGATCTTCATCAAATCGTCGGTCCACCTTGTGGGAGGCCTACCAACGTTGCGGTGTCCAGCATATGCCTGCCACTCCAGGACCTTTCCGCCCCAACGGCCGTCAGTCCTGCGAGCAATGTGCCCCGCCCATTGCCACTTAAGGTTCGCAATTCTTCGGGCTATGTCGGTGACCCTGGTTCTTCTGCGGATTTCATCATTTCTGATTCGATCACGCAGAGAAACTCCGAGCATAGCCCTCTCCATTGCCCTCTGGGTGACTTTGAGCCGCCTTATAAGGCCCATTGTGAGTGGCCAGGTTTCTGCTCCATATGTCATCACTGGCAACACGCACGAATCGAAGACTTTCGTCTTGAGGCACTTTAATTCATAGGTACTTTAATAAATAATTTTATGTCTTTATATAAGAAGATAGTATAATGTAAATACATAGGTATTATCAGTGTATGTTGAGATCTATTATCGTGGAACCCGTTTTCATTTCATAGACCCCCAAATTCTTATTTCGGTGACGTAGCCCCTTTTGCTAATTGTCATAGACCCCGTTTTGGAAATCACTGCATTAAATAAATGAAAAAGAAATAAACGAAAAAGCTTTGAAATGTTTCGGAGATCTCATCGACCTGAAAATACAATTTCCAGTGTAGAGCATCCAGCAAAAAATAATTTACATATGAGTTACATTTAAATATAACACTCGGTACCTACAGCAAGACGTCACTAGCGAAGTGCGCGCAAGAATGTAAAATATTGCGCGCGTATCTAATTCATAATTCGCAGTAGCGAGTTGCACTAAAAATAACGGCGACAGATTGGTATTTGCTGTAAAAACTTATACAGTTCTTTTCCCTGATGACATATACAGACCGCTTCACTTAAAGAGCCTCACCCCCATATTTCAGCAATTTATATTCGTACAATATAATAAAACGTACTTATTTATCATATTTTGATTATTATTTGCCAGTTATTTGCCGATGAACGCCATTTTAATAGCAACGCAGATCTTATCCATGAAATTCGTAGAACTTGGAATAATTTAGACCAAAATTACATTCGCTCGTTATATGATTCTATTCCCAATTCAATTTTTGACGTTATTAAAAGTAATGGAAAATAAACAAATTATTGAAATTTAATTAAAATATGTTATTTTTCTGAGTTTTATACTTCGGAGGTAGCGATGTGTCGAGTACGGTTTCACTCGAATCAGACTCGATTCCTGCTTTGGACTCGCCTACTCGAATAACAATTTATTTTGATTCGAGTACGCTAGGCTCGATTCCAGTACTCGAGTCAGGAAGAATCGGTTCGTACTCGCTAACTCGATTCTATTTACACGAGTCCTACTAACTCGAGTCTAGTATTCGAGTTTGGTTAACTCGCTTGTACTCGCATAAGCTGACTAACTGTTTACATAAGCAATGAAATGGCGCGGGCCTAATATTACGAACAAGTTAGAACCTGCAACTTTTTGTTTTGATTTTGTTCGGACTCTAGTTCTGGACTGGGCTAGAATAGAAAAAGAAATTTTCGTAGATAGAACTTGACTGGTTTCGATCTCTCACAGCTCACACCTCCGCTACACTTCTCCTCTCTGCTTTGGTGGAAATAACCTACCAGGTTTGCAGCACGTTTCCTCTCCTCTCCGCGTTGGTGGAAACCGGGCCTTACCCTCTTCAAGGCACTCGCTACGTCAAACGCAGCGGTTTCTTTCTTTTAAATCTGACACACTCGTCGTTGACAACGAAAGTGGCGAACTTCCAATGATTTCGTCATAGTACTAAGTACATAGTACGTAGATTGCGTCACAAGTAAAAGTTTTTAATCCTTATATGGAAGGTAAGTAAGGAAAAGAAATGAACGAAACCTCTAATACTCTCCTTTAAGCTCTTACACAGATTTTGGGAAGTCACTGGTCACAAAAGAGTGGCACTGCTATGAGTTTACTATCGTTTTCGATAAGTATTTGGCGTTATAGAAGTCTTGTCATTGTAATATTAAAAATTAGTTCATTACATTTCCGCTAGGGGCGCTGTACAAAGCAGAGCTATAACTAAATACTAAGACCTTTAAGGCCGCTATCACAACTTAAAGCCATAGGCTCTCATTAGCTCTCTAAAAACTGTACGAACCTGCAATTAATGTTTATAGTTAAGAATAGGCACGAAATTACAAGAGTTTTCAAAATAGTTTTCAATTAGTTTCGCCAATACAGTTATTAGCAGCAAAAAACGGTCGTACAATCAGACAGGTGTCATAAAATCTTGGTCTATCGTTCGAATGCATTGGAGTTCGAAAAAAAATTACTCACTTCAATTGTAAAATCGTGCGCTTACAATTTATTGAAGTATTTTATCGTGCGAATGTAATTTGCATCGCAGAGTATATTATGGAATAACGTTTTTTTTTCTTTAATAAACGTCGACCGCACCCGGTTATTTTATCCTGTGTCGTAGGTGCTGAGATGAACATGGAATCTCACATACCTAGACCAGAGCAAATTTTTGTAGGTCAAACAAAATATATGTCCTATGTGGGAATCGTCCCGCGTACATAGTAAACTACGAGATAGCGACCGCTGCGCCAAACGTGTCCTGAACATTATTTACAGTATTTGAAGAAATGTAAATTAAAACCAAGGGAATCTCTAAAAAACTTATTTGAAGAAATGAATATATTTACTTTGGTAGGTCATTATATTTATGGAAACCTAATTTATGTCCATAACTACATAGCATAAAACAAAGTCGCTATCCGTCGTCTGTCTGTCCCAATGTATGCTTAAATCCTACGCAACGGATTTTGATGCGGATTTGTTAATAAATAGAGTGATTCTTAAGGAAGATTTATATGTATAATACACGTATAATAGAGTTGAGAAACATTGATAAATTTAGAAGTTTCTAATGTGATGTCGTACATAAGCACGTTGTTTTGCGTTTTTATTGCAAAAACGCTGGCTGAACCCTACGAGATAGACCAAAATAATGTACTAAGCTGTATATAGTTATTCAGTTCTGTAGGATCATAGCTAATATAAATGTTAAAACTAGGTACTTTGTAAATTGTAGGTGAAAAAAATAGACAGGTGTCTTAAAATAAATAACAGAAGAGTTTTGTATACGTTGAAAAGATCTACAGAAAACTCCGCGATGTCTGTGTGTGTGTGTATGTGTCTATCTCTTATGGATATCCCACGATAACATTTTTTAAATTTGATATTTTGTATTTAGTATCAAGCATTGCACCCGTGCCAAGCCGGGGCGGGTCGCTAGTATGAACTATAACACGTTTATAAAAAATTGGCAAATTTATAAATTTAACACGAGCAATAAAAATGAGTTTGTCGTTTCTACGTACAGACAGATACACTGTAAAAAAATAGATGCTTTTTTTATTAAAAATGCATAGCCCCATAAAAGAGCCTCCAGTATTTTGCAACCTGGAGACCTATTTTTGAATTACGAATGCGATTTCGAAATCGCCGCTGACTAAATAGTCAGCGGTGAGTTTGAGGTCACGGATTCCTAAACATCCAATTTTTGAAAGTCGATCGCAGAGCTGCCAACATAGATAAACAACACACATTAAAAAAATAAGAATGATTGAAAATCGGTGATTATTAATCACATCGGTGATTTCGAAGTCGCATTCGTAATTCAAAAATAGGCCTCCTGATATGTTGGAACCATTTACGTACCAGATTAAGTATTTAAAAAACAAGAATTGCGTTTATAGTTTTTAATTCCAACTGCGGCTCTCGCGCGGAAATAATCACCTTGATAACGCACGAATAGACTATCTAACGGCGTAATTTGGCTAGTTATGGAAACAATAAAATGTGGGTGCGATTTGGACACCTCGGGGCGGCGACGTCGGCGCCTCGCGTGCTACAGCCTAATTGTTGTACTTCGTACGAGTCCTTACGCACCCGGGGGACCGTTAGAGCTACTGGCTCGGTAGTAGTTTCTTTTGACAGTGCTTACAACGAGGCATAGTTGTCACGCTGTTTCACTCCTATATACAAAAAATATTCGTTCAGTTGTCTGAACAGAAGGGAGTGTTTTTTCTTTTCTAAACTAACTAGCGCTCGTAACTTCGTCTGTGCAGGATTAGTATTTCGAGTATCTTATATTAGCGGTGGCGTAGAAAAGAAGTAACATTGTGATAATAAAATTATCACTTAAATAATTTATGGGTTGCATTTGAAAAATATAATAGCCTGACGATATTGAGATTTTGGACAAGAATAAATTTAAATAATTCACGCAATACCACTAAAAAAATGTTTCCTGAGGGAATCTGATAAAAACAGCTGGCCGGGTTTGCAATTTGGTATGCGGATAGTTGACCCGGCGAAGATCATAAGATATTTTTTTTTGTGAGAAAATACATCTTTCCTTTTGGAATATCCGATATAACACAGGGGAAACCGATACTAGTATAAAAATATATTAACTGCCATATCTAGGGCACAAATGCCGAGAAGCGAACCCCAGAAATTACGGCACCATGAACCAATATACTCAGCCACGAAGATATTGGCGAAGTTGCTGAAAGCTACCGTGGATTTAAAATTTGGTTTGGACAAATCTGCATTCGCTCATGTGATTCACGGAGACTGAAACAAACACATAACTGGTTATATCCCGAAATATATGTGTAAATTCGATGGTCATGATAAATCTGTTACAAACGCTTTTCTTGAACGCCTTTTTAACCCGGCGTGAATGAGGTGAGAAATTGTTACACCAGCTATGAGGTGGGTATGATATACCCAAAATTTTGATGTAAAATTTTTGATACTATTATTGTGTAATTAGAATCAATGCTTAAGATATATTAATAATAGTAACTATTCAACAAGATGAGTAATTAAATATCAACATTAAGTTAAGCAGCATTATTTTTTATTGAAATAACACAATATCTAAATTATTTTCGAAAAATACAAATTCAGGCAATTAATTTCTTTTGCCATAAAAATCTAACAAAATTCCAACTTTGGTAAATCAATATAACAATAGTGTCTTCTAATTATTATAAATAAAAAAGGAACTGAAAAGTCTTGTAAGATCATATAGTAGAGCACCAAAATTACAAATCAAATCAACACAAATCAACACAATTCCATACCCCAGCCGCGGGTGTGTGCATGTGTATTTGCCGTCGCCGCCGGCGCAACACTAAACTCGATACTCTACCTCACCTCTTGCATCTTACCTCCAGCTACTGAAACACCAGGACTTGCATGGCAACAGTAACATTAAAATATCTGCGTTTAGAAACTTTTCGGGTATGACATACCCAACCTCACTCACGCCGGGTTAAGATGCTGAAAAGTTGTTTGTCCGATGCTAACAAAACCAATAACCTACAAGTGTCAAAATTATAAAATTTGGACGGGACAGATGATGGTTGAATCTATGGGGATTACAACTGACAAAAGGAAAGGAGATTCTAGCCTCACCACAATCGTCTTGCGACGTTTGAGGCGGGGAAGAATATAAAAAAAACCTAACGTCAACAAATTATAAATTTATTAAATATATATATAATAATATATATTTATTTAAAGTGGGTCGTGGGGGTTATGCCCGCTTAATTGGTGTCTACTATCGGCACTTCCCTTCTTATGCGCCTCCAGCGGCAGTCAGTGTCACTAGGCTGGCAGTAGACTGGAGTAGACTGGTGGGCAGGGGGCAGGTGTCGATATCGGCCGTGTGCAGAATTGGGTTTAAAATCCTTTTTTTAACCCGTACGTAGATCCCTGGAATTCACCATATTCCAAACATTAATGTCAGGTCACCGACATTTACAAAGAAAAAAATAGCCACCATGCAGAAGGCGAAGGATTGGTCGATAAAATAGCTGTGTAGCGGCTTTGAAGAAGCAGATAGGAATTTACAATAAAAATAGTCTAAATATTTATTAACAATTAGCAGAAGATAACATTTTTTAAATTATTAAGAAAATAAGGTAGGTAGCAAATTTTACACTGTAATCAAATTAACAAAACGTTCTAGCGGAACATAGGAACTAAATCTAATCATATTTCAATCATAACATTGTCTTTATCAATAAGAAAACAACACACCATTATATATATTCGAAACTACAGATATAAACCATCACACAAAATTGAATAGCAGTTAAAATAACAACTATTATTCTGTTCAACAATAACCCAAATGGGGAATCCGTATAACTAGCACTTTACTACTATTTTAAGTATAATGAGTTTAATATTATAAACTATACTTAATATAAAATTAGGGCGAACGACGTTTTATGTCGCGATAGATAATTGCGATCGTCTTCACCCGTGACCATTCAAAGTAGATCTGTCCGCCTGACCAGGCGAGACGCGGGGAGGGATCCGCGTAAGCCGGACGCGAACAATAGCAGCTAGCAAAGGAACTACCAGTCACACAGATCACTTCGACCAATTTTATGCAATTTATTAATTTTGTATGGAAATATCTAAATTGAGTTTTTAATTAGTTTTATTGTAAATGTTAATTAGGTAAGCTAGTTAAAGTTAATTATTATTTGTTTCTTTGTATAGTTGATAATTGAATATGTGTTCGTGTTAGTTTTAGGTATTATTGTAAATATTTGCTTATATTATAAAATTATATAGAAAAAATATAACCATGTAAATACAACGTTACAATATTAACATTTTAATTAATGATTCACGTTGTCCTATCGGTGTATGAGTGTTGTCGTAATTATTAAAATGAAGATAAAAATAATTTTATCCAATTCAAATATACAATATTCCCTTATAGCGACGCCATTTTTAAAAGTATATAGCTTAGACCTGGTGCTAAAAAACCAGCAAGAAAACCTACATGCGCAATTTTTTCATCTTGTTTTGTTTTAGCTTTCACCTCAATTTTTAAGGAAAGGTCCAGTTCCCTTCAATGTTACGCTGCATTGTCACTTACCCTCACATGAGGTGAGGACCAATTTATTCTGTGTAAAATATTAAAAAGGTAAAAACAACTTATAGATATTAATATCGATTTCCTATTTTATCTTACCTCATTTTTAAGTTCAAATTACATTGAACACAACAATCCAGTATTAACACAGGTAGAAGCCATTGAACACCTGCAATTAGATAATAGCAAGTGTGCAATGGCTTCTTGATTATTCATGATTTCACATGAAGCGAGCATCCAGCTTTAATCTCATTGCAATCAAGGTCAAATGAAAGGAAAGGTTTCTATATAATAATTCCGTACGATCCTAAATATATTTTGATACAGTACTTTAATTTAAGACAGTGTAAGGTGCCAATTCAAACGGGCGTAGTGCGTGCGACCTCACACGGGCCGTAAAATAGGGAGGCGTGGAGTACGGCAGTATAAGATTATCTGCTGACACCTCATGCTATAAACTATATGTTTCATATCATTACAGACACCTCTGCCGTAAACTGACTCACCGTTTCCGTACGTTTTATTTCTCCAAGAAACTATGTCAATTCATACAGTAATAATGTTTAGATTAATTGTGACAATATCCAGTTTAAATTAAGTATTGAAACATAGCTGGCGCCCAACGTGGGTCCAAAATATTCCGACATCATTATATCTTACAAGGAGTATTGTAAGATATAATGATGTCGGAATATTTTGGACCCACGTTGGGCGCCAGCTATGTTTCAATACTTAATTTAAACAAACTTTGTGTATGATATTGAGATAAAACTGTTTTGCCATTCATTTTTATACTAGCTGATGTCCGCGACTTTGTCTGCATAGATGGCAGATTTTTCCTACTTACTTGACACTTGTCATATTTTGGACAATTCACACAAAATTCAAAATTCAAAAATTCTTTATTCAACATAGACCTTTGCAGGCACTTATTGACGTCAAACTCTACCACCAGTTCGGAAATTGGGAGGCCCTAGAGAAGAACTGGCAAGAAACTCTCAGGGTTTATTTTTTATTTTAAACACACATTTATTATAAACGCGGAAGTTTGTAAATATGGATGGATATTTGTTACTCTTTCATGTATAAATTACTAAATGAATATCAATGAAACCTTACAATAATATACCTTATACATCAGAATTACACATAGGCTACATCAGTTAGTATCTTCATAAATTGTAGCCTATGTTTTATTTTAACGTATAAGCTACATTATTATAACGTTTCATTAAAATCCATTCAGTAGTTTTTAGGGTAACAAACATAACAATGAAGCTAAATCGTATAACAAAAATGAGAAGAAGCACCTACAATCTTTACCCTTTAAAAGAAACTCATTAGAATCATATACAATTTGGAAGAAACAGACTCCTGTAAACCATACTTTCAAAACCACGCTATTCTAACATTGTCAAGCATATACATTCTAGAAATTTGTAAATTCGTCAGGAATCACCCAGAAACTAGGTATACTTTAAGACATAAAAACAGATTAAACCTACCAACTTCACAGCTAATAATTCACTCTACAAGCCCTTTGGTGACATCCATCAAAGTATATAACAAGCTACCACAATCAATTAGAAAAGAAGAAAAATATAACATATTTATTAAAAAACTTAAACCTTTCTAATACAAAAAAGCTACTATAGTTTAAAAGAATATATGGATGAAATACTATAATTCGAGTACCTACATACAAAGAATATATATTATATATGTGTTTTAAATTTCAACGTGTAAAATGCCAAACGTCCTCTCTTCTAAATAGATATGAACTGCTTTATTATGCTGTGCCCGACAGGGTCCTCAATTGTTAACTACATAATTTTAAGTTTTTACCAGCTATACAAAACATTGTGGAATGCAATAAACTATTGAGTATTGAGAATACATATATGATTTCCAAAAAGACGGACTAAAATCAACATTTTGTTAGTTTATCGATAAATTTCCTTGAAATAAATATACTGCAGCGAGGTGGGACGCCTATTCACGATCGTCCTAAATAATCCCGAAGGCTTCAAGCAAGCAGGCATAACGTGGTAACGCTAACCACCAAACATTATACAAAGCACTGATGACTGGCAATTATTTCACGGAAATAAGTTCCACGCGCCGTGAAAACTTGTGTCATTGCGTGTGCGCTGTCCATCACGCGACCGCCGCGCCTGCGGCGGAACCGAATCGTTTACGTTCCATTACTGCGTCAAAACTGTGCTTACTCTATCTTTTGACACGAAACGAGCAATGTTCGAATTCCAAACAAGACAGTTATTGCCTTCGTCGAATTATTTTGGTTAACTAATAAAAGTTAGTTTTGACAGTAGAACAGGTGCTAAATTTATATCTGTTGGTGGCAGCCGTATCGTGTCGCGATCATATCGCCTTTAAGTACTGAACGATACCAATTTCGTGAAGACCCTCGCGTTATGGTGTCCATAAATGTTAATTTTAACGAAACCTCCTTTTCACTTCAGCGACTGGTGTCGGAACTATTTGATGGAATGGATTTCAGTGTTAGGTATTGGGTTGAATTATTTTACTGCGCCATTTTGAATGTTTTGGCTTATGACTTTTTGTGATTTTGTTGAATTTAGTTTACTATATCTATGCATGGCAATACTGCAACGAACAATGTTATCCACAGATTAACAAAAACAAAAATAGTGCGCTACAGCTTTAACAGACTAATCTATGGCAGCGCCTGTCGGGCCTGAGTGGGATGAACTATAGAGACACAATATTAATAAAATTTACAAAAAATTATCATGTATACACAAAGAAAATATAATTATAATAAAATTAAACTACAAACAAATAGAATGGATTATTAACGCTTTGCCTTATCTATACATATAATAAGACAGTAAAAATATTTTGTCTGTACATTTAGTATTTTTGACTGAAATGGATAGAGGGGCACTTAAATAGATTATTAGAAAGCAAAAAAATTTTTTGGAATTTTTTGTCTGTCTGTCTGTCTGTCTGTCTGTATGTTTGTTCACGTTTATCTCCGAAAGTACTGAACCGATTTGCTTGAAACTTTCACTATTTGCTTCGTTTTAACTCAGAATAATATCTAAACTTTGTTTCATCAAAATCGGTTCATTAAAAAAAGTTATCGTCATTTTAATGAACTCAAGGCATGATAATATTGCGAATTATAATGTACACCATTCTTACATAAGTTACATGGGAAATTTAAAATCTAAAGACAATTCATCATCATGATACAATACATACATAAGATAACGTCTTTATCCCCTGCGGGGTAGACAGAGCCACAGGTTATAAGACCCCAAAGGCCACGTTTAGCATGTTCGTGGGCAGTGAGATGGAACAGGGAACCAAAATACGATGAAACGAAACCACAGTTTTTATCAAAATAATATGATAAATGCGAAAGTTTGTTTGTTTATTACCTCTTCACGCTTAATCTATACATATAATAGAACAGAAAAAATATTTAAGTGTAAATCAGTTTCATTACGCATGTTAGTTTTTTGCCGCGGGCTGAAAGCTAGTACTATATATAAATGTTTAAAAAAATCTCGTATCCATCACTGTAAGGACGATTTTCGCAGTGCGATCGTAATGTTTTATCTGGCGCCTATTGAAAACTCAACTTACTCGTATTTGTAAAGTTTTTGGGTAGTGGTGATACAAACAGCTGTGGCATCTGCTAATATAATAAAGTTCATTCTTTATTGAATTGTTTTGATATATTTTAAGGTGTACATGCAAGATTGGTATAGAGAGATATAAAACTATATAAAAAGATTTTACTTTTCGTAAGTGGTTTGCAAATTTTACGTCGACTGCACTTGACACATCATTGATGACGCCAGTGTTTGTTTCTTTGAATATTGTTTATGCATACTAATATTATAAATGGGAAAGTGTGTCTGTCTGTTTGTCCGTCTTTCACGGCAAAACGGAGTAAGGAATTGACGTGATTTTAGTGGAGATAGTTGAAGGGATGGAGAGTAACATAGGCTACTTTTTATCTCGGAAAAATCGACAGATCCCACGGGATGCGCAATAAAGGCTTCGCTCAAAAATTACTGCACAGATTTTCATGCGGTTTTCATCAATAGATAGAGTGATTCTTGAGCAAAATTTTGCGGTATTTTTATCTCATAAAAACGGATAGTCCCACGGGAAGCGCGATAAAACCTTCGCGCCATAAACCGACTTCCGCGCAAATGTAGCCGTGGGCAAAAGCCATAACCCTTAACTCTATAGACCCAATCCCGAAATTCACGCGGGCGAAGCCGCGGGCAGAAAGCTAGTCTTTTTTATATTTTTTACACTCACAACAATTAGCATATCCTAAAGTTATAGTAAAACCATAAACTTAAAGAAGTTGACGAGTACGAGCTGTTTATGTTATGTCATTGTATTGTGTGTTATAATAAAACCAGATATTACCTACGAATTCTTCTTGTCTTATTAGTTTTCTAAGTAAGCTCTAAGTATAGTAATAGATAGATATATATTATACATATAAAATATCTTTGATAGAAATATTTATTAACAACCATGACTAAGGTACAAATACGAGCATTCATCACACAAACATCTACCCCACCGGGACTCAAACCCGGGACTACAGAGATGATGACACCTTGACACCGCTTGTTAGAAATCTCGTCAGCACGAAGGTCTAACTAAACGGGTGTTTGTAGGCTTAATAACAATTTCAAAAGTTGTCATAGTTTTCCATTGGAATTGTCTGTCAGTTTTGATTAGTCTTGTGTTGTGTATATTTTATTGATGTTTGTTCGCTCTTTTATAAATATCTATTAAATTTATTTCATTCCTCTTAATAGTTGTAATTGTTAAACTCCAAGATTTCCTACACCGCTATACTAACCTACGGAGGTCATCTCTGTCTGTTTGTATGTTTGCATGTCAGTTACATAGACCGAGGCTGAATGTAATTTATTTATGAAAAAAATTAATACTCGTATTTAATAAACCCCATCATCCTCTCACAAGAGTAGGTAAGCTTCCAAAATGTTTCTTAAATATTTCATCATCCTAAGACTCGGTGAAAGACCCGAAGTTTAAAACGGAACCGAAGTCAAGTGACAACCTGCTGACAATTAAACACAGGCCGGAATGGAAGCTTACGGAAATGGATTGAGACGCACTCATCCAAAAACATACTACGGGGTGAACGCACTCTCATTAAAGGGCCTCCGATTTTAACCTGCTCGGTTAACCATTACTGGCTTAATTCTCGGAAGATTTCACAGAGAGCTAAGGGAGCCAGCAATGCGCCGCTCCCGCCGCGAGTGTCACATTACGCGCGGAGTGGCCCTTTTTATTTTTATTTTGTCAAATTGTAGCTGAAATAAAACGGGAGTGCCCAATAAAAATACCGTCGATGCGGGTACTGGTATTGAGGACGAAAATAGTGTCGTGGGGCCCTCGGCGCGTGTCGCCTATTGCACAACATAAGTTTGTGTGATTTTTTCCGTTCGAACTGGCATTCGTTGGCTTGTCGTACATAGCTACTGGCATGTCACATGAATCATGAAAGATGACATTCGCTTCGCCGTTTAATACACTTTGTTTTGATGCAATGCAATTTTATATTAAACTAGCGGACCCGACAGACTTCGTCCTGTCAAAAAGATTTGTACAGTGGCAGTTTTTTGTTCCTAATTATTTTATAGATAATGTCGCATAGCCAACCAAATCGCAAATAAAGTCTAAATGACCTATTACATTTTGTGGCTATTCAATTTTGGAACGTGACATTAAATCCTCCAACGATGTATTCTGTGCTCCAACGCACACTGTTTTGATTGATATGATTGAATTTCAACTATATGTAGCGTTAACAAAGCGCAAATTGACTCTTTGATGTTAGGAACACACCTTCATTGCTTAGACAACAGTGAGTGCTTGCAATATGAACTTTATACAATAACAATAAAGCTCAATTCGACTGTACGTTTTAGTTAGAAAACGTTTGCATGGGAAAATAAAAGGGCTGTTTTTAGGGTATTTCCGATAATTATTCGAATTTTCCTCATTGTAAAAACCCTCCTTGAACTTCAACGAACATTAACAAACAAGAATTGGCCAAATTGGTCCAGGCGTTGTTGAGTTATGAGCTTACCAACACATTTTGCGATTCATTTTTATATATAAGACTAGCTGTGCCCACGCCTTCGTCCGCGGTATCCTAATTTTAGGTAACATTTTAAAAGACTGATGGCCGTTTTCACCAACCTTGTCTTAGCTTAGGTGACTCCTAAGAGACATGCTGTCTCACTCTTTTCAGTTAATATAAAAAGTGACAGCATGTCACTTAGGAGTCACCTAAGCTAAGACAAGGTTGGTGAAAACGGCCATGAAAGTGTTATAAACGTAAAGTAGTCAAATATAATCAGAGAGCTTCGAACTGCTAAGCTATCGGGAGTTACACGTGTTATTGTGAGTCAACCATAAAAGATAGACATATGCTGGGGTGGGATATTTTTCATATAATTTAAAGGAGAACATTTCCGTCATACATGATCTGTGTAACTTTAACAATTAAAGCTTAAGTCCTATTGATTGTAGCGTGATGAAAAGTATATTATAACCAGCTCAGGAGTATGAAAAATAATTGTACCAAGTTTCATTAAAATCCGTCGAGTAGTTTTGTTTCTATAACGGTTATACAGACAGACAGACAAAAATTTTACTGATTACATTTTTGGCATCGGCATCGGTCCCTAATCACCTCCTGGTCATTATTTTTAAAATATATGTGATATACAGAATTGACCTCTCTACAGATTTATTATAAGTATAGATAAATAAAGAATTTAAACGAGAACTTTGAGAGGAAGGTCGGAGTGATGATGAAGGATATTTAAAGAAGGATTTATGAAGTATATTGTAAGTATATTACTAAATAATATGTTAAGGGTAAGATGTAATAACAAAACGGGGATGCTTATACGGCACGTAGAATGGATGGACGAAAGACGACTGATGAAAGAAATTTCAAATGCTAATGGGCCAGATGTTAGGAGACGACCTAGGTAGACATACTTGGACCAAATAGCTGATATATTGAAAGAAGTTCAGGTCAAAATTAATTTCGCCCTCACAATTTGCCTATATGGTTCTTAGAACAGGCTGAGTTTAGTCGGCAGGTCACGTGGTCAGATCGCTCTGGCCGCGTGGAGTCCGACATAACCTCCGCGACACTTGCCGTTGCGGGGGTATCCTGGGCACGCTTCGTGCTGTTTATGAGAATTCTCACCCTCTCTATACTGAAAGAAAAGAAAAGAAAAAAGTACGCGTATCCGACAAGCGTGTATGCTATCATACATAGTATAAAACAATATCGCTATCCGCCGTCTGTCTGGCCCTATGTACGCTTAGATCTCTAAAACTACGCAACGGATTTTGATGCGGTTTTTTTAAAGGATATTTTTTTTAATAGTGATTCTTAAGGATGGTTTATATGTATAAAACATGCATAATGTGGTAGAGAAACACTGATAAATTTAGAGGTTTCTAATGTGATGTCGTAAATAAGCACGTTTTTTCGCACTGTTACGAGTAACCTCTAAGCAAAACATGTTTGTATTGTCTAATGGCAAAAAAGCTGTGAACGTCGTGTATAACGACATTTTATAGTAGTTATATTTACATAAAGTCGTCGCTAGTTATTAGTAAAACTCCAGGAAACTTGGAAAGTTTGTATACATTGAAATAGGCACGTGATGCCACCGCTGGGTTGAGCAGAATAGTGCAGCGTTCCCTGCTTGATGTTTACACTGAGCTGAACGCAGTTTTAACAACACTGAGTTATACAACTTATTAACTTAAATACTAACTGTTATATCTACAGTCGGGCCAATTTAATAGGCCACATTTGACATTTGTTCATAGTGAGGTGACCTGCTTAAACACTCCGATTATGGTGAAAAAATCGATATTTACTTCAAACATGTGAATCGAATACAGTTATTATGGAAAAGTACTTTTTTTATAAGATCCCTATCTTATAAAAAAAATACTTTTCCACAATAACTGTAATAGGCAAACGAGCAAATGGATTACTTGATGGTAAGTGATTATCGCTGCCCGCAACAACAGACGTGTTGCCGGCCTTTTAAATGGGAATACGCTCTTTTTTATAGGTACTGCATTAATATATTTTACGATTTTAATTGCCCTAAAATTTTTTAACATCAATTATTTCTCTGTTTATGAAGTTATTATTGTTTTTTTATTATAAAACAAAAGAACAACATGTTTTACATACATACACTCACGCCTTTTTCCCACGGGGTAGGCAGAGATTACGTCTTTCCACTTGCTACGGTCTTTACATATCTCTTTCGCTTCATCTACTTTCATAACATTCCTCATACATGCTCGACGATTGCCGGTACTTCTGACCTGGCCTTTTTTGAGGAGACTTTCGATTTGTTCGAAATATGTTCGTCTAGGTCTTCCTCGTCCCGTATCTCCACTCACTCCAGCTTCATAAATCATTTTGGTCAGTCTACTTTCATCCATCCGTTCCACATGCCCAAACCACCCAAGCATCCCTTTCTCTATTCTTGTCACGATATCCTCTTTCAAACCACATTTCTTTCTAATCACTTCATTATACAATCTGTCACTCAGTTTTACTCCTGCCATACTCCGCAAAGCTCTCATTTCTACTGCATTTATTCTGCTTTCATGTCGTTTCTCCCATACCCAACTTTCACTTCCGTACATTCATGGTGAATAATCCCTTCACAAGTAATCATTGCATTCATTCGATTTTTTGAGGGACATCACTTACGTATAGACTTCATTGAACGCAACATTGTAACAACGGTCATTTGTGCATTTCCAAACTAAAAAAATATTTAATATTTTATGTCCGCCATTACAAGGTTAGTTGAGGAATTTTAATGAAATGTCAAATGTGGCCTATTAAATTGACCCGACTGTAGAGATCGGATAATCGGATGCAAATTTACCTAAAGTTAATTTTTGGCTCACAAATTATGGAAGCGGCTTTTTAAAATATAAAGTTTTGTATGTACTTATTGTTTTATTTAACACTCGACTTTCTTCCTCTAAAACTCTATATACCTACTCACAAATCACGCGGGGAACTGAAACTAACCTTCATGTAACGTCATTTTAAGCTCATATTACTGACTAGTTTTGCATTACCAAAATGTTCTACAGTACCGGAATTCCGGGATTTTTATTTATGAAAATAAAATAAAAGGACAGTTCCATACTTTATCAAAAACTAAATTAGGTAAATAAATAAACATCCGGCTATCCAATTCCGCAATCCCGGGATTCTTATTTAACAAAACAATAAAAATATGGATCCGATTATCCGATTTCTAGTTATATCTGTATCAATTTATATTAATTATTTCTGCTAATTACGTACCGGTTTACAATTACAAATTAAAATAGTTTTTCTTTAATTTTTAATTATATTTACATATAAAATATATATGCTTATATTATCTAAGTCGAAAAATCTGCTAGCATCCAGGACATTCCTGCAATCTTACTAATTGACATACTCAATAAGAATTCTTAATAATAAAGTGTCCACAGAAAGTTATTACATTAGATTCTGAGCAGAATCAAGCTAGCTTATTTTTTTTTGCAGAAGAACATCTAATTATGTATTGAACATCTCTCCCAGTTTTCAGTTCTCTATGCGAATTTTTCCGAAATTATTTTCATTTTTTGTCTATTTTGGCTGGACTATTATTGGTTTTTTTAACAAAGCTTACAAATAAATTTAACGTTAATCTACATTAGTCTAAGACTGTGTCGTAGTGTGATATTACGTTTGTCTAATAATTATTAAAAATATATAATAAATGCCCTAACATATATAGGGAAGGATCGTGTCCCTCAGTAGAAACCATGAGCTGTGATGATAAAACACAAAATACTATATTCCATTGAAATAAAAAGAATGTGTACTGTAATATTTCTTAACAACTTTATTTTCATTAGCGGCACGCGCGCAAAGATAACTGTATTTTATCGGACATGACAGCCCATAATTCTTCAGATGCGTGTAAGAAATAAGAAGTTGGAAGAAGGCGATATGTGATTTAAATCATATAGGTTCCGTCAATGAAAACTTATTTTCAAGTTTTTACTCAGTCTAGCCCATGGTTTTATGATGTAAAGCAATTATGTAGCAAACAAACTGTTCGTCTGTCTGATAGTTACTGACTACAAGCAGTATTATCCATACTAATATTATAAATGCGAAAGTAACTCTGTCTGTCTGTCTGTCTGTTCCGCTTTCACGCCAAAACTACTGAACCGATTTAAATGAAATTTGGTACACAGATAGTCTAGAGCCTGAGAAAGGACATAGGCTACTTTTTCATGCAAAAAAGGTTGTAAAGGGTTGTAAAAGGTTGAAAGGAGGGATAATAGGTTGTATGGAAATATTGTTAAAACCACTGAACCGATTTAATTGAAATTTGGTACACAGATAGTCTAGAGGCTGAGACAGGACAGAGGCTACCTTTTAAAGCAGAAAGGGGCTGTAAAGGGTTGAAAGGAGGGGGTGAAAGGTTGTATGGCAGTACTGTTAAAACCACTGAACCGATTTAAATAAAATTTTATACACAGACTAGAGTTGGTGGTTGGTCGGACGGACTACGTTTGGTATATACGGGGTAACCACCCCGTATATACCAATCGTAAAACCCGAGGACCCAAGGAAGGAAATAAGATAATTTTACCGACGGAAAACATATCCTTCCTGTGGGAAATTCGAATATAACGCGGGCGAAGCCGCGGGCGGAAAGCTAGTATTTTCATAAAATTTTACTTCTTAGAACGGCCATCTTTGTGAAGTGATTTAACCATATCAGTTTTGTTACTTAACAAGATCACAGATTTTACCCTCTCCCCAATTATAAACTCAAACATTATGTCTAAAAACATGTAAGTACTATATTTTTTATATTCTTTATTGCACAAAAGACATTACAGTAAAAAAAAATATGCAGTGATTGGATGTGTACATAGGTGGGCTTATCCCTAAAAGGGATCTGTTCCAGCCAACCTTACTGGGTGTCAAGTGACTTATACTGTTACGTGGGAGAGATTGAGAAAAAAAAACAAGATACATGGGTACATAAACATATATAAGTATAAACCCGTACCTAGACGTTATTAAACATAAAAATAAAATTTCTAACGCCGTCGTCGATTTTTCTATCTTATCTTATCTTATATATATAAAAATTAAAACCCGTTTCGCGTTGTCACGGCATCACGTGTGAACGGCTGAACCGATTTCGATAATTCTTTTTTTTTAATGTTTGTGGAAGTCCAAGGATGGTTCTTACGGAAAAAAATATTAAGAAAATCTCTCAGAAATATTGAAAAGTATACATTTAACTTTGCATATTTTAAAAAACGCGCGTTACGAATGTCATTTTTTTTTTATACGAATGTCAACGTCATTCACAGGCATAGACTATATTAAAAGAGCATTAGGTCAACTATACAAAATAAAGTAGTGCATCAAAGCTACGCTAAGGCGGTACGAAGTTCGCCGGGTTAGCTAGTATTAAATAAATATTTTACGATAGTAAACATTATTCTCTGCCCTACGAGGAATTAAAACAATTCCAGAAGTGATCACAGTCGAATCGAACGGAGGTTCCCGAACTCTTTTGTTTCATCATAGACTATTTCCAGATCCGGTAGACATCCTGCAGCCACATTACCATCTAATTGGAAAAAAAACCATTACATAGATCTAATGTTCATTTTTATTTCGAGACTAGCGGACCCGACAGACTTCGTCCTGTCAAAAAGATTTGTAAAGTGGCAGTTTTTTGTTCCTACTTATTTTATAGATAAAAGATTTTCCCGATTTTCTGTTGAAAGTTTTTCTGAATTTTCTTTGCTATAAACCTCACGGAGCCCGAGACCTTTCCAACGAATGCAAAACCTTGGAAATCGGTTCGTGCGTTCTGGAGTTATAGCGTCAGGAAGGAAAGCCCGACTTATTTTTATATAAGGTAGTAGATTTACCTTCGAGATATTTAGTCAGATTGTTCTAGATAAATCTAAAACATCCAAATTTCTCACATAAACTAAAGCGCTAACAAAAAGCAATTCTTAGTTGCAAAAAGGTAAGTGTGAAATTTGAATAACGCGGTTATGGTAAGGCCTTTATTAGGAAATTGGTAATGCATTTGAAGCAACTAAGTTATAACTTATAAAGATTCAACCCTTACTTTGTCATCATTTAAATTATCACTGAGTTTATTCATAAGAGCAAGCGGAGATTTATAAGAGAATTTTTAACATATTGTTTAAATATTTTTGTCTTAGATACTTATCGAGGAAAGCGATAGGCTAATTAACGTCACGCTGCGATTAATAGAAACGGAGCACAAATGGAAAATTTTACAAAAACGGGAACAGTTATTTCTATTTGCGAGTTATCATTGCGTGCGCTGCGTAAATAATTCAAGATGAAAAACAATGTATGAAGGAATTTAAAAGTTAAAAAATAAAATAGTCCACGACTGCATATGTATGTCTACCTTTTATGATTGACTCACTATAACCGCCACAATATAGGAAAGTACGGATTTACGTGCGAATGTCGTTAGCTGAAGGGGAAGTCGGCGCTGGAAGGCTGGCGCTGATAGCTCATGCAGTGCGGATAGGAAATACGAGATAAACGTTTTTATGCGAATAAGTAAGGTTATTAAAATATTTATATGTATGTGTCTTATTTGTAAGTTATAATAATTAAAAATGTTACTTAAAGGCGCGACAAGCACTGTATCGTTATGATGCAGCATTATAGGTAACTTGCCGGTATCCTCGACTTCGCCTGCACAGGACACTTATCATTATATTTTGGACAATTCACAAAATATCTTTATATATTGTACTCTATGTGTTATTGTAATGTATAACCTATATTCTTGTAAAGTTTCATTAAAATACATTTAGTAGTTTTTACTTTAAAGAGTAACAAACACTCATTCATTAGCCATTAAGTTCCTATATATGTGCAGTAAATAGATGTTTTTCTTTCTTTCCTTAATAGTCTCGTGTTCTTATAATAATGTCATATCATAGTTTCATGTATGCAATCCTCTAGTTCTCAATCAGTTCTACAACCCTAATAAAACATAATGGAGTGACATGCAGTATTCCCTCAGGTACGTAATACACCATCCAGCTGCTCCATTAAGTGCTGCTCGCTTCCATAGTTCGCCGTTAACCAAATATGTCGCCGGGTGAACGACTTGTGCTATTTCAGACCTAATAATTATACAGAAGGAACGACATGTCCGCCCGTCGGTCTCTTGAATGGAATCCGTGAAATCTTATTTTTAATGTGGATCTGATTAAGTTTGGGAGCTGGCGGAATTGTATTAATCGCTGATTTTCGTCCCAGCCCGAGGGAGCAACGTCTGCCACACTCAGCTGCGATGTACTGTTGCTAATTTTACGTGCAAATCTCAATTTAAGCTTAATTGCAATTTAGTCCGATTTAACCCCTCTAAGACACAAGTTTGTACGTTCACCGCTAAAAAAGCCCCATTCACTGTAGCCCAACAATTCCAGAACACAACTTTGAACATCTCGAAGAGTATTGGGATCCTCGGTGTCAACATCTCCAGTGACGTCCAATTCCGAAGTCACTTAGATGACAAGGTCAAGTTGGCTTCTAAAAAACTAGATGTGCTTAACAGAGCTAAGCGGTACTTCCTTCTGAGGCAACGACTGCTATTATACAAATCGCAAGTCAGGCCCCATATGGAGTACTGCTGTCACCTGTGGGCGGGAGCACCTCTATACCAACTTGATCCTTTTGATTCGGTCCAAAGACGCGCTGAGCGTATCGTTGACGATCCCATACTCACATGCGGTGAGCCCTTAAGTCTGAGAAGAGACTGTGCCTCTTTGTGTATGTTCTATCGCTTATACAACGGGTTGTGTTCCAAAGAATTGTTCGACATGATGCCCACGGCCACATTCTACCATCGCACCGCTCGCCATCGGCAGGGTGTTCATCCTGACATGCTGGAGCCTAAATGGTCACGCACAGTGCGGCTTCAACGAAATTTTCTGCCGCGCACGCTCCGATTGTGGAACGAGCTCCCTGCTGAGGCTTTCCCGGGGGATTACAGTATGGGGTTCTTCAAAAAGGGAATGATCATGTTACTAGGAAAGTTATGGACAATAGGAGTTGATGTGTAGAGGAAGACCGAAGAAACGATGGATGAACTGTGTAAATGTTGATATGATGAAGATGGGAGTGAGTATCGCAATGGCAAGTGATAGAGGAGAGTAGAAGAGGAAGCAATGTTGCGCTGACCCCAAATAAAAATGGGAACAGGACAAAAGAAAGAAGTACAAACTGATTTTGAAAGAGTGAGGTCTTTTATGAATTAATTCAACTAAACCCAGTTAGTTAACATTTTTTAACACCTTTGCTCGGAAAGCTGATGTAAGCGGGTCATAAAAAACGCGTGTGTTACCAAAGCAAATAGTTAAGTTATAGTCCATACAAATTCCATAACAGTATTATTTGCCATTTCGCGCGCTGTTGCTATTCTTTCGAACTAATCGCCGCGCGGCGCCAGTCAGTAGTAAAATGGCGGGAAAGCAACAGTGTGCATTCACAGATTGAGATTGTTAAATGTTTTTTTTCTGTTTCCTCGCAAATTTATTAAAAAACGTCGTACGATATACGTGTGTATTGGTTATAACTAGAGATCGGATAATCGGATGCATATTTACCTAAAGTTAATGTTTGGCTCACAAATTATGGAAGCGGCTTTTTAAAATACATTTTGTTAAATAAAAATCCCGGGAAAATACGGTACTGCAAATTTAACGTAGTGATATTGTTTGAAAATTACTAAATTAGCACGTGGTATTTATTTTCAAAAGACCGAGACTCCGGGTTCATTTATACAACTATGCATACGTATTTACATGAAGTTTAGTTTCAGTTCCCCGTGCGATTTATGAATGTACGATTTAATTACATGAAGAGTGTTATACGAAAGTAGTGAGCTAGTTTGACTAATACGATAATCAATTAAATAATTGAATAAAAAATCAGAAATGGTGAAAAATTTTATTTAACAAAACAATAAAAAGCCGTTTCCATACTTTGTCTTAAACTAACTTTAGGTAAATATGCATCCGATTATCCGATCTCTAGTTATAGCGCACTAATATCGTCATGTACCATTAACATACATACATACTTATAGACAAATGACATGTAATGTTATTGCTATTTCTCCAAGAAAATAATCACAGGATCTCAAATACCATATTACAGTGACACATTGACGCAATTACAACAGCATCACGGCGTATTCATGGAACAACGCACGCGCATGGTTGTGCGAAGGCGATATATTGTGCGCTGGACGCAGACGCAGAAATAGTGTCGCGTAAAATTGTGAACAGTAATAAATACTGGTTTATGTATTTATTGCGCAAACTGATAAAAATGAAACACATATTGCACTGGGTAACCATCAAATGCTGGTGTTTCGGGATTTGATAAGGATTAATTTGGATTCAAGAGCGATTCGCGCTGTCTATAATTTAAGACAGTGATAATTCCTCTAAGATTTATTTGAGGTAATAAATATATTAACATTAGCTATATTTATAAAAAAATATTTTACAGTCATACGATCTATAATACATTTAATCTAAACTTTTAAATTCATCTAAACACGAGAAATAAAAACAAACTTGCCGTTCCAACGTTCAGACTCCAAAAAGTCGAGGTTCGTTCATGGAGAAATGTGTAACTTCCTACAATATATTTCCACAGTAACTCTGTGCTTTGCTTTATAATAAAACTAGCTGACCCGCGCCCACTTTGTTGGGCATAATATTAATAATCCCCGAAGCGAGCACGAACGCGAACCGAATTAAACAGAAGCCATCGCGCGCCATCCGCTGCCCGTTTTTTCTCCGATTCACTTTGCAAAACGGACTACCACGTAAAAGCCTATTTATTTTTCGGTTTTTTATATAGCCTATGACACGCAGCAATAATGTGGCTTTCTATTGGTGAAAGAATTTTTAAAAATCGGTTCAGTAGATTCCGAGATTACCCCTTACAATTTAACAAATATACAAACACACAAACTTTACTTCTTTATAATATTAGTATAGAAGTATAGATTAAAGCACTTGTTAAAATACTCTAATGAAAATTGAATATTATTTATTTACTTGTTATAATACCATACAACCTAAGCTTTACAATGCTTGCTTAGGGCTAGGCTAATTAGTGTAATTGTAAAAAGATAGAAAACTAAACTGAACGATCGACATGGTCACCTGACATAAGAACAGAATTCTGTCGGTCGGTAGTTCAAAACACGTCGTTATTAAACCTGGAACCCGTCCAATTAGCTAACCGAAGCTTGTATTACGAGTGGTCCAACTATCCACGTGCTTGCATTAATTTTAGGGCTCGCAATAGCTACTTGATGGAATAAATGTATGTGTCTTGTACTGCAGATTCTCAGTATTAATATGTTAGTTAATCTGAGACGTAATAACAGTGTTTATAAATTACCACAGATTATGTAAAATGCAGATATTTTGCATTATGTAAATATACTGCTTGTTAAAGCTACAGATTACAAAGACACATACATATAGGCATCCCTGTTTCCCATGGAGGAAGGCAGTCAATTTTCCACTAGCTACGATTATAACATACTTCTCTAGCTTCTTTGAGTTACATTAATACTTTTTTAACACCTTTGCTTGTAAAGCTGATGTAATTCCACCGGTCTTAAATATCTAAGGCGGGTCATAAAAAACGCGTGTGTTACAAGCAAATAGTTAAGTTTTAGTCCATACAAATTCCATAACAGTACAGTTCGCGCGCTGTTGCTATTCAAATTTCGATCTAATAGTAAAATGGCGGGAAAGCAACAGTTTCACAGATTGAGTTTATTTAACTGTTATTTTTTTCTATTTCCTCGCAAATGTATAATGCACTAATATCGTAATGTACTATTATACACACTCGACGATTACGGGTATTCTTGACCTGGCCTTCCTTCATTATATATATACACTAGCTGGCCCAACAGACGTTGTCCTGTCAAATGTCTCAAATGTCAAATGTCTCAAATGTCACGTTGTCTCACGTTGTCTCAAATGTTTTTAAATAAATAATTTAGCTGAAAAACAATATCTATATGACCGTATTGTGAATCTAAACCATTCTCAAGCCCCCTGGAATACACACAAAAAATTTCATCAAAATTGGTCCAGTCGTTTAGGAGGAGTTCAGTCACATACACACGCACACAAGAAATATATATATTAAGATATATAAACTCTTTATAGCACACAATAAAACAAAGATGCAATAAAAGAAAATACTAGCAGGTGCAAAGTTAATTGGTCCAATGGTGAGCTTATCTCTCAGAGAGATTTCTCCCAGCCAAACCGAGAGGTTTTGTGGTATGTAATAAATTTGCGGGGACACAGGATTAAACCATATTTTATATACAACTGTTTTTAAAATATAAACAATAGGAGTGTCGTATTTATATACGTTATTGAAATAGATGTGATATAAAAATTGATTGGGTACACCTATGGGTGTATGCATGCATGTATGGGTGTGTGTAGCAGAAATTTATATTCTTACAATATATACTTCCAAAAATAGTACATATATACTTACGAGGGTAAGGTGAAAAATTCTCGGCCAAAAAATTATGTTTCCTGCCTTGGTGCATGTGTCATTAGTTCGTATGACAAGTTTCAACTTGTTCTTTCAAGTAGTTTGTTTACACGAATTTTTGTAGTAGACGTCTTGCGTGTTTTTCATTAAAATGGATAAACTTGAATATCGTGCGGTCATAAAATTCTTCGTTTTGGATGGATTAACTCCTAAGGAAATTCATCCGAAGTTGGCAATAGTTTACAGGGACTCTGCTCCTTCCATGTCAACCGTTAAAAGGAGGGCAGCTGAATTTAAACGTGGTCGCACGGCCCTCGAAGATGACCCACGTGAAGGACGGCCAAAAACCGCAACCACACCGGAAACCATCGAAAAAGTTCATGATATCGTGTTGGACGAAGGCGAGAGAAGGTTAATGAGATAGCTGAGGCTATGGGGATATCGGAAGAAAGGGTGCGAAACATCTTGCACAAAGATATAGGGATGCGAAAGCTCTGCGTAAGATGGGTGCCGCATTTGCTGAATGCCGATCAAAAGCAAATGCGCAAACGATTATCGCAGCAATGCTTGGACCGATTCAATAAGGATCCGATCGATTTTGTACGGCGATTTGTCACCATGGATGAGACGTGGGTCCACCACTACACGCCAGTAATGAAACAGCAGTCGAAGCAGTGGGTAAAAGCCGGTGGTTCAGCGTCAAAGAAAGCGAAGTCGATCGCATCTGCCGGTAATTTTATGGCCAGCGTATTTTGGGGTGCGAGAGGGATCCTGTTAATTGATTACCTTGAAAAAGGCAGAACAATTACAGGCGAATATTACTCTCAACTTTCTTGATTAGCTGGATGCCAAAATTTGCGAGAAGAGGCCTGGCTTAAAGAAAAAAAAATCATCTTTAACCAGGACAACGCTCCTGTACACAAGAGTGCGTTGGCAATGGGAAAACTGCGAGATTTGGGGTACGATTTGCTCGACCATTCCCCCTATTCTCCTGATTTGGCACCCTCAGACTTCCATGTTCCCAAATTTGAAGAAACTGTTTATGGGAAGCGCTTCGCGTCCAATGAAGAAGTTGAGAGTCAGGCAGTCAAAATCGCAGTCTTTCATTGTCAGGCCGAGAACTTTTCACCTTACCCTCGTACCCATAATAAATCCTAACTAATATTATAAATGCGAAAGTAACTCTGTCTGTCTGTCTGTTACGCTTTCCTGCTTAAACCTCGTAACCGATTTTAATAAAATTTGGTACAAACAATCTTTAGACCCTGAAACAGAACATAGGCTACTTTTTATTTCGAAAAAAGGGGATGAAGGGGTTGAAATAGAGGTTGAAAGTTTGTATGGGATTTCTTAATTTTAAAAGATAAAACCATGAAACTTTATATTTAAGCACTTGATAAGAAATCATTAAACATTTGTTCTAGCATTTTTGAAATTTCGACCAGCTAGGGGGTGAAATAAGGGTTGAAAGTTAGTATGCAAGTTCGTGAAATATCACGTCATAACAAACAAAAAATCGTTTGTTCTAGCATTTTGAAATTTTTACCAGTGTGGGGGTGAAATAGAGGTTGAATTGAAGATAAGACCATGAATCTTGGTACCTTAGACATAAGGGACCAGGATTGACAAAAACTAATTAGACTCGGGTGAAGCCGCGGGCGGACGCTAGTATATATATAATAAGATCAAGCGCAGAAAGTAGTCTAAGACAAACTACATAGGTACTGTCCCTTTACATTGCGCTTAAAAGAAGCATCGGATTGGAATAATAAGGTCCCAGAAGTACGCTAATTGTCTTAACGAGGAATAGTCATTGAACTATTATAGGTCTTAAGTGTTTGAGTTTTCGATATTAGAAGACCTGGAATTATTGTCCACCGCCTTTGTATCTCGGGTATTATATTTTGTGGGTTTTAAGCAATGTTCATATTAGTTTCAATATTATTTTTATTATATTCTCTAACGAACAAATTATTTTTTTAATTTTAAATTAAAATGTCGACTCCATTACCATAAAGCCTTATTATTTGACGAGGATAACTACTCGTATATCTATTAGTCGCAGCATCATGTTAGATAATATAAAGCCAATTCGAACCAGTAGTTTCAGAGGTCAGCGCATTCAAGCAAACCAACAAACAAATTATTCAGCTTTATTATATTACTTGTATAGATTAATTTCTACAATTTTATTTTTCTAACAGGTAATGCACATTAGCAATATTGATCGTTTCTTCATTTAAATCTTGTAGTATGCTATTTGACTCTTAGCTCGTCTCTCTCTCGGGCAATGACTGAATATCTGTTTTGTCCATATAAGAAAAAAATTACCACTTGAAGTTTCATTGTGTCAACTTCAAACTATGATAATATAACAATCATTTTCATTTTTAAATATCAGTAGCGCTATCTACATTTGAAGAAAAACACTACTATGTTTCGAACCGGTTTTTGCTGTGGCCTTTGCTTTGCTATGTTTACAAATACACAGATAAGAAGTGTTTAGATTTTACGCTAGATGGCGTGAGTAATACAAGCAAGCTTTCTGTAAGACGTGTGCTTTAAATATTTGTGTTAGTTTCGAAATATCTCGCTTGGAGACGCTGTTGAATTTATTTTATATTTTTCGGTACTAAATGATTTAATATAGAACAGTATTCTGGTGAATATTTAAGCAGAATTCATTGTTGCTGTGCAATGTAAATAAAGCCTGAAAGATCATTTTTTATACAAATTTAACTTACACTGTTGAATTTCTGTTACATTATCCATAATTAGTAAAATACATTTTCATGATTTACGTCCATTGGAATAGATAGAAATATTCTTAACACATTGTTAATATAAACTGATTTAATTTTACTGATAGACTTTTATTACTTAAAGGAATTTATTTTATAATTTAAGAAATAATAAAAGAATAAATACAAATAAAACTCAGATTACTTTTACTAATAAAACTAAGATAATAATAAATTATTTAATTATAGTACGTATTCAGTTAATTACGATTATTATAAAAATTCAAGTAGTAATATTTTTCCAAGAATTTGCGTATTACATTTTATTACACAATGGACATAAAACTTGCAAATAAAAGAAAATAATATTAAATAATTAAATGCAAATAAACGATATTGATTTTAATCATTGTTTTATATAGGTTATTTTTAACTATCGTGCACTAAACCACCTGTAAAAGTTTTAAAAGGGAACTTTATTCTGATAATATATTTTAATTATTTTTTAATGCATTATACACATAGAGGCGGACTTAATTGCATTAGGCATATGCTGCCAGTCGACCTCTAAAAAAGTAAATATAAGATTTTCGATCTGCAACGTACACATAATCTTGCACAAATAATATCTAGTTAGATTTATTTTCTTTCGCAATTAAGTCGACAATTGATATACGATCAATTAATTACGTTAATACATTACCGTCTCCCAGCAACGCAAGGACGATGAGCAATGCTACAACGCCGGGAATGTCTCACCACGCTAACCGGAACTGATCAACTCATGGTAACGCCAAACTCAGCCTTATCAATTACATCGGCTAACATAAACTCTATGCCCCAGTATTAGGGGTGATAGGACAGGCAAGATAACTTTGTAGCGTCGGGTTTACGGTAGTGAAGGTAATGCGTCTTGACCGTATCGCTATGCATCGCATACATTGCGGTTTTTAGAGTGAACTCATTGCAAAGCTGAACATAGCCATCTGAGCCTTCAGCTTAGGTCCGTTCGAAAAAAAAAGCAGTAGGTAATAGCAGTGTTCTCATTGAGGTTGGCGTGAAGGATAAGATAAGCAGTGGAATTAATAGATACTGTGACTTTACATCTTATCTCACATGGTTTCAACGTACACAGTGGTTTTGGGGGGGGTTGTAGATTTGCTGCGAATCTCACATGAATCACATGTAACTTACCCCGCCATGTGCCCCGCATGGGCCTAGAGAACTCAGGGGGTTTTAGTGGGTGGCCTACCCAGTCCAGTCAGACCGGAGAGCTCCACACACGGTGCATAAGGTGCATTTCCCCTCAAAAAAAACAAAAGCCAGTTAATATATCTCATAAAAAAATCATCAATATAACATATTCTTAGCAGAAATAAAATGCACTAACATATACAAAAAATATACGATATAGAACGACTTGCATTTAAATCAAATCAAATCAAAATAATCTTTATTCAACATAGACCTTTACAGGCACTTATTGACGTCAACAGACAAAACAAAAAAACAAAGCTTAAAAAAAAACAAAAACCTTGTCCGTACGTACGAATAAGGAAAAAAAAAATTGACTCGACACCTGTTCGGAAATTGGGAGAGCCTTCTCGAGAAGAACAGGCAAGAAACTCTGAAGGTCTATTTTTTATCTCCTCTTTTCAATGTTAATAATTATAATAATATAATTTAAAATACAATATAGTATAAGATACAATCATACCTAATACGATTACAGTCGTATGTATGTTTACATACACATATAAAAATAATACAATATTATAAATAATGTTGTTACCAAACATGGCTCTATGAATAGTGTCCCTATTCCCAAATGCTGTGATCATTTAGATAGTCACTTACTTTATAATAACCTTTACTCATGAGTTTTTTTTTATATTTCATATAGTTATCGTTTTTTTTGAAAGTAGGTATTTGTATTTTCATAAATTTAATGTACCCTCTACCACGCGACCAAAAGCGATACGTTGCGCGGCCAACTGTCAAACTCAAGCAGTCGCGTGGTACCGGCTTTATTTTTAGCGCGCAGCGAGCGCCCGCGGCGTGTTACACCACTGTCTTATAACAAAATACGATATAATGAGCGATTTGTGTTGTTAATCCTGTAATGATTGTGGTGGTGGTTATAACAGTGATGTGTGTTTTATGACGAAGGCCCCATGGATCGGTTCAGGCGACAGCGGTACAAGCATGGCCGAAGGCGGGTATGTAGGTCGACTTAAGCCAAACTACACTACACTTTCTTGATGGCCGTCGCACAGTCTGCTGCGGCCGCGTACTTCCTCTTCCCTTCTATTATGAATGGACATAATAAGTATTAACATATTACATACAAATAAACGATAACGTCGTTGTAAATCAACTATTAGTTTTTGCAAAAATGTACGTTGATACAACTCGTCGCCAACGCCGCAAACGGGCGAATCTCATTTAAGAAAATTGTTCAGGAGAGCAAAAAAACGTTTTTTTTTCCCCCGATGGCGTGCATATTTTAGCTGTATTTCTATTTAGAAAAAAACTATTATAATGATAAAAATCAATTGTAATTGTATACTATGGAGACGTAGCTACTAAATTAATACAGCAGTAATATTTTACATTGCTGTATTTTAGACTGTTTTGTATGAAGTTCGCCCCTTTGCGGCGTCGGCGACGAACTGTTTCGTTAACAATACTAAACTAAATCGTAATTTAAATTAACAGAAGCAAAATTATATATATTCAACACATTTACAGACAATTTATGACGTCAAACAATAATACAATTTAAAGATATTAAAAGCTACTTAACTACAAAGAAAATAAAGATACTCTACGGTGTAAGAACAGGCATGAAACTTTGAAGTTCAAAATATTTATCTCGTCTTTTTTTTTCTTATTTACATATTAACACGATATATATATCAGATAAAAATCCGATAAAAAATAATACTTATTTAATATAGAATCATTAAATTATGTATCACTAGCTGCCCGTCCCGGCTTCGCACGGGTAGACATTACTCTTCGCAGCGTATGCGATAAAAGACATTTTATGGCAATTTTTTTTTACACCTTCGGTTGGTTTTAATAAGAATTTCTAAAGATTTCTACAGTAATCTAATACTAAATTTAGTCTATGTTACTCAGTGACAATGTAGCTTTCTAATGAAATAATCAATACATACTTAGTATAAAACAAAGTCGCTTTCGCTGTATGTCCGTATGTATGCTTAGATCTTTAAAACGCAACGGATTTTGACGCGGTTTTTTTTAATAGATAGAGTGATTCTTAAGGAAGGTTTGTATGTATAATAAATGCATAATATAGTAGAGAAACACTGATAAATTTAAAGGTGTCTAATGTGATGTCGTAAATAAGCACGTTTTTTTGCGCTTATATTGCAAACGCTGGCTGAACCCTACGAGATAGACCAAAATAATGTACTACAGTATTGTACAACTTACAAAAATCCACAAAAAAGTCCGCGATGGTATATGTCTATCTCTTAGGGATAACCCACCATAACCATTTTTTCACTGCACCCGTGCGAAGCCGGGGCGGGTCGCTAGTAATTACTAAAATCGGTCCAGTACTTTTTGAGTTTATTCGTTAAAAATACAAATTTCCTTCCTCTTTATAATATTAATGTAGATAAGAATTAAATTCATTCATTGCATTTTAAGCACTTTTGGTAGTATCATTATAAATAATATAAAAAATACATTTATAATTAATTTTTGTATCAATAATCCTTCATCACGGCAATCTTCGCAAAATTATGTTAAAATCAAAAAATCAAAATAATCTTTATTCAACATAGACCTTTACAGGCACTTATTGACGTCAGCAGACAAAACAAAACAACAAAGCTTAAAAAAAAAACAAAAACCTTGTCCGTACGTACGAATAAGGAAAAAAAATAAAAAAATTGACTCGACACCTAGTGTTATTTCTAGTGCGCGGAATAGGTAGTTTAATTTTATGTACTTGCAGAAAGAAAGTCAGTGTAAGCGTAACATGGATAAACCTAAAATCAGCGTGATTTCCGGGACCTTAAATAATGCAATGCAATGGAACTCATGTCACTTTATCCAATTATGAAAATTGTACTTATTGTTTATTTGTAGGTTTATAGATATTTATTGCAAGTTTACAATAAAATCAAATTTAAAAATAAACAAATATTTATATTCACATTAAAGTACATAGTGTTGTTCCGATGGCGCAATTATTCGTCTTCGAATTGAAGATCGCCAACATAATCATCATAGTCATGTTTATTATAAAATACTAGCCTTCTGCCCGCGGCTTCGCCTGCGTGGATTTCGGGATTGGGTCTATAGAGGGTTAAGAGTCATAGCTTTTGCCCACGGCTACATATGCGCGGAAGTCGGTTTATGGCGCGAAGCTTTTATCGCGCTTCCCGTGGGACTATCTGTTTTAAAAATACCGCAAACCTTGCTCAAGAATCACTCTATCTATTGATGAAAACCGCATGAAAATCTGTGCAGTAGTTTTTGAGCGAAGCCTTTATTGCGCATCCCGTGGGATCTGTCGATTTTTCCGGGATAAAAAATAGCTTATGTTACTCGGGGATAATGTAGCTTTCCAAAGGTGAAAGAATTTTTGAAATCGGTTCAGTAGTTTCGGAGCCTATTCATTACAAACAAACAAACAAACAAATCTTTCCTCTTTATAATATTAGTATAGAATACTATATTTTTCTGTTTTTATTTGCTATTCGTTTCTTTATGCTTTTATTGTAAAATTTTATGTTTACAACTTATTATTACAACAATAAGCTAAAAGATAAAATACTATTTTGAAAGTTCAATATAATATTTTGACAATCTCTGAAAATAGTAAGTTCCCAGGCATATCCATATTATTGATGTCACAAAATCGCAAGTACATTAAATTGGGTAGATGACATTTTTTTTATTCTATACATAATAACAGTTCTCTTTTAGATGAGAAATATTGTAGAAGTAACGATGTATCTGCGGTTATTACTTTTGAAGATACAGCGCCATTTTTGCGGTACTGTCGCGGATCGCTCAAAAACGCTCCATACAAAGTACACTGCATTCGTGACGTCATAATTTTCTAAAGTCGTCTAATTTGTATGAGCGTATAAACTAAATTACGAATAACATTCTTATATGTACGTTTATATATTATATACTTTCTATATTAAATAATGTTACATTTCATGTGAGGTAGTTAGAAAGCTATTCGTTTCATTAGAATTTTGTAAAAAATAATTTTACATTTTTTTTTTAATTTTAAAGCAATATTAACACAAAATTAAAGTAAAATTTCTATTTCGACTTACATTCATGAGATAGAAATTGCTTAACTTTGACAATTATATAATAAAAATAGGCATGTTCAATTGTAGTCATCTACCATATTAAACTACCTATTCCGAGCACTAGTTATTACAAACTTACAATAAGGATGAAAATTTTATAAGTTGCAATTTGCGACTTCATTTGCACAGATGGCAGATCATTTCCTACTTACTTGACACTTATCGTCATGAATTGGACAATCAACACAATCGCTACGAATATTATATATATATATATATATATATATACAAAAATACAAAAAAAAATATTTTCTTTAAATTCTTTAAATTAGCTACAAATGTCCTTCCTTTTAAGTTTTATGGACCTGTGTTAGGAGACTCCGCTCTTCATAATTACACTCTTAATGATATAATTCACAACGTAAAATTAAATTAAAAATAAACATCGCACACAACCAAACATAACACACATTTGTTAATAATAATGATAAATAGCTTGTCTAGACTAACAATCTCTCGACCTCTAGGTAGTTCCTAGGAGGTAGACTCTGTACCAGGGTCGTCTGCATGGATACCTCCGTCTTACCTATTTCCGCCGCCAAACAGCAGGGTTCGCTTTGCTGTGTTCCGGCGTGAAGGGTAAGATAGGCAGTGAAATTACTGGGTACTGTGACTTTACATCTTATGTCACAAGTTGGCAACGTACACTGTGGTTCTTATGAGGTTTGCAGATTTGCTGCGAATCTCGTGGGAACCACATGTACTATAGGCGACTGTTACCACTTACCATCAGGTGGGCAGCCTGCTTGTTTGTCAACTTTAGCAATAAAAAAAAAAGTCTTTAGATTCTATCCACTTCTGTACTATTTTCCTGCACTCTTTATGAACTTTGCCATATATATCTAGATCTTTGTTAAGATTATTGTATAAGACTGCTGAACGAGCATTAAATTGTCTTCTAGCAAATACAGAATAGGTTCTGGGAATGTTAGCAACAACGTGTTTTCTTCGTTTATTCAAAGCCTAATCATATGGTAACTCTTTGTGTTTTTTTATTACAGTATGAGTGATGTACAATTTCCTAACAGATAAAAGCTTGCTCATCTCATATAGAAGCCGAGTGGAAAATTGCAATTTCTTCAAGTACATCACTTTAATTAAACTTTTATATATATATATTAAAAACTACTGAATGGATTTTAATAAATCTTTACAATAATATAGCATCAGAATAACATAATAGTATATAGAATACTACATATAAACATATAGAATGCTATCAAATCAAATCAAAATCAGCTTTATTCAAATATGACTTTATAGAAAGCTCTTTTGAATCGCCCAAATTTTTTTTTCCTACCACCCATTCAGGACGTATTTTTTAGCTGATAAGAAGAATGGGCGCAAGAAACTTATCAGCTTTATCAAAAGTAATAACAACATTTACAATAAATTATGTCATTTACATACAATGTACATATGTGTTTACAATTTATAAGGGAAAACAAATATTTATACTTAAGAATGTAAATATCTTCAAATCAACACCAAACATTGGCATCATTTAAATTGTCACGTAGCGGAAGGCTACGGAGCAAAATAGGTGAAGGATATTAAAAAAAAGATAAGAACAAGAGACTAATATATTAAAATAATTATTAAGATAACACGGCCGAAACTTAATAAATAAATTAAAAATACAAAAATAACAATAATAAGATGGTGGAAAAGGGGAAAGAAAGGAAGGCGGTACCAGGATCTAGATAGACCAAGTATCGGCAGGCTGGCAGGTATACAGCGGCAGGCTGGCAGGTATACGGCGGCAGGCTGGCAGGTATACAGCGGCAGGCTAGCAGACACCCAGCAACAGGTTGGCAGGTGTGCAGCGGCGAGCTGGTAGGTATTCACCGGCAGGCTGGTTGGTATTTTGCAGCAGGCTGGCCAGTACCCCGCAGCCGACAGGCAGGGATGCAGCAGCAGGCAGGGATGCAGTAGCAGGCAGGTAGGCAGAGGACGTTGGAGGCTCGATGTGGCAGCAATAGTCCGTGGTTCTTATGGTGAAGTATGCAGCAGAGTTTCCACAGTACTTTTAGAGTAGTCTTTTCCTTCACAGAGAGCTTCAGGTAGTATTGAAGGTTGTTGGTAGCTTCAGAAGTGGAAGTAGAATGTCCGTCCAGAGACCCTGGACCGCCTTATATAATAGCCAGATATGGTGTTCGAAACTAAATACAAAAATTTAAAATGATGACATAAAATTCATAAAAAGGAGTCTAACATGGCATGAAAAATAATAAATATATTCAAATTTAGAAATTTGGAAGTATGTGACGTCACGTCGGACTGTTGTCATACGTTGTCAAATTCTAGAATGTTCCTAACAAAACAAGAGAAATCGTTGAAAATAATAAAAATTATTAAGAAATTATAACAAATATACAGCAAAAAGTAAAGAGAAAAGTAAATTACAAGTATTCAGTACAATAAAAGTGTTAAAAGTGAAAGATATAAGCCAAAACAGTGCAATTTAGTGATACAATAAGATTACATAATATAAGTTGGTTTATAAGTGTTAAACGTATTTGTAAACAGTTAAATTGAAAATAATATATTATTCCAAGGTAAAGTTGAGACATTCTTATTTGTAGTTACACCAAAGACTCATATTTGAACATTACATAGGTAGGTAGCAACAGAGAAGTCAATGATACATATAATTCAGTCTATAAAGTAATAAATATATCTGTCCATCTATTAGTTTTCTAGTAGATTATGATTTATAGCTAATAGCATATGCGTAGTCCTCAGCATATCAAACATAACACTTACAGTACTCCTACAGTACACATTACAGACAGAATACAACCCATTTGCACATACAGTAATACTATACGCGATTCCCAATGGAATCAACACAAAGTTGTGTTGGGCTTGGGTGTTAATAGATCACCTCTGTCCAGCTCGCTTAACACTAACGGCAGTGCTGTGGGGGAGTACCCCCAGTGTATCCTACATACAAGTTGGGTGTAGCGAGCACTTTCCTAGGGCAATCCGTGCCGACTATCTAGAGGTGTTCAATATTCCCATACTTGAACTCTATACATGCATGACACGATTAATTATAGAAATGCAGATGCGTAGATTGCATGAGCGTAGCTTGAAAACTAGCAGATGGGCAGATTTGCATTAAAAGATAACAATTTACTTATAATTTCGAGACCTGAGAAAATTCTAGAACATTCCGTTAAAAGATTAAAACTTTACATATAATTGCAAGTTCCGAGAAATTTCCAGAATACAGAATATTCTAATAGTATAGACGTTACATTTTCCCACCGCCCCAGAAATTTTCGACTCCGAGAAAATTTTGAGGTTAACTGGATACAATCTTTCCTTTCGAATATCTGTCATACATCACGCAAACATGCACTACAAGCAAAGATAGGGGTATGGTTCACATTCAATGACGCATACTCCAAAGAAAGCATCCCTATATATTTATTTATTTATGACCTAAGGCTTATTTATAAAGGAGTAGTCAGCCGCTCCTGACTATAAGGCTTATTTTAAAGGAGTTGTCAGCCGCTCCTGACCATCAGGCTTATTTATAGAGTTGTCATCCGCTCCAACTATTAAGACCCAATAATGTCTTATAAAGTCAGACCTAGTTTTAAAGACCGAGTAACGCCTTTAAAAATTAAATAGGTAACGCATGTAGCAACGCGCTAAGTAGAAGAGGATTAGTATAAAAAAATGCGGGTTTGTAGAACCCAAAAGGACAGGGTTGGTAGAACCCATTAAAAAAAATGGAGAGGAAGTCTCCTAGAGGGTCTGACTTACAAAGGCATTATTTTAAAATATAAACAAGAAACAAAAAAAAATAATTATTGAACTGAAAGTAGCCAAATATCAGTCAATCAATCAATATGTTAGGTATGTTCAAAGGTCGAGTAAGTGTAATGTAAACAAAGTTATGTATGAAAAATGTGTCAAACTGTCATGTTATTAATATATAGATAAGTATGAAACTGTAATATGACGTATAGTTGTATTTAATAAGATAGAAAAATAATAAAGAATAATAAATTTAAGTTTTAAGATCCTTAACGTGCCATTTTCCAAGATTTCCGTTAGGATCTTCAAGGATATAAACTAGTGGTGATAGTTTTTCAAGTACTTTACATTTAAGAAATTTTGGTGCGAGCTTAGCGCTATAGTAAGCACCAGCATTACTCAAGGTATAATTTTTACGCCATACTATGTCACCAACATTAAATTCCTTGAAAGAACGTCTTAAATTATAACGACTTAAGTTTTTGGAATGAGCCACGTGTAAAGCAATTTGTACTTTGTCATAAATTGATGACAAAAGGCCAATATTATTTGCATATATATCACGAGGTAAAAATATCATTTCTTCCAAGTTATAGCCTTGGGAATATATAGAACCGTAAGAGACTGTTTCACGGCCATAGAGAAGAAAATTTGGAGTAAAACCAGTTACAGCATTTACCGAACTGTTAATTACAGATTGTATTTTTGGCAAGTGGATGTCCCATGATCTATGATCATCACCCACAAGAGAAGCTAGAGCAGTTATAATAGTTTTATTGTATCTTTCAGTCGTATTGACTTGAGGGCAATAGTGTGGAGTAAATGAAATATGCGGTACCTTATAACGCTGAAGGAAGTTATGAAATTCATTAGACTGGAATTGAGGACCGTTATCCATAATAATAGTTTGTGGTATTCCATGAACTAAGAAAACATAATTTTCAAGGTTGCTTATTATATTAGAAGTGATCGCTCGTTTTAAAGGGAAAATCATAGTGTATTTGGTAAATAGACAATTTATAACTAGAATGAATTGGTTACGTCTTCTGGTCATAGGGAGTGGACCCATTAAATCCAAAGAGATACATTGGAAAGGCCTAGAACAAATTTTAGGCTTACCCATAGGACCGTAAGGTGAATGATTTGAGTGCTTATAAGATAAACATTTTTCACAATGTGAAATAAATTTAGCAATATCCTTAAACATTCCAGACCAATAGTACAAAAGAGATAGTTTTTTGTATGTTTTAAAAACTCCTAAATGTGGATTCGTAGAAGAGCCATGAGCTTGTATAATCAAACTCTCACGTTTGTCTGGAATTGGTACTTCTTTCCAAATAAAATCGTCGGATAAAGAGTGAGGAGTATAGGTACGGCGAAGTAACTTATTGTCCTTGATAGTATAATTTGGAAAGTTATCAGGGTTATTTCTGCAGTTAAATAATAATTTATTATACTGTTCTAAATCAGAAGAGATTAATGTTCGATCAATAGGTGCAACATTGTGATTTAAAGCAATGTCCTCGCCATCAGGCCTAGATCGAGATAAAAGATCAGGTACTAGATTGTCCCTACCTTTCTTATGTTTAAGTGTAAAATTAAAACAAGAAAGTCGAAGAGACCATCTTGCTAGTCTACCAGAAGGATTTGATAAGCTTAAAAACCATTTTAAAGCAGCATGGTCAGTAAAAACGGTAAAAGGTTTTCCATTATCAAGATAACATCGCCAGTGTTCTAAGGCAGTGATAACAGCTAGTGTTTCCCTTTCAGTAGTAGAATAATTCCTTTCATTTTTATTAAGTGATTTACTCATGTAAGCTATGACCACTTCTTTATCATCGCGTAATTGAGTAAGCATTGCACCAATGCCATAATTTGATGCATCACAGTGCACAGAAAATGGTTTACTAAAGTCAGGACAAGCCAAAATTGGAGTTGTAATTAAATGTTTTTTTTAATTTTACAAAAGATGCATTTGCTTCAGAGTTCCAAGAAAATTTAGGAGCGTTTTTACCGGAAGAAGTTAATTTGCTAAGAGGAGCTGCAATAGTGCTAAAGTTAGGAATGAATCTACGAAACCAGCTACACGTTCCTAAAAATTTTCTAACTTCCTTGCGAGAAGTAGGAATAGGGAAATCCATGATTGCTTGGATTTTGCAAGGATCGGCACGCAAACCGTTCTCATCTACAATATAGCCTAAGTATTTTAGCTCACTTTTAAAGAATTGACTCTTTTCAAAGTTTATTGTAAGGTTAGCTAAAGTTAACTTTTCGAGAACTTTGACAAGTAGCGATATGTGTTCCTCAAATGTCAAACTGACAATTATAATGTCATCGAGATAACAAAACACCTTGTTGTCAAACTCAGGAGTGAATAAAATATCCATAAGTCTCTGCTGAGTAGCAGGAGCGTTAGTCAAACCAAAGGGCATAACAACAAATCTGTACATTCCTCTGCCAGGAACATAGAAAGCAGTCTTATCTCGATCATCGGGATGCAAAGGAATTTCCCAAAATGCTTTTGCAATGTCAATACTAGTCAAAAATTTTGCATTATTAAGATGATCAAGTATTTCGTTCACAAAAGGTAGACTATATGCATCTCTACGAGTAACAGCGTTAAGTTTCCTACTATCTACACAAAATCTCCATTCACCATTTTTCTTTGGTGTAATAAGAACAGGTGATAACCAAGGGCTTTCACACTTTTCAATAACATTCAGCTCTATCATTTTATCAACTTCTTCCACGAGAGCTTTTTGCTTCTCCGGGGAGAGTCGATAGCACCTTTGTTTTATTGGTAATGTATTACCAGTATCTATTCTATGACAGATCAAATCGGTACGACCAAGTTGGCCTCTACCTTCAAAAGAAATATCTTTAAATCTAGAAATAATACTATCAGCAATTATCTTTTGTTGTGAGCTGAGATATTCATAAGTTAAAACTTGCTTCTCAATAGAGTTAATGTTATAAGATGTTTCATCAAATGTAAAGGCTGAAGATAAAAGTTTTGGAACTAAGTTAAATTCACGCCAAAAATCAATACCAAGAATCAAAGACGGATATATTTCAGGAAAAACATAAGCTTTTATGAGTTTAGTTTGCTTATTAAATGTAAAAGGCAAAATAAAGTAGCCAATTGACTTAATAGATTGCTTACTTGCAGTATTTACAGAAATAAGGTCAGACTTAGATAAAGGAAAACCAAGTTGTAAAATTTTTAAATGAGATTTATTTCCAAGAATGGTAATAGAGCTTCCACTATCAAGTAGTGCAGTAAAATTAACATCCAAAATAGAAACATTAATGAAAGGTCTATTAAAGTCTCTTTCATTCTTAAAATACACAGAAGATGTTTTATAACTTTGGAAAAAGTGTTTTAATATTTCAAGCCAATTTTGCCAATCACGTACATCAAATTTTTTTACTTCTTTATCTAAGTCTTTAATTAGTTTTTTTGCTGAGTATTAGAAGAAGAGGTTGAAGGCTTAGAAATTTTATTGCATTTCGGACAATCCGAAGCCTTAAAGTCTTTTAGGCCACACTTAAAACAAACTAAGTAATGAGGTTTATCACAAGTACTTAAAGAATGGCCGTTAACCCTGCATCGAACGCAAAACAAATTAGATACAAATTTAGTGGTTAAAGCATGAGTTGCATACTTATTATTGTAAAAGTTTTTATTCTGAGAATTAAAAGTTGGCTTATAATTTGATTTAGAGTTATTTGTTTCAAAACGTGAGGAATATTCAGGCTTAGGTGATGAAAGCTCTGCCCTAGCCGAAAAATCGAGCTTAAGTGCTTTAGGAACATAAGAAAGTTCAGGAATGCTACTATTTGGAACTGGTTCTTTAAAGTTCCGATCACGGTCCAAATAACGCTCATAGTTTTGACAAGCAGCAATTAGAGAGTCTATCGAATTAATTTCTTTCAAGGCAACAAAAACTGAATAACAAGGTCGTATGTTACGAAGGAGAATTTCTAGTTTCTCATTCTCAGATAATTTTTTCGATAGCCTAGAAAACATTTCAAACATTATTGATACATAGACAATTATAGATTCGTTCTTGCCTTGGGTTCGAGCCTTAATAGCGTCTAAGAGTTTATAATCATAATCAAAACCGCCAAAATCCTTAATTAATTGATCTGAAAGTTGACTCCAAGTTAAACAAGGATTTCTATCTCTTTGAAATCGAAACCAATAAAGAGCGTTTCCAGTAAAAATATCGTAAGCTAAGTTTAACAAAATTTCTTTATCAATGTTGTGTGAGATAATAAATTCATTAATTCTTTGCAAGAATGCTCTTGGACAAGAAATTCCATCATAAGTTATTTTTTTAATGTCTTGTAGATAGTTATTATTAATGTGCAAAGGTAAAGATAATTTCTGAATAGTGGAAATATTCGAGTTATCAGCGTGTAAAAGAGGCTTAACAGTATTTTCAATCTCGGTTGATGATTTCATCACAGAGTTATATCGCTGTCGTAGTAAGGAGTATTGATTTTTTAAGTCATTAAGTCTGTCGGTCAAGCTTGAGTCATGTAAGTCACTGTTATCAGTAATATCAATTCTTTCGAAACGAAAATACAAGTGATTAAGATATGTTTCAATTTGCCTAGCATATCTATTTTGACCCGATTCAAAGTTAGAAATTTTATTGGACAAAAAAGAAATAGTGTCCTCCATTTGTGATAAATCAACATCAACCGGAAAAGTAGAATCTAAAATATCGGAAGCCGAAAATTTTTCCGACAGTGGAATAATCTGCCGTCTAAGTTCAATAACATTATCCGCAGGAATTTCAAAACGAATTGAAACTTCATAAATAAGTTCCGCCTTATTAAGTAAAATAAAATTAATAGGCCGTGCCATCATAATAACGTAATGATGAAACTACGTTAAAATAAAAGAAAAGTAGAAGCAAAAAGAGAAAAAGTATAAAGCCAAATATAATTGCCAACGAATACCAACTTGTGCAAGTTTAATTTAGAATTTTGAGGTAGGTTCTTATAGAGTTGGGCGCCAAACTGTCACGTAGCGGAAGGCTACGGAGCAAAATAGGTGAAGGATATTAAAAAAAAGATAAGAACAAGAGACTAATATATTAAAATAATTATTAAGATAACACGGCCGAAACTTAATAAATAAATTAAAAATACAAAAATAACAATAATAAGATGGAAAAGGGGAAAGAAAGGAAGGCGGTACCAGGATCTAGATAGACCAAGTATCGGCAGGCTGGCAGGTATACAGCGGCAGGCTGGCAGGTATACGGCGGCAGGCTGGCAGGTATACAGCGGCAGGCTGGCAGACACACAGCAACAGGTTGGCAGGTGTGCAGCGGCGAGCTGGTAGGTATTCACCGGCAGGCTGGTTGGTATTTTGCAGCAGGCTGGCCAGTACCCCGCAGCCGACAGGCAGGGATGCAGCAGCAGGCAGGGATGCAGTAGCAGGCAGGTAGGCAGAGAACGTTGGAGGCTCGATGTGGCAGCAATAGTACGTGGTTCTTATGGTGAAGTATGCAGCAGAGTTTCCACAGTACTTTTAGAGTAGTCTTTTCCTTCACAGAGAGCTTCAGGTAGTATTGAAGGTTGTTGATAGCTTCAGAAGTGGAAGTAGAATGTCCTCCAGAGACCCTGGACCGCCTTATATAATAGCCAGATATGGTGTTCGAAACTAAATACAAAAATTTAAAATGATGACATAAAATTCATAAAAAGGAGTCTAACATGGCATGAAAAATAATAAATATATTCAAATTTAGAAATTTGGAAGTATGTGACGTCACGTCGGACTGTTGTCATACGTTGTCAAATTCTAGAATGTTCCTAACAAAACAAGAGAAATCGTTGAAAATAATAAAAAAATTATTAAGAAATTATAACAAATATACAGCAAAAAGTAAAGAGAAAAGTAAATTACAAGTATTCAGTACAATAAAAGTGTTAAAAGTGAAAGATATAAGCCAAAACAGTGCAATTTAGTGATACAATAAGATTACATAATATAAGTTGGTTTATAAGTGTTAAACGTATTTGTAAACAGTTAAATTGAAAATAATATATTATTCCAAGGTAAAGTTGAGACATTCTTATTTGTAGTTACACCAAAGACTCATATTTGAACATTACATAGGTAGGTAGCAACAGAGAAGTCAATGATACATATAATTCAGTCTATAAAGTAATAAATATATCTGTCCATCTATTAGTTTTCTAGTAGATTATGATTTATAGCTAATAGCATATGCGTAGTCCTCAGCATATCAAACATAACACTTACAGTACTCCTACAGTACACATTACAGACAGAATACAACCCATTTGCACATACAGTAATACTATACGCGATTCCCAATGGAATCAACACAAAGTTGTGTTGGGCTTGGGTGTTAATAGATCACCTCTGTCCAGCTCGCTTAACACTAACGGCAGTGCTGTGGGGGAGTACCCCCAGTGTATCCTACATACAAGTTGGGTGTAGCGAGCACTTTCCTAGGGCAATCCGTGCCGACTATCTAGAGGTGTTCAATATTCCCATACTTGAACTCTATACATGCATGACACGATTAATTATAGAAATGCAGATGCGTAGATTGCATGAGCGTAGCTTGAAAACTAGCAGATGGGCAGATTTGCATTAAAAGATAACAATTTACTTATAATTTCGAGACCTGAGAAAATTCTAGAACATTCCGTTAAAAGATTAAAACTTTACATATAATTGCAAGTTCCGAGAAATTTCCAGAATACAGAATATTCTAATAGTATAGACGTTACAAAATAATCATTGACTTTGTAATAGTCCTTACTCATTAGCGTCTTTTTAAGATGTACCTTAATCTTATGAAAAGGCAATTCAGTTACACTATGTGGAATCTTGTTATAAAAAATTATACATTTGCCCATAAAGGAACCTCTAGTTTTACCTGTACGTTGGAACGGCAAGTTTATTTTTATTACTTGTGTTTAAATTATGCATTTGAAAATTAGTATGAAATGTGTTACATAATGAATAAAAATATGTATCATTTATATATAAAAATATTGTGCGACTTGTCCAAAAAATATCGATAAGTGTCAAGTACCTAAGTAGGAAAAATGTACCATCTGTGCCGAAGAAGTCGCGGGTACCAGTTAGTATCTTAAGTTAGTAGTATCTTAAGTTAGTCCATTCAGTAGTTTTTACATGAAAGAGTAACAGACATACATCGATACAAACTCTCGCGCTTATAACATTAGTTGGGATTTAGTGGTTATTTTTATGGACTGACTGTTAAAAACAGCAATGAAGATAAAATATCCCTTTCGTAGCAATCACTAAAGACTATTAAATCTTTATTCCTCCCGTCCCTTCTCAGCCGTTGCCATGGCAACCAACAGGAAAACTTCGCCTTTATTGTTTTTCTTTGACAGCTCCTTGGCTTCTTTATAAATTATTCGAAGATCAAAGTATCATATAATCTGCAACGAAGTCTTATAAAGTCCGTTCGGAATTCGAACCTGCTGTGTGCCAACCTAACTTTTCAACCGGTTTGAAAAGGAGGTGGTTATTGATTCGATTATGTTTGTAACACGATTATTCAATCGATTATATTATGAATTGCTTTTTTCTAATTTCGTTTCTTTAGTACATTTATTTGTGAGTGAATCTAACACAATTTTTGTCATATGATAGAAAAGCTGTTGGCCTTTATTTCACCTTATGGTAAGTGATAATACAAAAGGGCTTCACCTGGACTCCACAGCTAAGTAAGGCTTACTTTAAATCTTCGAAATACAATAACTGCGTTATTATGGCAAGAAACATAGATAAGACGATGGTACCCGGGAATAGAACCCCGAACCTATGAAACAGCACCGTCTGCTAGTCTCGCCACTAGACTGTTGCGTATCCAATCAAATTCAATGCGGATTCCTTTGGGAGTAATGTTGCTTCTCGATACTTTCCGTAAAAACACATTGAATAACTCTCGGTAACAAATTTGACAGCTAAGAACGACTTACTCGATAAAAAATATGTTAATTTAACAGATATCCTTTAAGAGTAATAAGGATACATGCTTTTATCGATCAATATACATATACGTACGTATACGTACTTTTAGACTTCCGCTTCCAACAGTGAGAACCGCTTGGGCCACACGTTTTGCTTTGTTTAGGAAACCTTTTATTTACAACACAATTAATGCTATTTATAAATTGTGCCAGCTCAGTTTGCGGAATGCGAAATATAAACTTAAATCTGAACTTTTGTCGTGGACATATCGAGATTCTGAAGACATCTTGATGTCTTTTCGCTAATTTATATTTTGTATTTTACTTTCTGGGTGCGTCAATTGGTGTCGGTATTCTAGTGTGTGTATGTTTTGCTTGTATTATTTCACTTAGTTACTTGAATTTCTACTTGTATGTGTATTCCTTAAAATTGTTAAAATTGTTAATCTCCATATTACGTAAACAAAATACAAAAAATCCCACTTTACAAGCTGTGCTTAGTGTGGGTTTTTTTGAATAATTCCGAATTTTTTCGTAATATGTTCTTTTCTGAAATAAAGTTATTATTATTATTATATGTCATGTCTATGCTCGCACAGTTGAAGTCTGAGTCAAAACAAGCATTAAAAACACACACATACATATACTCACTCACTCTCGCTTTTTCCCACGGGGGTAGGCAGAGATCTAGATGCTACGATCCAAGCACACTTTCCTAGCTTCCGCAACTTTCATTACGACGGTTAAAAGGAAATAGGGCATAAGCGACATTTTTGTCAAAAATGAGTATATATGCCATTGGACTCAAAATTTTCTGCTCTTTCGAATGCGCCACATATTATGTCTTCAAGAAGTCAATGATACTCTGCAATTCTAAGCCTAATTCTATGTCTATGGTATGTGTACCGTACATGCATATGAATGCATGTACGGTACACATACCAAAATACATATTTTTAAAATTTTTGTGTCTGTCTGTTTGTTCCGGCTAATCTCTGGAACGGTTGGATCGATTTGGACGGAACTTTCACTGGCAGATAGCTTATGTAATAAGGAGTAACTAAGGCTATTATATTTTAGAAAAAAAGACAAAAATAAAAAAAATGACAAAAAAAAATAATAATAATTAAACAATTTTTTTTATTACATTCGACGCGGACGATGTCGCGGACACAGCTAAGTATTTAATATATTCAATATTTTAATAAGTATTAAAATATTGAATATATTAAATACTTAGCTAAACTAAATATTTAATAGCTTAAGTTTAAACAAATATATTGTTGTTATTAATAATTACGAATAACAAAATAAATGATAATTAGTTTGTTTACATAAATTACAGATTAGTAATACAGTTTTAGGAATGTTGCCATCATACAAAAAAGTTAGTTCCATTTCTACACTTTTTTGACAACCTGTAGGTATATATATTTTCTTGTCTTTTGTTTTTAATTTTAAATGTCTGCGTTATTTATTTTATTCAGTTATCACTGAGCTGAAGTGTTCAGGAGAGTCAACTTCTCTTTTATGTATACTCCACGAACTGTTACATAAAAATAATTGTTATGATTCGATGCCGCAACTATCGATTAAAAGGCAAGTGCTGAGAACACAGTGTCACAGATTCACACGTCTCGTTCAAGACTTATTTATTTATTTTTAAACATGTCCGTGTACGTAACGCTCGTAATTAAACGATTACGCGCTTGATAGTAATTACTGAGAATTTTGGCAGATTATAGAGTGCAGAGCTGTTGTAGCAGCAATTGCGTTCATAACACCTAAGTACTTACTTTTATTTCCCCATCAAGAAACATAGTAATCAGCGCTGTGTATAAAATGGTTTCCTATTCGACAGCGCACAGACTTACATGTTTATCCCAACTTTACAATATTTTGTATCATCCAACATTCAAGGGCGGATCCAGCTTTGGCGCCAGGGGGATCACATAATCGTGGGCAAGTCGAGAACGTATAATTTAATTTTGATAACAATACATGCAAATAAAAAGTAGGTATTTTATTAATGTACGTAAGTACTGTACTTACTTTAAAATATTCATTGTTTATTGTACACTTGAAAAACTTAATACATAATAATTTGTACATATTGCCATCTTCTCTTGAAGACATCCAGAGGAGCACTATCACGCACGGAATGAGGCAGCCTATTTATATTCCATAGCCGTGGTGAATGATTTGTCATAACAGCTAGAGGTATGTCGAGGGGTATGACGCGAGTTACATAAAATCTGTATGATGACAAGATATATAAATAAAATCATTATGTTCAATTAGTGCTCCACCTAAGTCCTGGAACTAACTCAAGGGTCATGACCCCCATGACACCCCCCCCCCTGGCTCCGCCACTGCCAACATCTCCATCGTACCTTAAATCTTTTCTCCTTTCGATCCTATTCGCCATGTCGTGCCTTGCGTTCTAATTTTAATCTGACTCTTGATATACCGCGCCGAAGTACCGATTTCTTTTCATACTTTTTTTTGGCTTATGCCGTCCGGTTATGGAACTCTCTCCCGGAGAGTATTAGGAGAGCGCAAATGCTGGAGTCCTTCAAGTGTCAAGTCCGTGTTCACTTCCTGTCAAAGATTCCTTAACTTAAACTAGTTATAGCCTATTATCCTGTCCAATTACTGCACCCATCCTCTATTTAAATCTCCTTTAAGTACTTCCCTGGTCCAAGGTTGCCTGGAAGAGATTGCTGTTTTGTATTAACGCCGCCGTTTGTACATTCACTATTTGCTGTTTTCTTTTTTTTTTCTATGTTCTTGTTTTTAGTGTACAATAAAGAGTTATTTTATGTCAGGATGTACCCTTATGTATGTATGTGTATTTATAATTTTGCATGTAATTAAAAATCCTTACTGATATTATGAATGTGTAAGTAACTGATATTATGAATGTGTAAGTCAGTCTGTCTGTCTGTTAACTCATAAATTACAGAACCGATTTAAATAAAATTAGGTACTCATGTAGTTTCCCGGAAGTCGCTTGGCGTTCCCAAGGGCTCCCTACATGCCTGAGGAAGGCCATCCCTGAGGTTTTTTGTGGATAGGTCTCCCCCTTCTGGGGAGGAGAGCCCCACATAACCGCCGGCTCGCCACAGCCGGGGTATGCAACTGTAATGTAATAATTCTCTTACTCACCAACTAGAGTTATAAAGAAAACACAAATAATACAAAATACAATAATAATACAATTGTAAAAGTGATTTTAATCAATATGAATAAAAAGTGTCTTTAATAGTACTTAAAGATCAATGAAAAAAAGTGTTACACAACTTAATGCATTTTCCTCAGGGGAACAAAAAAAAAAGGTACTCATGTAGTCTAGAACCTGAGACAGGATATACGCTAGATTTAATGTGAAAAACACGGTTGTAAGGTGTTGAGAAGGGAATGAAAAGCTCTATGGAAATATCGTCATTTTAATGAAGCTAGAAACTGTTCGTTAGATGTAAATAAAAGTGACATTATAAAAATGTTCCATTACACAAAGTTAGCATATTTGCCAACCCAGAGAAGTGGCTTCAGCTTGTTGAAAGAAAGCGCATTCAACAACTTCAGATCGCTCGAGAGGCACTAATAGAGTTCTAATGGAACCTTGTCAATCAGCCCTTTTGCTAGGGACATGGTTAGGGCTAAGTGCAAGCGGATATTCAATTATTCTTGGAAAGAATATGAAAATACCCTAAAAGGCATAACCATCTTATTAAGAAATTATTTAAAAGGCTTTCACAGTTTATTGCATTTGTTTAACATTTTAACAAATTTCCAAAGAAGAAAACCGAGTTTGGCCTCAACAAGGTCTGAACTCATATTATATAATATGTAAATAATTTATTATTTTCTAACTTGTATTGTTTAAAATTTTATAAAAGATTTGTCTGTATGAGCGTAGATCCTTTGACTTCTCTTATAATAGGGTGAATAACTTCACATTAAGTCACTTATAACCACAGATTAATAAGAATATGTGTAAAGACTATTTTTCTGTATTTTAGCGCGTTTCCCTTATTAAGATTAAGTTCAATTTTCAATGGTTGTTTCTGTAAAATGTAAAAAAAATAATTGTGGTATTATACCGCTATGTTTGCGATGTAATATGCGTTTATTTATTTTTTACAATCTTGATATATCTAAATGGCGATAATAATAAGGGTAAAATTTTCATAAATAATAAGAAATGACATTAATCATACATGGAATGTGAAGAAGAACCAAACAAGAGAAAGTAAAACATTACTTTTTTTATAATTGACCTTTCAACATAACCTCCATTAGAAGAAAGAAGAATAATGGAAACAAAGTAAACGAGGCTATAAATGGCTTTATTGACAGATGTTGTCAAAAAAGGCGCTTTTGGTTGTGCATAGAAACATGCTGGTCGTTTTTCCTGTACACGAGGGAGGGAATACTGGGTGTGGAAAAATCGAGAAGGTATGCTTAGACGGTTTGGATACCTAGAAAGAAATGATAAAAGAGGATTGACAAAGGAAATTCATAAAGCAAATGGACCAGTTGGTAGGGGACGGTCTAGATTAACATACTTGTACCAAATAGGTGATATATCGAAAAACGTGCATGAAAATATTAATGAAAGTCGAAAAAGCTAGGAAAATATGTTTAGATGGGAAAGACATGTGATTATGTATATGTATAAAAAATGTTTTTAGGTTTTTTGAACTTTGCCAGTTTCTCGCTAGCAGTCAGCCTCCACCCACTTTCCAGGCTTTGCCGGCTTCTCGCTAACAGTCAGCCTCTACCCACTTTCCAAGCATTGCTGACTTCTCGCTAGCAGTCAGCCTCCACCCACTTTCAGTAAGAAACCTCTTTGTGCAATCCGCTGACGCGGCGTGAACGTGGTCTGGCAAGTTTCACTGATCATTTTATCCTCAGCAACTTGACATTCGACGCTCAAGTATCTATTATCGAAGCTTATTATCAATATATGTTCAAGAATATAAAAACTTACTGCAGACGAAAAGGACATTGTTCCGGCTCCATACATACATACATACACTCACGCCTTTTTCCCACGGGGGTAGGCAGAGATTACGTCCTTCCACTTGCTACGGTCCTTACATATCTCTTTCGCTCCATACATGGTCTGCCTAAGAACCGTTCTAATCGAAAGTGACTTATATAAACTCTTAAAATTATATGGAATCCTATGAAATAAGTTTTCACGAACGGACACTTCAAGAAACTAAAATAATTACGAAAAAATTTAATATTTTGAGGTTATAAATAAAAAATAAGCAACCTTGCGTGAAATATCAGAGTAGTAATATCAAAGTAATATTAACAATATTATGTACAGCTATATGTTCTCTTCTAGAACTAGGAAAGGACTACTCTACTAGATACTAGGAAAAGAGATAGTACCTAGTCAAGTTTAAGATAATTCTTTGACAATTATAATTTTACAAAATCCAGTCCTTTACACACAGCCGAGTCTACCAAGTACGCAATGTAATCGGAGTCCGTAATCAAGTCAAGTTGTTTGAATAAAACCATGAAACGCATAGAAAATCACAAAAGAAACGATAGTCGCAAAGCAATCAAAAATTGAATGAAACGGACACAGATAAGGTATGAAGTACACCAGTGTTGCCAATTATATACGAAAACTATAATACTCGAATGCCAAGCTAGAAATTCGCGATTTCGCTTAAAAAATATATAAATACTAATATTTTTCTAGTTAGTCAATTTAGATATTTAAATGAATAAAGTGTTATCAACTAATTTTAATAACCGACTTCAAAAAGGAGGAGGTTCTCAATTCGATCCGTATTTACCGAAATCGCGAAAACTTCCGAAACTGGCAGCACTGGCTGACGGAAAACATTTTATACGGCATCAATAATTGTGACCCAACTTTTTATTTGGAATTTATTTATTTGAAGTGTCCGTGGAATACTAAAATATGTTTCAAATAATATAAAAATAAATGAAAATTATAGTATAATTTATATTCACATCGGTTCTTAGGCCAAAATTGAACAATGTCCTTTATAAATATAAAGAACTAGCTTACTGCCCGCGGCTTCGCCCCCGTGGATTTCGGTATTGGGCTTATAGAGGGTAGTAGAGGGGTTCTAGCCGTGGGCAAAAGCTATGACCCTTAGGTCATAACCGACGCGCCGGTCCGACGGTCATATGCGCAGAAGCCAGTTTATGGCGCGAAGGTTTTATCGCGCTTCCCGTGGGACTATCCGTTTTTCCGAGATAAAAAATACCGCAAAACCTTGCTCAAGAATCACTCTATCTATTGATGAAAACCGCATGAGAATCTGTGCAGTAGTTTTTGAACGTAGCCTTTATTACGCATCCCGTGGGATCTGTCGATTTTTCCAGGATAAAAAGTAGCGTATTATTTAATTCGGACTTTTATCTTTATGTAGTTACGGCGTGAAAGCGGAACAAACAAACAAAGTCACTTTCCGATTTATAATATTAGTAAGGATATAATTATGAACAAACGACGACGTATTTTTTAAAGTGATTTAATAAGTTACACCAATTTGCCTAGCCCAAAGTAAGCTCTGTAAGGCGTGTGTTATGGGATCTAGGGTAACGGATAGACTTACATATATTATACATAAATACATATTTTTAATAGAAATGTATATTAACAACCATAACTTAGGTGCAAAATCTTGCATTCATCACACAATCATCTGGATTCAAACCCGGGACCTCAAAGATGGCGACACCTTGGGACCGCTGTACTACTAAGTCCGCCATTTCGTTTGCTTAATCTTGTACAATTAAGTTTAAATAATTACATAAACTGCTGTTATACATTCTCACATGAGGAATTCTGTACTGTGTACAGAATCTGAACAACTTGGTTCAGAATTTGTACACATACGCTGAAACTAAATATCAAAGAAGCAAGAAATTCAGGCCATTGTCTCTTTTTATTTTTTCCCTCTGGAGAGGACAGCCTGAGAATCCTTATTAAGGAACACGAAGCGTGCCCAGGATACCACCGCAGCGGCAAGTGCTAGGGTGATTATGTCAGACTGCATACCAGCTGGAGCGGTTCTACCGGTAGAACCTGCCGATTAAACTCAGCCTGAGCCTTAGCCATAAGGGCCCTAGGGTTAGATGGAAGGGATCAGTATCCCATCTTTTGACCTATTATTTAAGACAGCTACACAAACATTACACAAAAGAACTGGTAACAGTACTTCTTCTTCTGTTATTTACGAACCGTCCCTAACTACGGAGGCTAACTATCGACTAAGTGCCGCAACTATTATGCTTCTTTTCACATCTTTTATTCACCACCGACCCCCAATTAGACGGTTCCGTGTCCATTGAACCCCATGCAAGTAGGTCATCGCCGTCGCCGGCGCGCTGTACCATCGATCCGCACGCAAGCGCAAATTATAACACCCTAGTGCCTAAGTAACAAAGCACAATTTCGTCTAACGCTGACCACACTACGTAAATTACGAATTTATACTCGTAGTAGCATTAAAAATTCTTATTTCCTGGAAAATAAAGTCGGATTTACGGTGGCAAAGTTGTACTGAAATATTCAAACGTTCAATGCCGAAGACGATCGGCTTATTGAGGAGCAAGCGCGCTTAATCAGAAATTAATTTCAAATTAATTTTGGATAGATCGGATTTTCATGGATTAGTTTGGATGGGGATTGTCTTTTGACTGTTTTCTAATTTAACCCGGCGTGAGTGAGGTTGGGTATGTCATACCCGAAAAGTTTCTAAACGCAGATATTTTAATGTTACTGTTGCCATGCAAGTCCTGGTGTTTCAGTAGCTGGAGGTAAAGATGCAAGGGGTGAGGTACAGTATCGAGTTTAGTGTTGCACCGGCGGCGACGGCAAATACACATGCGTACCCGCGGCTGGGGTATGGAATTGTGTTGATTTGTAGGTGTAATTTTGGTGCTCTATTACATGATCTCACAAGACTTTTCAGTTTTTTTTTAATTATAATAATTAGAAGACACTATTGTTATATTGATTTACCAAAGTTGGAATTTTGTTAGATTTTTATGGCAAAAGAAATTAATTGCCTGAATTTGTATTTTTCGAAAATAATTTAGATATTGTGTTATTTCAATAAAAAATAATGCTGCTTAACTTAATGTTGATATTTTATTTACTCATCTTGTTGAATAGTTACTATTATTAATATATCTTAAGCATTAATTCTAATTACACAATCATAGTATCAAAAATTTTACATCAAAATTTTGGGTATATCATACCCACCTCATAGCTGGTGTAACAATTTCTCACCTCATTCACGCCGGGTTAATGTTAGAAATACATCCGAACTAATGTTATAAGCGCAAAAGTTTGTTAGTATTTATGTTTGTTACTCCATCACGTAAGAATTTCTGAATGGATTTTAATAAATCATTACAATAATATAGCTTATACAGCAGAATAACACGTAGGCAATTTATAAAGATATACGCCACGCTAATAAAAGCTACTCGATATACTAATCCTGCGCAGACGTCATTTCGTAACATGAAATATTTATTATATTCTTATTCTTAATTTGTATTCTTAATATATCTTCCCGCCGATATAATAGACACTAGCTTAAATTGGAAAAGTCATATTCAAAAAGTAGCAAGCAAAATAAGTAGTTTCACCTATGCATTAACGGAATTAAAAAAATCTACAGACACGAAAACCGCGACGATAGCCTACTACGCATATGCGCATAATTGGTTGAGGTACGGTCTTATTCTCTGGGGAAACAGTACAGACGTATCGAAATTACTAATTCTACAAAAAAAATGCATAAGAATATTGGCAAACATAGACTCAATGACAAGCTGTCGACCCTACTTTGTTAAATATGGTATATTGACATTAATATCGCTATACATCTTAGAGATTTGTACCTTTGTTAAAAGACACATTGACATTATTTAAGATGAGAAAAGAAAATTATACGCGACCAATAAACTTAAGACAAAAAGAATATCTTGCACTCCCTCCAACCAATTTGAAGATAGTAGGTTCTGGTCCCTATTCTATGTGTGTTAGGATATATAACAAGATTCCAATTAATATACGAAACATGGAGAAATATAATTTGTTCAAGAGCACGTTGGAAGCATACCTTAAAGGAAGACCTTTATATACGTTGCAGGAGTTTTTTGATGACAGGACCGGAACTTGATCTGAGAGTTAATTTAGTTATTCAATATATTATGTAATTTGTATTATATAAAGTGAACAATTGATTATAAGCTCTAAAATAGAATAATAGGAATGATAGTTGAAAATAGGCTAATGTAAATAAATATGTAAGTTAGTGCAGGTATATGTAGAATAAGTGGTGAAAGATAGCAGGGTTTCATGTTTGAAACAGTGAAATGTGAGTAAGTGTCATCAAATGTATTGTACAACATGAAAGCAATAAATAAATAAATAAAATAAATAATTTGAAATTGGTTCTAGGATGAGCTGGAAGAGATCTCTTAAAGAGGTAAGCTCGCCTTTGTACTTCATTATATGTTACATAATTTGTCTATGTTATTTGTGTACAATAAAGAATATACACAATCTTTGGAGAACTAGTAATAAATCTTCATTGAAAATATACCTACGTTAACAAATATAGTCACACCCATTTCCCCCGAAGAGTTAGGTAGCTCCCTATGTCGACTGTTACGACATATGTGGGTAGAAGGAATCCAATCCGAAATTGAACACATCTTTTGTTTACGTCTTAAGTCGTAGTTTACTTTGTATCTCGTAGACGCTACGCGTTGTGCTACAAATTTTGCAAAATGTTAATGCAATATGAGTACTTAGATAAATCCGTAGACGCAAAACCACGTGATTGTTAACGCCAGGAAGTCTCTATTTCATTGACAAATTATTTTTTTTCTCTTTGGTTTCCATAAGCTTCACGTGATCTTGTAGTAGTAGTGTAAAGCTATTTCCCTTTCCAGACCCATAGCCCCTCTTCCAAATAACAAAAATAATTACGAAGTAATGTCGTGTAAATTCATTTATTTATTTTAGAGTGTCATCTATGCTTACAAGTGGTAATCATGAGTCTGACAGTGAAAGAACAGTAATGGCAGGAAACAAAGTAAATGATAAATGCCCAAAAAAGACAGACCTTGGCAAAAAAGATGCTTGGCAAAGAAGATCTCCTACCAAGAGATCATTCATATTTTACTTATAAATATCCGTCAGTCGTTTTTCGTCCATTCTTTCCACTGCTCTAAGGATTCGTTTTCGACCATAACCTAAATTTTGATATCTTTCTCTAATTTGACAGCTATTTTCCTATTTATTGTAACTGTAAATAAATATTGCTCTTTATATAAACTTCAATAAATTACTTACCTAATAAGCCATGATATTAGTTATATTAGTAACTAGCAGGGTTGCCAACCGTACGAGGTTCCTCCTACAAATACGAGATTTGTGGTCTTCCGTACTAGGTACTAGTACGAGGACGCTATCAACCTCGTACAATTATGTACGAGATGTTGATAACATTATAGCCATGCGATTTTTAATGGATTATATATCTAGTTCCAAATGAGCTTTCGCTACTTCACCGAACTCTAGGCCATACAATCATTTGGGTGGGGTTACTCCTGCAAGAACTAGATCAGCTTTTTTTTTCTTCTATTTAACTGTCTGCGACCATAGGCTGGAAAAAAAGCGAAAGGGAATCGAACATTAAGGAACCTCATTTCAGTATTCAAAGTTGTCTACAGGGCGCGCTAGAGTTGTCTTTTGGAATCATTTTGAATTTTAAAATATTTATGTTTCAGCGATATTAGCCTGACATTATTGATTCATTATTATTTCATAATGAGCATCCTTCTTTAACATCAGTAGTGAATACTGTTATATCGCCATCTGTAGTTATATTTGCAAGTTAATTTCAATAGGTATTTCATCTTACAGAGTCATGCAATAATAAAGTTATCATTAATTATGCTGTGACAAGATAATTAATTTGATTCACTACCAAAGAATATTTATTCCGCATCATATGAATGGTTTTAGGCGAAAGCTGTGAAATCTCCTTCCTGTATTATTTTTAACAACTCATTATTGATATTATTAATTTATCATGTGTTGCAGATTTCTCGATGATGATAAAACTGTAATTTTATTTGTTTCCATATATTTTTAATATACGAGAATACACAAAATTATAAACTAAATAATCTATCTGTAATGTTTCGAACGATTATTTTCATTATTATGGCTGAAAACCCGTCAAACAAAATTGTCGGTAATTCTCAGGGGTATTGGCCCTTCGTAAATTTTAATGTACGAGGTTTGGAAGTCAATATACGAGATTTTCAGCTGCACATGTACGGAAGGAATCTTTTGTTTTTTTGGTAACCCTGGTAACTAGCGACCCGCCCCGGCTTCGTACGAGTGCAATGCTTATCTACGTCCCTGCATATTAAAGGGGAACGGCAGATCCCCATAGTAACTTTGGCCCAGAACGCACACCTAAAGAATCTCGTGAAAGTAACAGTGGATAATACCAATATTTGATTGGTAAAAAGAAAAATTCAAAAGAACTTGGCATATTTAAATATTTACTATCTAAACATTATATAAACAAAGTCGCTATCCGCCGTCTGTTCCTATGTATGCTTAGATCTTTAAAACTACGCAACGGATTTTGATGCAGTTTTTTTTAATATATAAAGTGATTCAAGTTGGAGGTTTATATGTATAATACATTAAAAAACATTCTGTAGTTAATTTGTATCAGCACTGTGAAGCTGGGGCGGGCCGCTAGTTATGCTATGAAATCTATAAGGTTGAATGAATGATAGTTCAAAGCAGCAGCGGAGTCAATATCCAGGCTGGGGTCATCGAGCAAGGATGAATCGTCGGACTCAATATTCGTAGCCATTTCGTAAATATTTGGTATACACAGAACACGGAAGAACAATAACAGTCAACGGAGAAATCGGGAATGCCAAAGAGCACAGATTACTATACATAAAGAGATGAATGGATGGCGTCGTTTTGGTGTTGCCATTATAAACAAAAATCAATAAGATCAATATCATAATCGATATTCAACGATTAATTTTATTAAAACCATATCCGCTGTTCACGTTAAACAGAACTTTATTAAACTTTAACAGTTAATATTGATATTAAAAATAACACGATTGGAATTCATGATTTCATAAAAACATCGAATTCACGAATACACGATTCGTTATTCGTATAACGGAACGGGTAACGATCGCGTAAATAATTTGTTTTTAGTTACGTCTACATTTCAGCTAGGTGACAGCATGGTTGCAATGAGACAGCGTGGTCAGCTTGACAACACAAAATTTTTCATTTTTATCTACTATCTATCAACTGCATTTATTTAAATAAAATACTGTCATACTTAATTCATATAGCGTCAGCGATGCTATGGTTACGGCACTGATTTGTTGTCTAATTAGAATTGGAGGCCTACAATCAATCCTGCCTGCCGATTACATTTATTTTATGCGCCTACAAATGAAGAAAAGCATTGTCATGTAATAAGTTTCCTAAAGGTTATCGATTCTGCATCGATTATAACAGTTATGTAACGATTTTAATATTCATTACGGGCAACTCAGTTTTTAATAACAAAAATGGTCAATTCCGTGGATGTACTTAATCCTTTGAATGTTATTTAATGATAATAAAAAAAATGCAATCTTATAGCGATATCTAAATAGGATGAAAAAATTAATATGAATTATTAATAATTTTCTATCGATTTCAATTTGTTGTGCATTCTGGGCCAAAAATCGCCATTCCCCTTTGTAATATCTTCGGAAATATTTACTTAAATTACATGCTGTAAAAAGCATATTGATCTATATAAGTGCACAATTTATTTAAGGTACTTAATCAGATAAGGCTTAATGCTGTATCATTCATAAATAACCATTTTTTAGTAAAGGATACAAAACGGTTATGGTAGATTATCCCTAAGAGATAGACATATACCATCGCGGACTTTTTTGTTGAACTTTTTAAGGTGGACAATACTGCAGTACATTATTTTGGTCTATCTGTTAGGGTTCAGCCAGCGTTTTTGCAATATAAGCGCAAAAAAACGTGCTTATTTACGACATCACATTAGAAACCTCTAAATTTATCAGTGTTTCTCTACTATATTATGCATGTATTATAAAAAAAATCTATTTAAAAACTGCATCAAAATCCGTTGCGTAGTTTTAAAGATCTAAGCATACATAGGGACAGACAGACGGCGGATACCGACTTTATTTTATATACTATGTAGTGATGATATTCCTAACGAGTCATGATATTAAATTATTTCTAACATACAATTCATTCCTAATAAGTCAAGATTGAGAACTCAATAAAATACTCTTGTAGGGCGATACATGTATCCACAATTTTTTATGTAGCACGAAATTGTGACCTGTAATAGATAAATTGAACAATAAGTATTTCTTCCTGTCATGTTCCCATTATGAGGGGTCGAATCACCTCGCTAAATTGCGCTAAGAGGATTTTTCCTGATATGCATTATATAGTGATGAGTTAGTTTAAATTACAAGAATATAACATCCAATGTTTTCAGCTGAACTGATGATGAAAACATCTCAGGCTTGTCTGTTTCGTTAGACTTTTTGTATCAAATGGTCGAATTGTAAGATTTTTAAGAATATATGTATAACTAACTCTACGTTTCTGTCGTATTAACGAGGTGTCCATAATATTCGTTCTTATTGCGAGTTATTAAGATATTCAATTATATATCACAAAAACTGACTTAGATCTTTTTATCAGCATGTACGGTGTCATTTATCATTACATAATAAAATTCATATTAATTAAATAAATGCAATAATTGAAATATTAAAATAATAAAAAATATTTAGTTAAAGTCCCTAATCTTCTTTAAGGCTGACTTTACAATACATGATATAAAATATATTACCATGAGATATTTTAAAAAATTCAATTGCTCTTTATACTCTTAGTCAATTAGGTTGTCAGTATTGTTTAGTTACAACAGTGCGACGTTTAATTATATTTTCAATATCCTCGCTAAAGTCAGGTTTTTTCGATGTAATACCTAAGTTATGGTATGGCGGCGATGTGATGCCAATCATCGCAATTGATCATTTTCACTTTTTATTACTCAACTTCAACAGTAACTTGTATTTGCTTAGTTTTATGCAATAAAATAGTAGCCATTTCTTTTTTACTTTCTAATAAGCAGAGGTCGGAATTAGATAGAGTTATTCACATGAATTTCGCTGATACATACAGAGATTTCATACATACATTTTAAAGAGAAGCAAAATCCCGTGATTTTTTAAATAAAAAGTTATTTACTTTCCCACAATTTAAAGTATTGCTAGCGCACAAAAGTTATACAGTAATGTCGGAAGCGAACACTTCAAAACTTACTGGTAATAAACGGACAAGGAAAATGATTCTGATGGGTTGGGTTTGAATAACCCCACGAGTCTAGGTTAGAAACAAAAGTATTCGCTCGTATTTATAAAAAAGGCGAAATATGCGTATAAGAATTTGTTTAAGACTATTTGTATTGTGAATTAATGTAAACTAATCAAAATTGTACGTTAATTATCTTTATTTTATTTGTATATCTCTGAGGTTTAATCTTTAGGTATGAGGTATTAATCAGCGTTTGCCAGTTATGCGCATATTTTGACTGGCATCCATCAATATAAACCATCTTGCGCGTCTAACTCTTAACTCTGAGTCATTATCCAAGGACGAAATCCTATAGGAGCTAAGCGATAGCTAGGCGAAATTGTTGCTGCTAAATCTGTCAGTAGATCATTACAATATAGATAGATACTCACCATAGATATTTACTGCTAGACCATAGACATATCTGCTCTGTCTATGATCAAAATTCAATCAAAGAATCATCTTTTATCTCTAAATAAATAATTATGAATACATGAATACTATACGAAGGGTATCATGTAAAGGAGATGTTCCATTTTTGTATAGAGGCTGGGCCCCTCTCAGCCTACAGTAATAAAATAATATTTTATGGAAAGAACAAAAAATAAGGAACCTTTACCCATAAGAAGATATTTTGAATTAAAGATCAATAAAACAGCAAAGCTTTCTTTATATTGGCAAGGTCGATTTTGATTGTCACAATGAGTGATATGACCGATGTCAAAAGCTTCACCCCCACTACCAAAATAGAAGGACGTCACTGTCACACTGACAATGGCATTACGATGATAGGAGGTAACTCTCATTATTTAATAAAAATGCAAAGGAACTACACAAATACAGCCAGCATCTACAGTTTCATTTTCAGGAATAAATCTACACTAAGAGTAACTATCAGATTTATTAATAGTTTCGGAATAATAATATAAATAGCTTGACGCCTTCGTTAAAACCTATAAATATAAAAAAAGCTTTTTGAAAGAAAGCAATGTTCGAGACCTTAAATATTATTTTTTAAAAGTTCGCAGGTTTCTTTTCTTTTTGGAAACTTTGTCTTAGAGATCTATCAGAAAAACAGCACACAGTAAGTGTAGAAAAATAATAAAAAATGGGGCCCAAAAAATCGTCTACTTTGTTTTCTTAAGATCGAAACTTGGCACGCGGCAAAAAATCTTCATAAGTATTGTTTCTTTTTCTGTACTCTTTATAAGTAGCTATTAAATCGCTAACCATCATAATGTCGAAGAAAGATAAAACAGTAACCAAAAATTTAATAGTAATCTAATTTTCACCAAACTATTAGAAACGTTAGGTTTTAATAATAATAATTTATTTAATAATTTATAAAGTTTACAAATTCATATAAAAATGATAATGACTACTTTAGTCAAAGACTGTGTTGCAGTTATTAACGCCCACCTCGAACAACCTCTTAACAAGAAAACTATAAACTAATATATTATAAGTTATTACGTGTGTTGTGTGTGTGTGTGTATTATATTATATTATATGTCTAATTTAATTTATTTAATAAAATACTCAACATCATCATAATCCAGATCGAGTAGCCATTTCTTCAGTACACGTTTACAATCATTGCGGGACAATTTATATACCTATATGTAATTTGTGATTAATTTTATTATATAATGATGAGCTTAAGTATACATAATGACGTTTGACTAGTTCTGTATTGCATTTATCAATTACAAATATTCTGTTTGCCAATCTTATATTTGAAGCTAATCAATTGTCAACTCTTATTCAATCTGCGTCTTCTAGTATATCATCGCCAATGCAAGATGTTCTTGATTCTACGATTCTTCATCACTCTCCTAAGGATATGCTTTGTACTGTCACCTACGGTTGGCAATTTTTATAGTTAAACTCCGTTTTAAGAAATCCATTTTGACAGATGTGATCTATAATAAATATTTCTTACACTCACACCAATCAGCCTAGCCCAAAGTATAATATATTGTACATTTATAAATCATTTTTTATACAAATATATATAACCACCACGACCAATGTCAAATTCATCACACAAGCATCTGCACCTACCGGGACTCGAGCCCGGAACCTCATAAATGGGGACACCTTAAAACCGATGTACTTATAGTGTAAGGCTTAATAAGATTTAAAAAAAAGAGATTTAACAGTCCATAGATTTCATTATTTCTGATCAATCACTTATACACTTCGACCATTGTATGGACGTGTAATGCGTAGAAATGAAAGACAAGAAAGAAGATTATTTATTTGTTTAATAATTTTTCAATATATAGTTTATATAACAACAAATACGACTCTATTCATAACTGAAAATTCTTTCAGCGAACTGAATTAATGAGTGAAACAAAATCGAAATAATCTCTATTCAGCCTTATTGGTATTTATAGGCATTTATTGATATCAAACAAATATAACACTTAGAGCACAAAGAACTTAAAAGCTACTTTTACTTGTACGCAGAAAAACAAATTTACTTTACAACTAGAATATGTGTAATATTAAAAGACCTGAATAGCGAGGGTGTATTGCGTCAAAAGATATTAGCGATTAGACAGTGCATAGACAGATAAGAAAGGTAAGCGAAAATGAAAAGATTACTGCTCTTACCTTAAATAAATTGGGAAAAGTTAAGATGACTTCGAGACTAGTCCATTCCGTTTGGATCATGAGTCGTATTATGAAGCCAATGTAAGCCACCACGCCTCGATTTTGCAACTGTAGGCAATATACGAATGAAAGACTTTTGTTTTTAGTTACTGCGAAAGACTGACTGTACTGTATTATTATAGCAAGTTTACATCATCGCATCGCTCATTCTGGATAACATACCTGTACTCCTAGCCAAGGCTACCACGAATTCTGCTGTTATTGTTGAGTTTAATGCGCGTGCTGTTTCCTTTGGCTGCTGTGGAAAGTGTGGAAATTCGTGGAAAATGCTTCTGACGAATTTAGCCGTTCCATTCATGTTAGGTCTTTGAACTTTTTATAGGATTTTAGGCATTTTTATAGATAGATATTAAGTTTATTTGCACACACACACAATCACACATGATGTAAATATTACATAGAAGAGACATAAAATGTTAAGGACGTGTGTGCAGCAGCAAGAAGGGTCGAGACCACAAACTTTTTTGAGTCGTGGACCCTTTGCCTTGTTTTTCGATTTTGGCTAGACCCCCTGATATTTAATGCCTACATTCTAGAACTTACAAAATTGTATAAACATATATTAAATATTTTTTACTTCATAGCTACTTAACTAAATCTAAATATATAAAAGAAGAAACTGACTGACTGACATATCAACGCACAGCCCAAACCGCTGGTCCTAGAGATTACAAATTTGGCACGTAGGTTCCTTATAAGGTGTAGGGGTGCACTAAGGAAGGATTTTTCAAAATTCATCCCTTAAGGGGGTGAAATGGGGGTCCAAAGTTTGTATGGAGAAACAAGATTTGTTTGAATATTTTATTCGAAACTTCGCAGGAGTACTCCTAACAATAAATGAGTAAACACGTCTTTCAGGATTTTTGAAAATTCAACCCCTAAAAGGGGGAAATGGGGTGTCAAAGTCTGAAAATCGACAATGGGTATTGTTTCTATGGTTTATCGGGTCGCTGATTACGAAAACAACAATGATTTTAAAATCCAACGTGGCGGACGTGAAATAACATCTCCCCTGTCGGGGTGAAATGGGGTTGAAATGTCTATCAATATGGGTATCGTTTTTATGGTTTTTTGGGACGTTCATTACGAAAATGGCATCGATTTTAAGATTGAACATTGTGGACATGAACATTTCTTGATTGGTTCAGCCAAACATGAGATAATCGCGGACAAACATACATACTTACATACGTACATAAAACATACGGGTCACACTGAGAAGCCCCTTTATGTAGACGGTTGAAAAATACGATTAGTACGCGGGCGAAGCCGCGGGCACAAGCTAGTAATGTATATGCCTTTATATTAGAAGATAGTATGATGTAAGTAAATAGGTACTATCAGTGTATGTTGAGATCCATTATCGTGGACCCACATTTTCATTTCATGGACTCCCAAATTTCATTTTCGCTTTTTTGCAGGTTATCATAGACCCCTAGAGGTCAGTGTGTGATTGAGAGACAAAAAACAGAGATAAAAAGCGAACACAATTATCTGTGCTATTCAAACTAAAACAAGTATTGATATATGTGTGTGTGTATAATATGTACGTATAGTATGTAATTAGTACAAAAATAAAATAAAATAAATACAAGTTATTTTGTTATTAGTGATGACGTAATAACTCTTAGTTTGTACTATATATTCTGTATCTTCCTTGAATTATAAATAAGTAAAAAAGATTCATATTTAATCTGTTTTATTTTTAGCATGTATTATTTTGTAATATTTTGTATCTTCCAACATCTCCATCCTACCTTAAATCTTTGTTCTCTTTTCGATCCCATTCGTCATGTCGTGCCTTGCGTTCTAATTTTAATCTGACTCTGGATATACCGCCCCGAAGTACCGACTATTTTTCATATTCTTTTTCGGCTTATGCCGTCCGGTTGTGGAACTCTCTCCCTGAGGGTATTAGGAGAGCGCGAACGCTGGAGTCCTTTATGTCCGTGTTCACTTCCTATCAAAGATTCCTAGTTATAGCCTATTGTCCTGTCCAATTACTGTACCCATCCTATATTTAAATCTCCTTTTAATATTTCCCTGGTCCTAGGTTGCCTGGAAGAGATTGCTGTTTAGCAATAAGGCCGCCTTTTGTACATTTGTTATTTTCTTTTTTTTGTGTGTGAATATTTTATGAATACAATAAAGGGTTATGTTATGTTATGTTATAACGTGACATTGGAGAATATAAAAATACCGTTGAACATATAATATAAAAAATACGAGTAGAAAATATTCCTGAATATTAAATTAAAAGGTTACTATATTTATGGAATTCGTAATGCTAGCTTATGTCAATAATTATACTAATACAAGGCAAAACTCGTCTCTTCTATTATTAGTTGAACAAAAATTAAACTTAAAAGACGTGTAATAAAATTTAGTTTCTAATCTTAATTAAGACTAAATGTAATTAAATCCGCATTCATGTGAGAGCTTTGGTATTAAAAGTTAATATAAAAAATTTCGTTTAGTCAACATTACGGATTAGGATATTTTCATTATTATGTATTTACTAACTTCCGCCCGCGGCTTCGCCCGCGTGAAATTAGTTTTTGTCAATCCGGGTCACTTATGTCTAAGAGACTCTTACAGGGGCCAGCCTCACGTTGACCAAGATTCATGGTCTTATCTTCAATTCAACCCCTATTTCAGCCCCACACTGGTAAAAATTTCAAAATGCTAGAACAAACGATTTTTTGTTTCTTATGACGTGATATTAGACGAACTTGCATACTAACTTTCAACCCTTACTTCACCCCCTAGCTGGTTGAAATTTCAAAAAAGCTCGAACAAATATTTAATGATTTCTTATCAAGTGCTTAAATATATAGTTTCATGGTTTTATCTTTTAAAATTTCTTAATTTTTAATCCCATACAAACTTTCAACCTCTATTTCAACCCCTTCATCCCTTTTTTTCGAAATAAAAAGTAGCCTATGTTCTGTCTCAGGGTCTAAAAATTGACTTTTTCATCAAAATCGGTTGCGAGGTTTAAGCGGGAAAGCGTAACAGACAGACAGGCATAGTTACTTTCGCATTTATAATATTAGTTGGGATTTATTTACATAATAGGAGGTGCCCGTGACTTCATTCATTTATTTTGGACAATTCAAACAATATCTTTACACATTGTAGCCTATGTGTTATTCTGATGTATAAGCTATATTATCGTAAAATTTCATTAAAATCCATTCAGTAGTTCTTACGTAAAAGAGTAACAAACATCCATCCATACATACAACTTTCTCGTTTATGATATTCTTAGGGACAATTCACACAACATCTTTAAAAATTGAAGTCTATATGTTATTGTTATGTAGGCTATATTATCGTAAAGTTTCATTTGGTACTTTTTACGTCAAAGAGTAGCCGAAAAAACATCCATCCGTGCTTACAAAATTACTAGGGACTTATTATTATACAAGCAGAATCATAGTAGCAACCACGTGAAAATCATTGAAAGCTCCGAGCCTTATCTCTGACCCAGTTCGTTGTCACTCTGGCGGGTGCAACGGGTGCGCGCGCAGCTCATTCACAAGGGCGGGGGCGGCGGTGGGCCGGGGGGCAAAGGGGGGTAGAGTCGGCGTTCAGTGTCGGCTGTTGAGCTGTTGCGTCCGCTCGCAGGGCATGCGTCGCCACCACGGCGGACCAGGAGGACATCCCGCTCGTGCACCGGCCCAGCCAGCCGCCGCCATGTCGTAGCACCATGGGCTACAACAGCCAGGGGACAGGATACAACAAGTTGTTCACACAGGTGCGCGCGCAGTGTTGTGTTACCGTGTTCCAGGATCCACATATAAACAAATAAACAAGGTTGGACTGCGCTTATCAGGTATTTATAGGCTCCGAGATAGATGCACGGTTATCTTTAACGATAAAGATATTAACATACACGCAGGACTGTAGTGTAAACATATATGTTTTAATATAGCTCCAGAATTGTGTAAACAATGTCTAAATAAGGCGTAAGGAGATGTCAGGTATATATATAGATTTTATTGCACAGGCACAACCATAGACACGTCTACTAGTGTCTATGGTTGTGCCTGCCTCACAGTCGATTTTCAAAATTAAATAATATTTAATGTGTAATAGAATATTGTGTGGTCTTTAACGAAGGCTAATTTCAATGACAATAATTTTACGTAGTCGCGTGAGAAGTCTCAAGTATATAACATTATTCAATTCAATTTAAGAACAAAAACACGGAATGAATTTTCATTCGTGTAGTTTTTTTTATGTTACAAATTCAAAAATCGCACCGGATTTAGCTATGGTTTATTTGTGTACGTAAATACGAAACATAGAGTGTCCTTTTTTGGAATATTATCGCCATATTTCCATACATATTTGAAAAGTGTTGTAAGTGAAAAAGCGTTCATTCTTCTTACGTTATATAGTGAAACGGAGAGATCTGTGTTTGTTGGGCGGCCTTGTTCAAACATCAGACATATGTCATACAAAGTCCTACAAAATTACCGCTGTATATTTTTCATAATGTTTACATATTATCTCTTCCCATTTGTATTTAATAACCAATAGAGCAAACTTTTTTAATTTTCTAAACATATTTCAATAGAAACTACTTAATAACATAAATTGCAGGGCAAAAACGTAGATTCAAGTTTTATTCAAACTGACAGATAATCTAACGAAACGAACGCAAATGTCACGTGCGTTAGTAACTCCGTTGCTGTCAAATTTGATTGAAACATGCAGGTGATCTAACGAAACGAACGCAAATGTCACGTACGTTAGTAACTCCGTTGCTGTCAAATTTGATTGACAGTGACACATAATAGAATCACATTATACTATTCTATTAAAATTCAATGTATAAAAGCTGACCTAATAGGTTTTAAAATATTAAAAATAAAGTATAATAAGAAGAAGCGAAATATTACTTTTGAATAAAGGTTCTGGAATAACCTTCTTAGTTTCGGTATTTGAAATTGTGTTGTTAGTCTATGACTGACTAAGCGATTTCTATTGTTTTTTTCTTCATCAGTATTTTTATCTTTATCTAATTTAATTTACGAACCAAGCAGTGCTATTAATATTGTTATTATGGCAGCAAAGTTAAGGTGGTAGAGTTTGACCAACTCGACAAGCTCGCTGCAAGCTGTCCTTAGGGAAACTGACTGCACTAATGGGATATTTATGGGATTCATAGGGTATTTATTACCTCACCAGCGTGCGGTGAGGGTCACTCCCTTTTGCACTTATTATTATTATCATTAATAAAAGCCTTCTTTGTTCGCGTTATTACTTGAATGAATTCATGGAAACTGGCGGAAATTTTATATGGCAAATTGTTTGGAAAATACAGAATAGCGCTTGAAGGTACATTGACCAATGTACCACAGGTCAAAGTTACAAGGTGAATGCTCTCTATTGAGAATACCTGTTCATTTCCGCCTAGAAGGAAATACGTCTTCACCAACACATATAGTAAACTTTGAATAGAAAACAAATATTTCAATCGACCTTGTTCGATATAACTATTCGATTATGCCTGTTCTTCATTTAACTGAACAAATTGCTATGGATTTAGAAAGTGTTGAAAATATTATCGTTCAATTACGAAAGCAAAACATTTGGAATAAAAATATTGTTGTTTACTCCTAAAAGTTTGTAAATTGAAAAGCAAAGAAACAAATTCATTTAAAAAATATTTGCATTTATTATTGTTTTTGACACTGCTGCTGTTTTTTGATAATATCGTATGAGATATGTCGCAATATCGGAAATAAATCGTCATACCTATTTATATAAAAATAAATTGAATAACTTCAACTTGTAAATATATTTTACAACATATAACTTTAATGTAGATATCCTTCATTTCAAATTAAGTATGACTAAATTTAAAAAACCTATTCAAATTGTATGATTAATTAAATTTTCATTTATTCATGTATGTATTTTATATTCTAATAGGTACCTATTGCCCAGACGTGCCGTGCTTGATTTTGCTCAGAATCTAATGTAATACATAACATTCTGTGGATACTGTATTGGCTTACGTTTTGTATGTTTGTTTAGTTATTATTTTTTACTAGCTGTTGCCCGCGACTTCGTCTGCGTAAATTTCGAGTTGAATGTTATTGATACACAAATCATATTAATATACGATTTTACAGATTAAAAGTGATTTATGAAAAAACTAACATGCGTAATGAAACTGATTTACACTTAAATATTTTTCCTGTTCTATTATAGTATAGATTAAGCGTGAAGAGGTAATAAACAAACAAACTTTCGCATTTATCATATTATTATTTTGATAAAAACTGGTTTCGTTTCATCGTATTTTGGTTCCCTGTTCCATCTCACTGCCCACGAACATGCTAAACGTGGCCGTTGGGGTCTTATAACCTGTGGCTCTGTCTACCCCGCAGGGGATAAAGACGTTATCTTATGTATGTATTGTATCATGATGATGAATTGTCTTTAGATTTTAAATTTCCCATGTAACTTATGTAAGAATGGTGTACATTATAATTCGCAATATTATCATGCCTTGAGTTCATTAAAATGACGATAACTTTTTTTTTAATGAACCGATTTTGATGAAACAAAGTTTAGATATTATTCTGAGTTAAAACAAAGCAAATAGTGAAAGTTTCAAGCAAATCGGTTCAGTACTTTCGGAGATAAACGTGAACAAACATACAGACAGACAAAAAATTCCAAAAAATTTTTTTTGCTTTCTTATAATCTATTTAAGTGCCCCTCTATCCATTTCAGTCAAAAATACTAAATGTACAGACAAAATATTTTTACTGTCTTATTATATGTATAGATTGTTCGTCTCCCAAATAAGAAAATATATAAATTACTAAATATAAAAAAATATTTCATAGACTTACACCAATTAGCCTAGCCCAAAGTAAGCTCTGTAAGGCTTGTGTTATGGGATCTAGGGTAACGGATAGACATATTTCTTCTTCTTTCTCTTGTCCTCTTCCCAATTGTATTTATGGTCAACATAATACCCACTCTCCTCTTTCACTCGCTATTTCGCACTCACTCTCTTCTTTAACATATCATCATTCACACAGTCAAAAAATCAAAATCAAAATTAACTTTATTCAACATGACTTTATAGAAAGATCTTTTGAATCATCCAATTGTTTTCCCCCACCATTCAGGACGTATTTTTTAGCTGATAAGAAGAATAGGCGCAAGAAACTTATCAGCTTTATCAAAACTAATAACAACATTTACAATAAATTATGTCGTTAACATACAATGTACATATGTGTTTACAATTTATACGGAAAAACAAATATTTTCAATTAAGAATGTAATATCTTCAAATCAACACCAAGCATTGGCATCATTTAAATAATCATTGACTTTGTAATAGCCCTTACTCATTAGCGTCTTTTTAATGTACCTTGAACTTATGAAAAGGCAATTCAGCTACACTAAACGAACCTCTAGTTTTTTGTAGCCTGTACGTTGGAACGGCAAGTTTATCTTAATTACTTGTGTTTAAATTATGCATTTGAAAATTAGTATGAAATGTATGACAATTTTTATACACATAAATCAATCAAACAAAAAAGTCCAAGATGAATGGACCTCTCCCTATCGCCTACCTCTCCCTATACGCCCATCCATTTTCATGTCCATAACCTTCCTTGTTTCCTATTCCCTCGTCTTAATACGTGTTCATAACAGTAGGGTTATTTTGAAACGTCGGAAACCCACTTTCCGTTCGGATTCGAAAACTTTCCGAAGGCGAGTTATTTTGAAATGTCGGATCGACATTAGGATTCGAAACGAATAACATTAGCTTACGGAAACTATTCCGTGAGGTTTTTGCTGTCGGAAACTTTTGTCGAATCTCGAGTTTTGGCCAAAAGAGTGTATTTTCAACGCTTTTCAGCCTTTTGTAACACATTTAGAGGTAAGTTAATAAATTGCATCAGATAAAAAAAGATTTTGATTAAGGAATGATGGAAATGTGAATGTAAAATAGAATGTAATAGGTTTGTTAATTTTGTTCATGTAAATCTTATGTAAATATTAACTGATTATTTACTGTTAAAATCACGATAGTTTTACTAGGAAGTCGTGAATAATATGGTCTTATGAAAAAAAGACACTCATGAAAACCCCAAAAAATATAGGTTATTTTAATATGCTTATAAAATATATATAATGACTAAAATAGGGTGCGTGTCATTTTCTACTAAACCTACCATTTTCAATCATACTTTATAAACGTAAAGGTAAAAGCATGTTACTCTATGGTTGACTTTCCGAACGGAAAGTTTCCGTGGCCTTTCCGACGGTGTTTTAGAATAGCATTTTTCGAGTCGAACGGATTCGATTCGGATTCGAAAAGTTTCCGACGTTTCAAAATCACCCAGCTGGAGAGTCTCCTTTCTCTTAAATTTTCAACAATAAACATACATATATCAATATTTTTGATATAAATATATATTAACAACCATGTCTTAATGTACAAATGCTCGCATCCATCACAAAAATATCTGCCCCTACCGGGACTTGAACACGAAACCTCAGAGATAGCGAACTTGAAACCGGTGTACTAACCTCTCGATTTCTGAGCTCGTCAATAAATAACGGATGCTTATAATGTGCGATAATTAAAAGCGACACCGCTTATTAGCAAATACGACAAATTATATTACTGAAATCACGGAACGGCAAGTTGTGCTAGCTAAACATAGAATCGTCTTCAATGTAATTACACCAATGCCCGAATTCGAAAGACATTTCGACGCGATCATGCGATATCTACCTTCTGTTTATATATAACTTTATTGGTTCAAATGACTAGAGGTAATCTATTTCCGTCCCAAAAATAATCGTAAAACCGCTTAGTAAACAGTTTTTCATTGCAAACGGGCCTAAACAACTGAAGCGCGGCCCGAAAGCATTAAAAAGCTGGGGCACAAACAGCGGCGGCCAAAGAGGCGCGTGAAATATGCAGGGCGGAATAGGGCGGGCGGCTGACGTCACGCTTCGACCCGCCACGCTGCCGCCAGCACCTTCCAGTCTGATTCGGATTTCGCGATCAATCGTGCAGTAGGCGTTCGGTCTCTATGTCAGATGTTTGTCAGTTACCATTTGAAGTTTTCGGTTGATGCGTATTTTTTGATTCAGCTGCAGCCAAGGTGAGCTTTTGCTTTTAACAGCTTTCAGTAGCGTTTGTGTTTGTTGTCTATTTTAATAGTGTTTGGTGTTTTGATTTTCAGTTGAGTGTTTTATATTTATATGTACGCTAATGTTTTGTAATTTTTAAGACAAACTATCTATGAAGTTTCCTAACTATAAAACTGTTTACTACTTTATTTTACTTTAAACATTAAAATTACTTTCTTTATGTGTAGATAACATTAATCTAAGAATTTAACATCATAATTTATTCCAGAAAGTTTCGACAATAAACATTATGAACCATTTGTGTTTCGGTTATAATCGTGCAAACATTTTGTTTCGTTTCGTGTTTTCTGATAAAACCAAATCAAACTGGCTTAATTAACCCGTGACTACTAAATTGTTCCGAGTCACGAATAACTTCAGTTAATATAAAATAATTATTGATAACATATCCAGTTGTGTGAACTCCTGAAGAACTGTACAATTTTATGTTGATTATTATTTTAACAATATATTGATGTTGCATGCCTTAACCTGTCTCTGTTTGTCAAGGTGTCGTAGCCCATAGTTGTTTGAGCTGCAGCATGACTTATCTGATCTTGTCTTGTCTTGTATTGCATGCAGTCAGCTCGCCTCGCCTGCGCCGACCAATGACCAGTTACAAGCCGCTGGTAAGGATGTACCGTGTGGCATATTTATAGACGAGAGTGATTTTCGCTAGCTATCAAACCTAACGGCCGGTTCATGTTAAACATTATTCTCATTTCATCCATGTATTTGTACACAATCGTAATAGAAACAGACATTTCTTTAACTATGTTTGTATTTAAAGATGAATGTTCATATTTACTGAAAAGTACTCTAAAAATTGGTTAAAAATCGAATAAATGTAATAAAAATGGCGGCAATTCAAATATTTGTCATGAACTTTACGTTCTATTTTTAAATCGTCGACAAGTTAATAAGGAACTATTAAATCATTCATAGATTTGCGTGAAATTCCGATTCTGGAGTTTCGAAGACGTTCCAAATTTGAAATTCATAACGATAATATTCACAATTATTTAGCGATATTTTTCCTATTTAATTTGAATTTAGAATATTGCTTGATGATGTTCTAACCGAATGTTTTTATTAGATTGGTACAATTGACGTGCTCGATCCATTTTTCCACATAACGAACATTTCTAACAATAGTAATTATTTTTGCTACATAATCTACTACATTGATTAATAGAAATATTTTATTAAGTAATCATAAAGCATAACTAGCTAATATGTAATAATTACTTATTAAAACCAACAGTGTAAGTGACGCGTCGCTATACAATACCCCACCATTGTGTATTTGTCGGAATCGCTTTCAATTTTGACAACCCGTTCCGTTCCGTTTTTTGCTGTTCGGCTACGGGCAGTGCCGGTTTTAGCACTACCAGCGCCCTGGGCGAGATAAGTACGACAGCACCAAACCCCCCCCCCTCCTCCCCCCGTTAGGAGTTAGATTTTCTTACAACTTTATTAGGACCCCCAAAATTTAGGGAATACATATAAATACTTACTGCGGCGCCCCTTTGTGGCCGGCGCCCTGGGCGGTATCCCAACCGCGCCCTACCCTAACGCCGCTACTGGCTACGGCACCCTAAAAAGGTCGTGGCAGGGTCGAATTTGGTAACCAAATCTTCAGATTTGTAGACCAGTGCCAAGACCTATTTATTGCTATTCAATTGTTGATTATATTGTGATTCAGGTCCTTGACAAAGCCGCAGAATTATACGATGCGGCACTGCGCACGCAACACTCATGGCCAGTATTCCCCATGCCAAAAAGAAAGTTGCGCCAAGATCCTGCCGCGGATGGGCTATCAGGGACGCATCAGGGATCGATAAGCGGTTGGAACATTTCCAATTCCATTTCAGTGCGACGAGAACTTTCTTTATCTGCATATACGGTGTTATGATCTCGTTTTATTTTCATTATCTTTCGTTTATTCTCTTATTTATTCTTGATTCTTTCACGTCACAAGTGACTGTGAAGTGACTATAAGGATTTTATCTCAATTTTCTATATTTAATGAAAGTATTAATAAAAGTCTGGGAAGCTAGGGAAGTACGTTTGATTCGCAGCAGGTGCAGAACTGTGATCTCTGCCTACCTCCATGGGAAAGAGGCTTGAGTATATATTATAAGAAGATCCACGCTATTATTAAGAGAATGACGTAAATTTTTACAAAACTAATATATAATAGAAAACTATAGAGGGTAATTTGCAAAACATGTGTTCACTCGTCGACTAAGTAAATGAGTAGCGCCATTTTTCGACAGCGATAACACGCAATAGTTAGCACTCGCTTTTATACCCTCCGTAGACATATTTTTTTCATATCTTCTACAATATATATATACTAGCTTTCTACCCGCGGCTTCGCCCGCGTGGATTTCGGGATTGGGTCTATAGAGGGTTAAGGGTCATAGCCTACGGCTACATATGTGCGGAAGTCGGTTTATAGAGCGAAGGTTTTATCGCGCTTCCCGTGGTTCCGTTTTTCCGAGATAAAAACTACCGCAAAACCTTGCTCAAGAATCACTCTATCTATTAATGAAAACCGCATGAAAATCTATGCAGTAGTTTTTGAGCGAAGCCTTTATTGCGCATCTGTCGATTTTTCCGGGATAAAAAGTAGTCCGGAATAAATACCTATTATTTATTCCGGACTTTTATCTTTACGTCTGCAATTTCAAAGCAATCGGTTCAGTAGTTACGGCGTGAAAGCGGAACAAACAAACAAACTGACTTTCCGATTTATAATATTAGTAATAATAAGTAATAATTATACTATTAGTAAGGATATATGTATGTATGTATAAATGAAAAATCGAAATCAAAAATTTATTCTTCAAATGGGATTTTTACAATCACTTTTGCACGTTCAAAATGCTACGTTATTGGTTCACAAGTGTACGGCGGAAGACCTTTTACTGCAAAGAACCAGGAAGGCCTATTTTTTTTTCTCCCTGTATTATTGTAACTTACTTTTTGTAACATGTTTGACGCTGTAAAAATACAGGGAAGGCTAGATCAGAGGTTCTCAAACTTTTTGTGCCACATCCTTCAACTTACAAAATTCTATAAATCCATACTAATATTATAAATGCGAAAGTAACTCTGTCTGTCTGTCTGTTCCGCTTTCACGCCAAAACTACTAAACCGATTTAAATGAAATTTGGTACACAGATAGTCTAGAGGCTGAAAAAGGACAGATGCTACTTTTTCATTCAAAAAAGGTTGTAAAGGGTTGTAAACGGTTGAAAGGAGGGATAATAGGTTGTATAGAAATATTGTTAAAACTACTGAACCGATTTAAATGAAACTAGGTACACAGATAGTCTAAAGCCCGAGAAAGGACATAAGCTACTTTTTTATTATACAAAATAGGTTGTAAATGGTTGTAAAAGGTTAAAAGAAGGGATGCTAGGTTGTATGGAAATATTGTTAAAACCACTGAACCAATTTAATTGAAATTTGGTACACAGATATTCTAGAAGCTGAGACAGGACAGAGGCTATCTCTTAAAGCAGAAAAGGGCTATAAAGGGTTGAAAGGAAGGGGTGAAAGGTTGTATGGCAGTATTGTTAAAATCACTGAACCGATTTAAATAAAATTTTATACAAAGATAGACTATAGTTGGTACGTCAGTTGGTCGGACGGACTACGTTTGGTATATACGGGGTAACCACCCCCGGGCGGAAAGCTAGTATAAGTATATAATAAATTCTTTACTTCATATGTACATTTATAAATAATGTCTATGTCTTTATATTAGAAGATAGTAGAATATAAATAAATAGATACTATCAGTGTATGTTGAGATCCATTATCGTGAACCCCCGATTTCATTTCATGAACCCCCAAATTTTTGTTTTGCTGACGTAGAAACTGCTTGCTGGTATGGCGGTAGAATCGCAAAAGCGTACCCCGCCACGTGCCCCGTATGGGCCTAGAGAGCTCAGGGGGATTTTAGTCTAGATCAGCTAGAAAGATAAATATTCCACATTGAAGTTATGTATGACTATATATGTTTATTATTCTAAGCATAATATATTGTTTAACAAATGTACATCTAAATCCAATAATTTGAAGATATTACATTACTTAGAATTTGAGCGTCGGTGGCGCTGTGGTCTCGGCACTGGTTTGTGCGCCGCATAGAATCGGGAGGCCCACGATCTCATCCCCACCGTGTACCAATGTGTTTTTCGTTCCGAATTTCATATGTACATTTACCCGACGCTCCTACGGTGAAGGAAAACATCGTGAGGAAACCTGCGTACATCTGCGAAGCGATTCAAAGGTGTACGTAGTCAACCAACCCGCACTGCACAGCGTGGTTGACTAAGGCCTAATCGCCCTAACGTAGTTAGGTAGGCTCGAGCCCCTTGGTGGGGACGTATATGAGCTGTGATGATGACTTAGAATTGCAGTTACCTAGTCACTTTTAACCTCGTATTTAGTTACTTGTCATAAACATCAGCTCATACATAGATAGGGATTCAAACATGGCAGCGTGCTATATTGTTTTAGGCCCGTATTAATCATATTATTTTATGCTTGGTGTATTTTATGATATTTTTTCTCTTTCTATCTTATGTTCATAATTAGTTGTTAGTTATTTAATTATTTATATTATGGCAAATAAGCAAGAGTAACAAAAAAAAATCATTTAAAATAAGAAATAACTTTCTTGCTATATCAGACAGTCATTCCAGTTCCTTTTTAAATAAACATTTTTCTCAGACATGCTTAGGAATAAATAAATAAAACCTTATGAATTTAAAATACATGAATTTCTATTTCGTGTGAAAGTCGGGGCTGATATGCATCACTGCGACCTATTAAGATCTATTGTGACCAGCCTCCTATGTAGGTTCTATGTAGGCCCTACAGTAGCTCCCTTAACTGGGCACTGACCAAGAACGATAGGATGTTCCCAGTTCGGATTGTTTTTATTTCATCTGGGTCAAGGATGTGTTTCCCCAGGTGTCTGTTTCTTTTGTGAATCAGCGGTTCACAGTAGCACAAGAGGTGAATTGGTGTTTCACGCTCTTGTTCGCAGACTCTGCATGTGTCAGTGTCCTTTAGTTTCATGTTGTAAAGGTGTCTATTCAACTTGCAGTGACCGGTCAAAGCCCTAACCATCACGCTCAAGTTACTCCTGTTAAGCTTTAGTAGCTCGTCAGTGCGTTTGCGAGAGTATGGTTCGATTAGTGCTTTTGAGTGTGTCATCCCGGACGTACTGTGCCAGTCTGCTTTCGCCTCGTTAAGAAGGCGAGTTTTTAGGTATTGCATGGCCTGGTTCTTTGAGATACCACAGATAGGCTCTGGGCCGAACTGTATTCCTTGAGCCCCAGCCCTGGCTAGTTCATCGGCCTTCTCATTGCCGGTTATTCCAGAATGACCTGGCACCCATTTGAGAGTGATTTTGTTCTTTTCTCCCAGGTCATTGAGTTTTTTCACACAGTCTTTTACTAGCTTTGATTTAAGTGTGATATTGTTTATTGCTAGTAAAGCTGCTTGACTGTCTGAATTGATTACGATTTTTTGGTTTACGTAGTTTCGTTGGCGGTTAGCTTGTACACATTCAATTATGGCACAGACCTCCGCCTGGAATATAGTGGCATACTTTCCCAGGTTTATGCTTTTGCTAACCCTGGGTCTGCCCCCATATATGCCACATCCTACGTTGGCCCCCATTTTGGAGCCATCGGTGAACCACACCAGACACCCGTCATATGAGGGATCTCTATGTCGGCCTTGCGCCCAGTCTTCCCTCTTGGAGATTTCCACAGTGAAATTCTTGTGGAAGCTAACTTCTGGAGGCAAGACGTCTGTCGTCATTGCAAGAAGTGGACATTCAAACACTTTTTGATATAGTGTCCTAATTGTCTGGGATTTCCAGTGTTCTATGCCAGCGTTAGTCCTATAGATGCCAGCCATCATCTCCTTCTCAATAAAGAGGTTTAGAGGTGGGAGGCTGAGGATTGCATTGAGGGCTATGGCTGGTGTTGATCTAACGGCTCCTGTAGCCATCAGGCATGCAGTACGCTGCAGGCCTGATAGCTTTTTTATAGCCGTAACTTGCTGTGCCTTCGAGCCCCATATCGTACAGGCGTAAGTTATTGACGGCCTGACGATGGTGGTGTAAAGCCATAAGGTGATTTTTGGGTTTAGTCCCCATCTCGTCCCTACAAGCCGTTGACATATACCTAAGGCAGTTTTAGCCTTTTGTATCGTGTTCTTAAGGTGTGACTCCCAGGTCAGTTTCTTGTCGATGATTACGCCCAAGTACTTGACCTCTGTTGAAAATGGTATTGTTGTTCCTTTTATAGTCAGTGGTGAGAGCTTATCCAGCTTTCTCTTCCTAGTAAAAGGGACTACAATAGTTTTCGTAGGATTTACAGTCAGTTGATTTTCTGAACACCAGTTAACAATTGTGTTTACGGTTTTCTGTAAAATTGAGGTTACAGTGCTTTGACAGGGGCCTATGACACAGGCCACTACGTCATCTGCATAGCTCTGTACGTTAAGATTCATTTCTGAAGTTTTTACTAAAAGTTCATCTATGACAAGGGACCATAGCAATGGCGATAAAACGCCTCCTTGCGGGCAACCTCTTGTCGCTCTGAAGCTTCTAGTTACCTTATGGAGGTCTATTTTTACTATTCTGTTTTTTAGCATTGCAACTATCCATCGGGTCGTTGTTTCATCGATCCCTTTGTTCTTCAGCCCTTTGGTTAGAGAGGTGGTGGTCACGTTGTCAAATGCTCCTTCTATATCTAGGAATGCACAGACGGCTATTTGCCTGTCCTCAAGAGCTCTGTGGATGTTGTCCGTAAGCTCTAGTAAGGCAGTCTCTGTGGATTTTCCTTTTTGATAGGCATGTTGTTTCGGGTGCAGAGGTAGTTCCTTTAGAGGGCCCTCCCTGATGCAACCGTCAATTAATTTTTCCATTATCTTTAGAAGAAAGGAGGTTAGGCTTATTGGTCTAAAGGACTTTGGTTGGGAGTAGTCCTTTTTTCCTGCTTTCGGTATAAAGCGGACTTTGACCAAGGACCATGTTCTTGGCATATATCCCCAAGCATAGCTTGCCCGGAAAATTTTTACCAGAAGTGGAATGAGGATGTCTTTAGCTCGTTGTAGCAGAGCTGGGAATATGCCATCCTCACCTGCTGATTTGAAGGGCTTAAAAGTATCAATAGCCCAGCCTACTTTATATGGCCTGATATTCATTGCAGCTCGCCTCCAGTCTTCCCTTTTGGGTCTGGTAAGGCGATTGGAATGTTCAGAGTCATAGTTTTCGAGCATATTTGTTGAACCAGGGAAGTGGGTTTTCGCTAGTAAATCCAACGTTTCTTCCTCTGTTTCAGTGTAAGAGCCATCTGGTTTCTTTAGTAGTCCCAGTTGGTTGGATGGTGATTTGGCTAAGACCTTGTGGATCCTTGCTCCCTGAGGAGTATTACTTATCTCCTCACAGAACCTTCTCCAGGAACGTCTTTTTGCCTTTCTTATTTCTTTATTATATTCAGTTAAGGCCTTTTTGTAACGTTCCCAATCCTCGGGCGTTTTGGCCTTATTGAATAAAGTTCTTGTTTTACGCCTGAGTTCCTCAAGTTTAGGGTGCCACCAGGGTACTTTGTTGTCTTTTTTTACCTTCATAGGGCAGCTCTCCGTGAAGGAGGCTGTTATGGCATTGGTTAAGAGATGTACCGAATAGTCGACCATCTCTGGTGTTTTAATGATTTTAGGAATCTTTGTCAGATGGTTATTAAGACACGTTTTATATTGGTTCCAGTTTGTGGTTTTAGGATCCCTAAAATACAGATTAGTGTTTTGATTTGTCTGAATAGAGAATTTAATCATACGATGGTCAGACATGGACGTTTCGTTGCTTACTATCCAGTTGTTAATTGATCTGGATAAGTTGTTAGTAGCAAGAGTGATATCTAAGACCTCCTGTCTGGATCTCGTAACAAAGGTCGGTTTACGGCCCATGTTAAGAATCTGAAGGCAGTTGGTCAGAATGAAATCATGAAGTAACTCACCCCTGATGTTGACATCGCTACTCCCCCAGTTGGTATGGTGGGCGTTTGCGTCGCACCCAATCAGGAGTTCTGCGTTGTGTTCTTTTGCATAGTCCACAACGCTCTCTAGTTCTTCAGTTGGGTTACTCTTTTCTCCGGGCAGATAGGCAGAGCACACAATCACTCTCCGCCTTGCTGACCCTTTGAGATGAACGTAAGCTGCCACCAGGTCGTCTTTGCAGAACTCTGGGATCACTAAGAATTCAATATTATTATTGAGTAGAATGCATGCTCTAGATTTGGTTCCACTTGTGCATGATATTACCTTGCCGGCAGAACCTAGACCCATGATCGCATTGGTATTCGATAGCCATGGTTCTTGAATCAGGGCAATGCTGAGTTTCTCCTCCACGAAGGTCTTCTCAAGAATAGCAGAAGCAGCTCTAGCGTGGTGAAGATTGATTTGTATGAATTGAATCATATTTTTTTTTTTTTTTTTTTTATGTACGTGTACGTGTTGTGTGCGTGTGTATGTGTGGTGGTCTGCTGTGAACAGTGTGTGTTGTTAGCTTTGAGGTCGATCACCTGTTGGTCTTTTAAGTGGTGAGTCCACTGATGGGACCATTATTATTTTTGAGGTGATCGGCCTCGTTGCTGGTGTTTCTATGGACGTGTGTTGTGTGCCTGCGTGTGTGTTTTTTTTGTGTGTTTTGCGCGGAGCGAGTGAGGGCTTTTCTGTCCTTCTCGCCTGCGCACTTGGACCTGCTAAGCCTGAAGGCCCAGCTACCGCAGAGTCGATTTCACGGCTCTGTTGCGAGCTGGTCCCTGGGGCCTTCGACCTGTGCGGCCTGTTTGGAGGTCCTGCTTCCACAGATTCGATTACGCGACTCTGTGTGGGAGCTGGCTCCTGGGGTCGATCCAGGCCGTTTCATTGTGTTTGGCTTAGCAGAAGCCGCCTTGGCCGCATTGGTTTTTAGACCTCTGATGCGGACCGGCAGCTTCTTGTAGGCCACTCTAATTCTGAACTCAAGCTTGCCGAGGGCCTCATAGGCTTCGTCATCCAGGGAGACGGTAAGGGCGGTGTCGTCCTTGCCTTCCTGGAGCCGAAGAACCTTCCACGAGCTTGCTTTCAGAACTCGGTTCTGCTTCTCAATACATTTGAGGATCTCTTTCGCCGTCTGATTTTTCATCAGACAGCCTTTTGGTATGAAAACAGTACCAATCCTTCGCTTGGGCAGTTCGTCTTCGCTTAAGAGCTTGAGCTCTGCCTCAGGCCAAGGCTTCATACTGCCGACCCTGTCCTTAAGCCAGTTTTTGCTGCGTTCGTCCTCCACTCCTACCAGCAACCAACCTGACTTATAGGTGTAGCCGCATAAGTTAGGACCATCTTCATCAGTTGGGTCACTTATAATTGCCCCAATGATGGCCTCCCTTACCAGCTCAACTTGTTCATCCGTCATGGGTGTCTTGTTGCATATTCCCACGCGGATTGAGCTAACGGCGTCCCTAAAAGATATACCCGCTCCCCCTGGCCGCACTACCGACGATGTGCATGTCGATTGTGCCGCCACCGGCAGCGTGTTTGCTCCTTCCCGATCAGCAGTCGCTATTTGCGTCCTGATGGCCGGTCCCGGGGCAACACATGTTTTTCTTTTAGGTTGTTGTTGTGGAGACTCCTCCTCGGAACGGATACGTTTCATCGTCTTCCGCTTCGAGGCGGTGTCACCACTACTCGCCGCTTCTATTTCTGTCCGAATCCGATTGTAGGCTTCGGACGCTTCTACTCCTTCCGCTTTCAGTCTCTTCAGGCGCTTTCTAGCGGACCCGGAGAGCTTCTTGCGGCGGACTGGTTTCACCGAAAGGTGGTCGGTCTTTTCAAGGCCATCGTCTTCCTGTGTAGGTTTGGAATCAAGGGGGACTTGGGAGTCGCCCCCAGTTTCCATATCCAGTTCCGAGAGGACGAGGTCGTCGCTGTCGGATCTGATTTCAATACCGTATATATCCGGCAAGGATGAAGCTACGCTAGCTTTTCCTGGACGTTGGTCGTCCAGAGAGGAGAGAGAGTTGTCAGACAAATCCATACAATTCCCACGAGTAGCAAGGGAAATAAACGGTCCACCAGAGCAGAGCCCCGCTTGCCCTGGTAAGGCTTAATACTACCTTGAGATCACCGGTCATCAAGGAGACACCGTTCACGACCAAGCTTCCCCTTGGCCACGCATCCCTCGGCACGGTACGACTAACACCTTGGATTGGGGGGGCGGGGTGAAGTGTGAGGATATAGGAATAGGAAAGGATAGGATTGAAGTTATGTGGGAAGGGTATTTCGTCTGATCGTTTCAGTTACGTCTGTTTCTTAGGGAACCAGACCAATAACAGGCGGCAACCACGTGAAGGATAACAATCAGGCTTGCCTTGAGGATCTTTGCGCTAAATGCAGCACTCTCCCTCAAGACCAGATGCCAATCCACTATTTGGGAGTAATAGTGAACTAGGTGACGCTATGTGTTTTACTATAGAGTGTTAAAACCAACCAAACACACAACGCCGCCCGCCCAAATTATAATTAAAATACATGAATACATAAGAAAGATATTTTTAAACGCTAAATATGTTACTCAACCATTTTCTCGTTATTGTCCTTTTGTATAGCAAACTTTTTAATTAAACACCTCTCTCTTTACCCTAAGCAAAAGTTGTGCGGAGAAGAATAACTGTTTACATACATACAGAGAAGAAATGATTAATTTTTTTCAAATATTTATTACTAATAAAACAATTGATAAGCTATAAATATGACGCATCTTTGGCAGGGCTCCGCTGACTCCAACTATTCCCAACCCTCTTCGGAGCTGTCGCTGGACGAAGATAAAGAGGCGCTGCGCCGCGAGAAGGAAGCGCAGGCTCTCTCACAGCTCGATAAGGCACGGGTATGTTACTTTATTCTTCATTTTTATTACAACTCATCACCATCATCATTTCCGCCAATAGACGACCATTTCTGGACATAGGCATTCCCCAAGGACTTCCACACTGGTCCTACGTTGCCAGCGTCCAGCGCCTTCTATGATCTTTACCAAATCGTTCATCCTACTTCCGGTCTGGTTCTAAAATAATAAAATGTATTATTTTCAGTTTACCCATTGCAAGTTGATAGCCATTTAAATATGAATAGAATTGAATGGAATGGAAAATTTTAGACATTAATTTAATCAAATTAAAGATCTTTCATTAAATTAAGTTTGTGATTAACATAATGTGAATAAAATAAATAAACTTACTGGTCCAATGATTAGGCTCCATTAACTGGTTACTCACTCTTGATCGGGAAATGTACTTATACCCATTTACAATAAGCTTGAAGTTTCATTGTTTTGCCATTGTTTAAAATTAAAGATCATATCGAAAACACTCAATCAGAAGTTGTGATACGTTGTGATGTTATAAGTTGTGATCGAAGACCTGTAAATATGATAATAATACGAAACACCTGCAAAGCGATCTAGACTTTGATCAGCACGACATGAAAATATCTGAAACAAAGTCTGTAACATACAATAGGTATGGTAACCCGCTGTGGTCCTTTTTTCTTATTTCACATATACCTACTCTTGGTTTGACTTTTAGTATTATTAATCATATCGATTGTACGTTCTTCCAGACGAAGCCGGTGGCGTTCGCGGTGCGCACCAATGTGTCTTACGATGGCACGCTGGACGACGACTCGCCCGTGCACGGCAGTGCCATCTCCTTCGATGTGCGGGACTTCCTGCACATCAAGGTCAGTACATGTGGCGTCCAATAGACCGATGTGTCGTAGGATAGCACGCTGGACGACGTCTCGCCCGTGCACGGCGGTGCGATCTCCTTCGATGTGCGGGACTTCCTACATATCAAGGTCAGTACATGTGGCGTCCAATAGACCGATGTGTCGCACGATGGCACGCTGGACGACGACTCGCCCGTGCACGGCAGTGCCATCTCCTTCGATGTGCGGGACTTCCTACACATCAAGGTCAGTACATGTGGCGTCCAATAGACCGAAGTGTCGTACGATGGCACACTAGACGACGATCCGCCCATGCACGGCAAAGCGATCTCCTTTGACGTGCGGGACTTCCTGCACATAAAGGTCGGTATATACCGCGTCCAATGCACCAATGTGTCTTAGGATGGCTCGCCCGTGTACAGCAATTTCACCTCCTTCGACGTACGGGACTTCCTGCACATCAAGGTCGGTATATGTTGCTACCAATGTAGCAATGTGTCTTACGATGACCCACTAGACGAAGATTCGTTCGCGTATGGCAATGTCTTCTCCTTCGACATGCTGACCTTTCTGCAGATTCAGGTCGGTATACATATATGGCGTCCAATGCAGCTATATGTTGTTCTATGGCACGCTGGACGAAGAATCGCTCTGTATTTCAAGGTCGGCATATATAGTAACCTATATACCAATGTGTCGTATGATGACATGCTGGGTGATGAAATACATATGAAAAATTACATCACTATTAAATTTAAATTAACCTATACTAAGTATAACAGACTTAACAAGTCGTGTGAACGATTATACAGCAACATATCCGATTTTCGATTCCGAGATCAGCTTATTTCCAGCCATAATGTTATTAGAACCGAAGCTCTAAGGCTCAGTTTCATTGGTAGGCGGGTTGGGCTGAGTCCTCTCAATCCAATCTAACTCCTAGATCCTGAGACAGCTCTTTCGTAGTGCAATATATAAAACTAGAGGTGTCGCCAACCTCCTTTTTTTTGAGGGGAAATGCTCCTTATGCACCGTGACACCGCGCTGGTAAGGCATGGCCGTGTGTGGGGCTCTCCGGTCTAAGGGGACCGGCCTACCCACTAAAACCCCCAAGTGTTCTCTAGGCCTATGCGGGGCACACGGCGGGGTGCGCTTTCGCGATTCTACCGCCATGTTGCCAACCACCCTGCGGTAACGGTGAACTGGATGCGAATGTTTGAAACAATAGAAAACCAATTCGCATTCGAAATCGTGAGATTCGTATACGTATTACCAAATTCACTATTTCTGAACTTTCATTTCGTGCGTTGTGCAACGAGTGGTTCAACCCACTCGTTTTTGATTTCTACTAGTAGAATATCCAACACTGAAGTGACCTTGACAGTGATCCGTTTCACGTGTGGGTCATCGCCGGTTTTTTGTTGTTGTGATTTTGAACTTTTCTGCGTGAAACGGAATTTAATTAAGAATTTGTTTTTAATGACAACACTGAATTCCAGTTTTAATTCAAAAATCTATAAAATTGTAAGCAGTAGAAAATAATTTCGCGCACGATTTGTATTCGTATTCGAATTCCAAATTCACGTCTATTTATTCAAAAATACGTCTCCTGTACGATTGCAGGAGAAGTACGACAACAACTGGTGGATAGGGCGGCTGGTGAAGGAGGGCTGCGACATCGGGTTCATCCCGTCGCCGGTGAAGCTGGAGACGGTGCGCGCGGGGCTGGCGGCGCGCGGGCGCTATCCGCGGCCCGCGTCCGCCGCCAACCTGGCGCCGCTGGCCGCGCACGCCGCGCCCAGCAGAGGTAGCACCCCCCCCACGCCCGGTACGTCACGCACTTCGCCGCCGCCGCGCCGCGCCAGCGCCAGCGCCAGCGCCAGCGCCAACTCTACGAGCGCACGCGCGCGTAACCGCTTTCACTTGCCTACTTCTCGTTAACGATATAACATCTCTCGACGACCTTCCGTCAATACTGAAGGTCGAGTTGATTTTACTACAGAATATAGTTGCAACTAATAACGAACAATACAAATTGTAAAAGACGTCGCAACCTTTTATTTCTCGCAAAATTCGTATGGCACTTATGAGCAGTTTCAAAGAGGATTTCTAATCTAAAAAGTATTAAAAATACCAATTTTTTTATGACCTTAAAAACGTGCTTCATAAAATTTCTTCAGACCCACAGTAATAATTCTGGTTCACCACAATTCTACAATAAAGAAATAATTCTCTAAAATCTGGATAGGGACATCCTAGCCACCTAAAATTTCATACTACTAAAGGTTTCCAATATAAGAAACCTATTTTGACAGATGTCTATCAACACTATGATAATATGACAAATAAATTATGATTGTGAACTGTGAAAACTTTGGCAGTGTAAAATATAGGTACTTATTATCGCCTAAAATACGAAATTGTATATTTCGCACTTGTATTTTTCTCTAATTAATAGTCCAGAAAGATACTTATACTTACTTATTAAAAGATCAATAAAATCACTTTAAATTGATACTAATAGCATTTAGATAGTATGCTGTTAACTTTTGAAAATTCAAGTTTGAAAATTATTTTAAACTGGTGCTATTTTTTGACGGCAAGTATATACAATACAGTTACTTACTTTACATTTGTTTGTCGAAATATAAACATGGTTCAAATTAAAATAAACCTAAGTAAAATGAACTGTGTTGTGTTGTCATATGAAATAATTATCTACGACTTATTCATTTATAATAATTAAGAGCATAAAACACAATCTGTTGTTAGATAAATTAATATTGTGTAACATATCGTTAAATCGTAGTATATTAGACATTCCTCGCACTGCGTTAAAGAAACCAATCAAATATTTACTTCTTCGTTTGATTAAAACAATAGAAATCAGTTAAAAGGTTGCGCAATGTAATCTCCGTTGTGTTGCTACATTAAAATACTAGTGAATTCTTTAATACTAAATATTATCAATACACAAATTATTATCAATAAAGCGGTTACGCGTCTCTTGATATTGCTTCTCTGGACTGAATATGTATTGTCAAATAAAAATATAACAAGTGTAAAATTACTAACATTTAACTTTCTTCTTAGTTATATAATTACTCTTAACACAATATAATATAAATGTAATGTTGTCAAAAAACTGTGCCAAGTACTTTGTAGACATAGCACAGTTTATATGGCGGTTTGGCGAGCGGCGATCGACTCCAAAGTTTAGTTAGATAGTATAGTTCTCCTTGACGAGCTGATCACGATTATAAGAGTTTTAGAAAAACTTTACGACAAAAATCTCCGCTAGGGGGCTCTGAAGTTTTGGGTAAAAAATCCTGGTTTTCGACAGAATGAGCTCAAACACGGATAAGACATCTATTTCAACTTTAAAGTTCTTGTGTTAAAAAGTGTGCATTGAATATTTTTCTTCAGATAATGAGCTAGACCTACTATAAGGTCTACGATTTTTTATAAAAATAAACTGAGCCAGTCTATAGAAATATCTCTTGAAGTAACGGAATTATTTTCAGCGCTATTGAAGTGCTAAGTCTCCGACCATTTCTATAATTAAAAATATCTAACACTACTCCGAGCTTACTGAGCCTGAATCAATAGGCTTGTTGCCTAAATTTCAGTAGTTAGATACTACAATAATATACCTTGATGCCTAATCTATACAAAATAATTATTATTTTTGAAAAAAAATGCTTATTTATAAGAATAATTTTGCATTTAATTAAATATTTGACATTAGTCATCAAAAACGCTCATGACTGTCATGGCGTCTTGAATGACGTCACGCCGTGCAAAACACAGCTGTTTTAGTATCGGAATATTCGGTATTGTGAAGTTATTTTAATAAAAAATGGATTTATCGTATTACAAGTACTGCATAGTGCCCCAGTGTACAAGCACAAGTATAAAAACACCAAAAAAAATATTTATATACGTGCCAAACAATCAGCAGATACGTAAAAAGTGGCTGACACTCGCGAGAAGGAATGATGCCCATTCTTTTTCGCACTTCCACAAGACACTTGGGAATGACATTTTGACTTTGACGTTTCGCACGGCGTGACGTAACACTTTTTAATTGGTGTTTGCTGTCACGTGACTTATGGCTCATTTTGTGCAATTTTATTTTATAAAAATATAAATAATCAAAAGTTATTATTTTATAAAACTTTGTTTTTTCATAATTAAATGATCATCTTAATAGTTATGCAACCTAATGCATCAGATTTGTTCATAGTGGATACAAGCCTATTCAAGAAGCAATCGTTAACAGTTGGTACCGACAACTTCAGAGCCCCTTAACGGCGATTTTTGTCGTTAACTCTTTCTAAAACTTGTATATTCGTAATCAGCTCGTCAAGGAGAATATTACTATCGAAAAATTGGAGTCGATTGCCGCTCGCCAAATTGCCATATAAACTGTACTATGTACTTTATATATTTACACAAACAAATTATTAATAAGGCGATAAAACTACAAAATAACAAATATCGATAATTTCGATTTAATATTTCGGCAGTTTATTTATATATTAATGACAAAGCAGTGATTATAAATTGAAATGAGACAGACTGCAAATTCAGTCCAGCTACGCTTGCTTGTATCATACACCAAACGAAAATATAATAAAATAAAGCGTGTTCTTGTTAACAAAGAAAACTTTCTTTTTGTGAACCTTTATGAGATTGCAGATTTTTATTCATTACAATCATTGAAGAATAGTCATTTACCATGAAAATCTATTTGAGACTGCCACGTATAATAATTTGATTATTTAGTTTATGAAAACAAACTATTTAACATTACTATATTTTACATACTGAACGTTAATATTAATATTATTATATAAATCTAAATATAAAGCTTATATTATCAAGAGTTATATTAGTAAAAGATTTTTTAACATTTTTATATAATAAGCTTGGTCAACAAGACTATGGCGCCCCATAAGACCATTATATTAGGTTGTAGGAAAAGTTTATCGAAAAAAAATTCGAAGATTCTTTTCTTTTCTGGAACGATCTCGAAATTTCAAAATATACAGTAACACGCTAGAACTCTCTCGGTGCTTTTTTTTTTGGAGAATCAACCAAGACAACGCACGACCACACATCGCCAAAAAGACTCAAAAATTAGAGATTAGTAAAATTAGAGGAACTCGATTGGGAAACCGTACCACATCTCCTTTATTTGCCCAACTTGACCTTCAGACTAAGAACTAAGACTAAGTTTTTTGATTCTGAACCTCCAGAATTTTAGGCCCGAGGTATCAGCGACCTTCCTAATAGATGGCGCACTGTCATTAGTTCCGTAGAACTTTATCAAAAAAATTAATACAAAACATTTTTGTTCCTAATTTTTTGACGAACTTTTCTTACAACCTAATACATTTTACAATTAAAAGTTTACAATTGCAACTTATTATACACATAGTTATCGCCTACGTAGGCTTACTTGTACAAGTCTATACAGCTTCTTGGCCATGTCCGACAATAGATACGCCAAAACAATAAAGAGAGTTTCTCACAACAATTAATAAAAATCCACAATCTCACATTTAAATTGAAAAACGTTAAATCATATCTAAATACTCAACACATATTTTTTTGCTAAACTATTTAGTAATAGAGATTATTCTAGTAGCCTAAGTCCAAGATAGTCTACTTCAGTTCTTTGCCGATGGCGTTTTTCGTTTGGTGTCATTGTTAAAGTACAACGCAGTTATTGTGGCAGATCGCCCGAGTCTTTCTAACTGACTAACAGTCGTGTCTAACCGTGTCTAATCTATATTTGCTCAAAACATCTAATTATAGTGTCTTCCGTTTTGACAACATTTCGAAAGTAAATCTTTAGTGTAATCTTCTTTTTCTGTGCAAAATAATCAGCTTTTTTTATGGTTTTATGTACTCTAAGTAAATAGTTCTTTAAAAAAGAGCAGTTCCCGCTATTTATAATTTACGAGCAAGAGTTTCTCTTTGAGATTTATTTAAAGTGATTAATATAATGACTTTAGCGGGTCGGTATATTTATGAAAATTTGATTTATGGGCACAAAAATTGTAACTCATTTCATATTAATTTTCAAATGCATAATTTAAATACAAGAAACAAAAATAAACTTGCCGTTCCAACGTACAGGCTACAAAAAACTAGAGGTTCCTTTATGGGCAAATGTATAAATTTTTATAACTAGATTCCACATAGTGTAGCTGAATTGCCTTCTCATAAGTTCAAGGTACATGTTAAAATGCCGCTAATAAGTAAGGGCTATTACAAAGTCAATGATTATTTAAATGATGCCAATACTTGGTGTTGATTTGAAGATATTACATTCTAAATTGTAAATATTTGTCTTCCCGTATAAATTGTAAACACGTATGTACATTGTATGATAACGACATAATTTATTGTAAATGTTGTTATTACTTTTGATAAAGCTGATAAGTTTCTTGCGCCCATTCTTCTTATCAGCTAAAAAATACGTCCTGAATGGGTGGTAAGAAAAAAAAATTGAACGATTCAAAAGAGCTTTCTATAAAGTCATATCTAAATAAAGTTAATTTTGATTTAGATTGGAAATTACAATTCCAGGATTAAGAGAATTTCTAGTCTCAAAACTATTGATCCAATAGTCTTTAGATTTTCTAAACCCATTCCGTTCAATTTATTATCTTGGAAGCTATTAACAGCTTCGTATATTTCTTTGAAATCATTTCTTAATTTAAGCAGACCTCTAATTTCTTTTGTCTAAACTTTATAAACCTATTACATGTGTGACCAGACTATACAGTTCCATTAATAGTTTCTATTATGTTATGACATCTTCTACATTACTTTTTAGTTCCATATTGTTGATTGTATCAGTTATCAGTGTTTATTTCCCCTTGCCAAGCATATAACTATGTACCTGACTTTACTAATCATTGAATTAGAAAATATTAATTCACCAAATTTATGAGGGATTAAGTTATAATTTTTTATCACAGCAACCTAACGTATATTATTTTTTTTGTCAGTACAAACGTTGTATCTTTCCCATTCTCCTTTACATCTGCGGAATGTTGTCAAAAGAAGTTTCAATGTTAGTTTGGTGAATCCATCTTTGATATGAGAAAGATAAGGCGACTGACATTGTGGACGTGATTTGATGTTAATTGGCTATACTTAATCATAGTTTTACAAGTGTTATTGCAAATGGCGGTTCTTACATTTGAGAAATCATTTTTTGAGATTATTGTCATTTGTGGATATTGAAATTACTATATTACCCCCCCTCCCCCTTTATAATGCATCATTAACCCCCATCCTTATTAATGATATTTGAAGTCATTTGCGATTACCCAAAATTAGACCACCAAAATTTATAAATCTTTATTGTATGTATTGAATGTATGACTGCTTTGTACTACCATCTCATACAACACTCGAGCCCATTACATACCCCTGGTGGTAATTGCTGGTGTTTCCTGGTTTCGATGTTCTCATTTTTCACAAATTTTCAGAAGCACCCCCTTTCAGTCGAGGTAAGCTCATTCACTCATACAGTTCCAGGAAATGTCACCAATTTTCACCGCCCAATTTTGTTTTTTATTATTATATTTATTTTTCTATCATTACTCTTGAACGATTGTTTTGTGTGTTAATAGTATTAATATTCATTTAATTAACCCAGCTCGATATCATAACATACCATCTCACTTATGTTAAATCCCAATAGATAAACCTGCATTCACACAAATATGATTAATATATATATTTTTTCATGATACAGAACGCGCCGTCGATTTATACGATACGAGTCGATTACACAAGAAGCAAAGATTATTATATTATAATATTTATTGCACGAATGTTTACCAAATAGTTGTTTAAAAAATATTTGCAAGTTCTCTCGATGGCTTTCGGAATGAAAATATCCATCAGAAGTGCAGAACCTTCAATAGGACTTCCCCACACCATTCTTAAAAAACGTGTGGTGGATAGTGGGGGGTCGAATATATTCATAGGGGGTTCAAATGAAAACTTAGATAGAGGAAATCATATGCAAAACATATACTAGTTGGGGGTCATATGCAAATTTAAGGTGCATAGTAGGGAGTCTAATGTAAAACTTAAGGTGCATAGTGGGGGGTGAAATATAAAACTTAAGGTACATAATAGAGGTTAATAATTTCCTACAGAAGAAACTTAAAATTATATTATTATTATTAAATTATAAGACGTACTAGAGATCGTATTTTTATATTAAATTCACCAACTTGAAATTATCAAAACTACCGCCACTTTTAATCTTTATACCACTCGTTCGGAGGACTTTGCATTAAGTCACACATTTTATTTTCCAATACTGTTTGTAAGTGTTACCAATCCAATACGTTACTCATAAAATGTTACAATTATTATTTTTTTATTATTTAAATTTTCAGCTAACAAGCGACTATTTTCTTGCAAATCCTTTATATTGTGTGTTCTCAATCACATTCAAAAGATTAGAAAGGGACAAACGATGCAAAATATTGGGATCACTATGCACCTTAACGTCAATAGGGGCAACGGTTATCGCTTACCATCAGGTGATCCGTTTGCTGCCCTGTCGTATAAAAAAAAATATATATAAATATAAAGACATTTCTGGTTAGGCGCATCATGTAAATTACATATCATAATATTTTATTTTATAAAATTGATTTAGTGTTGATTTGCTTTTTGAGGATTTGATTAATTTACTAATTATAGTGTTTTTATTAATTACTATTCCGTATTTATGTATTTGACTAAAGAAATAATTCTATACTAATTATTTGAAGACCCTCCGCAGCATAGAATGCTAAGATTGTGAAGTTTGTTTTGACAAAAGTATTCCGTTTGAATAGAATTAATAGATAGTTGTTCTTAAAAGAAGTCAAATCGAAAGCAATTGATTGTACAACTGACTATGCGCCTTCAGTGTCTAAGCTTGCAGCTTGAAGCTTGAAAGCAGTCAAATCCTATAAATGTCGTAGGAAGTCTTGGTCCCAGGCAAATTGTATTGCCATCTATAAGACACTATGTAACCATACCAATATATAAACAGATGTACAAAATTGCAACGTCAAAACAAATTTCATCAATTTACCCATTGACAAGTATACTTCTTTGTAATCTTTTGTAAACTTGCATGAATTTATCTCCTAGGATGTGTAAGTTTGGTTAAACATGATCCTATTCTATATATCAAGAATAATTTGAAAAGTGTTATATTAAAGTGTTAAAGATTTTGCACCTTGCCTGCCTATTTCAGTTGAGGGATAAATTAGTTCATTCTATTTAAGACCACAGCATCAGCATGTGATGCTGGGGTCTCGGCACTGGTTTACGAATCGGATAATTCCATGGGTCCAGTGTTGACTTTACAAGTACCAATATGTACATATTTTGACGTGAAACGTCTTTAAAATCGCGCCGAAACATACGGGTACCAGGTTTAAAAAGTGGACCGTAACGAAAAGGTCTATATCATCGTACCTTAATAATTAAAAAACTATTAGTCTTAGAAACAAAAATGTGGTGTGAATATTTCACTTATATAGTTAGCTCGCTGTTGTGATATTGAGATTTTTATTAAAATACTTAAAACACCGTCAATCTTGTTTTTATTTCAATCTTATACTTTAAAAGCGATCCCTAACATAGACGTTTCACGTTAAAACCAACGGCCGTGTGCCCCGGCACAGCCCCACCCGCATTTTTTGACACTCCTACGGGAAAAGATAACATCGTGAGACAACCTACATGCATCTGTGAAGAAACACAAAGGTGTATGTAATCAGCCAACCGGGCCAGCGTGGTTGACAAAGACCCAACTGCCGCAATACAGTGAGGACTTGAGCTGTGGTGGTGATTTAAGTAGCAACGGTAGAGAAATAGTCGATGTTAACTGATCGTGTGTGGGTAAATCAATGTGAGGTCCCCGTCGGTAGGCGAGGACTCGGACTCGGCCGGGCGAGCGCGCGGCGCGGCGGCGCAGCCCGCGGGCAAGGAGAAGCGCAAACCCTTCTTCAAGAAGCAGGAGACGTGCACGCCCTACGACGTGGTGCCCTCCATGCGGCCCGTGGTGCTCGTGGGGCCCTCGCTCAAGGGCTACGAGGTCACCGACATGATGCAGAAGGCGCTCTTCGACTTCCTCAAGAGGCGCTTCGAGGGCAGGTCCGTAACGCGAGATCCGTAGACATGCGCATGTCCAGATAACCTTCCGTTCCGTTAGAAGTTTACCGGACCCTCGGTAACTACGTTAGGCAAGCGTACGATTGAAAAATAACATCCAATAACGTTCCAGGATAATAATAACTCGTGTGATGGCCGACATATCGCTCGCGAAACGGTCCCTCTTCAACAATCCGTCGAAACGCGCGATCATGGAACGAACCAACTCGCGTTCCACGGGCCTCGCCGAAGTCCAGGTAATGACGGGTCGCTAACGACGCTCTCCGTGTTGCAGGATCATCATCACCAGGGTATCGGCCGATATCTCGCTGGCCAAGCGGGCGGTTCAAAATAATCCACCCAAGAAACCAATAATTGACCGCGCCAACTCGAGAACGAACTGTTTGCAAGAGGTTCAGGTGCGGCAAAGTATGGTTGCTAGAGCGGTAGCTAGTGCTTGTTTGTGCCGCGATGCGCGCGCGCACCGCTTACTAACGACCGCGCGCCGGCGACCTCCCATAACCTTATTTTAACGCCGCCGCTTCATCATAGTAGAGATGGCTTTGTTTTGGTTTGTATTGACTGCATTGCTGTGAATCGACATTATGGTTGCATTAATCGATAACATACATTCGACGGAGTGTTGTTGAGTTACATATGTGTTTTAAGCTAATTTTTGTGTCGTGCCGTGTTATTAAATGAGGAGGTCGAGAGCAAAAGCTATGTTATATATATATTCCACATGCATACATTCTGTGGTTAGGGGACACATAAATTAGGCGGCGTTTCAAACGATGGGTATTAAAGATATCGATCGATATTAAGATATCATCGGTATTAAGATATCATCGATGGAAAATCGCCGTCTAATTTACAAAACATTTAGTTATTTTCGAGATATACTTTTTTTGCATATTTTCGATGTTATTACCATTTCCGCTTATTCTTCTTATTCTGCTTAAATTAAAGTTATAATTTTCACAGTAATGTATTATTTAACAAAAAAAAAAAACGATTTTTTGTAAAAAATTCTTCAAAAATTGCATAACGTAATACTTGAACGCTCCCTTAGTTAGTTTGATGTCTATTGAAATGAAGTTTAAAGATTCAAAGATTTTAAGTTATTGAAAAAAGACCTAAGTAAGTTAAAAAGGTTGTAATGTACATGTTAAGAAGACAAAAAAATAATGTTCAAATTGCATCTTCTAATCCTATACCAAAATAAATAATAAATCGTCATTTGATTTTCAATCTGGTAATAAATAGCAAGTTTTAATATTTTATTATTAGAACTGATTAGGTATTATGAAAAATTATCAATGGACGTAAAGTTCTTACGACTAAATATTAACAAGCTCTCTTCAGAGTTACCATAATTAATACTCAAATAGTGCACCGTTTCTTGTTCGTTTATCGCTTAATTTAAATTTTGATGATGAAATATTAAAATTATTACTAATTCAAATTGTATGATATTTTATTTGCTTACGTTTGACACTTTTAGTACCGTCTCTGTTTTATTTTTATCTTCTAGAGAGAAACCACCGGTATCAAAACCGGTCGAGGTTGCTCGATCGGAATGAATTACCGACTAAACTCAGTCTGACCCTTCGCCATAAGAGTTATTGGCTTGGATGGATGGGAAGTCCCATCCCCTCAAGTGTGATTTGTACACTTATTAAATTACATTTTCTCATGACATAAATCAGCAATTGAAACAAATCCATTCCCAAAAAGATAGTAATTATCAAGTCATAATTAAAACAAATCGACGGTAACGAGTTTTGTTTCTGACCTCCTCATGATCAGGCTGTCTTAAGGTTCCTAAAAACACAAACTGCAACAGCACTCTCCAGAAGCACAAGTAGTGATGAGGGTTGTCGAGTAACGTTGGTCCCTGGTGCAGGCTGAAATCGAAAGGATATTTGACCTGGCGCGCACGCTGCAGCTCGTGGTGCTGGACTGCGACACCATCAACCACCCGTCGCAGCTCGCCAAGACCACGCTGGCCCCCACCATCGTGTATCTGAAGATCTCAAGTCCCAAGGTATTATCATTATATTAATCCAAACTTGTTTGGAAATTTATTTCAGAAAGGTACACATACAAACTATAAATCAGAAATTGAGCGTCGCTGGACTTGTTGACCAAACGATTGAAATGATTCGGAGTGAAGCAAAACATAGTGAGCGGAAGTCGTCTAATCCGCACTGGGCCAGTGTGGTCGACTAAGGCCCTAACATAGTCGGGGTAGGCTTGTCCCCTCGATGGGGGCGTATTGATAACACATACAAACTACTACATACACATATAATAATACATACACATATACAAATATAATAATTATATATATATATATACATCGCTGACTATTTAGTCAGCTGTGAATTCGAAATCGCATTCGTAATTCAAAAATAGGTCTCCTGTTCATTAATAGGATTGCTTACAATGTATGTGGCTAACGTTGAATACAATATAATGAGATAAGATTTGTAAATTGGCAGTTTTTTGTTCCTATTTATTCTATAGTCAGGGCAAAGTCATCCTGTACAGAACCGTCACCCTGGTGGTAGGATGTTGTGAATAAAAAATAATTAAATAAGACATATATAAGCATTTAAAACTAATCAACTTTGGAACGTGACATTAAATCGTCCAACGACGTACTGTGCTCCAACGCACACACGCACACTGTTTTGATAGATATGATTGAATTTCAACCTTATACAATGTTGATAGAGCGCAAATTGACTCTTTGATGTTAGGAACACACCTTCATTGTTTAGACAACAGTGAGTGCTTGCAATATGAACTTTATACAATAACAATTAAGCTCAAATTGACTGTACGTTTTAGTTAGAAAACGTTTGTATGGGAAGAACCGGCTATTTTTAGGGTTTATTCTTGAAAACCATCCTTGATCTTTAACGAACATTTAAAAAAAAGAATTGACCAATTTGGTCCAGGCGTTGTTGAGTTATGCGCTTACCAACACGTTTTGCGATTTATTTTTATATATAAGAAAATTATGAGTTGGTTTGCAAGAGGTAAAGCTGACGCTTGAATGAATGTATGGAAGGACAGTTTTGTATATATTGTGTTAGGAGTTTCTTCCAGAGCGGCGCGAAAAGGAGGAAGGAGTGAATGAAAAAACGAGAGTTGATAATGGGAAGTTCAAGTTTTAACTAAAGATAGAATCGAATTACACAACAGCCAATTGTTATTTTTAAATTATTTTGACAACCTTCTTTAAGATAAATTGACATGTCTACTGTACTGGCCAAATACATGGCCGGTAAAAGTTGTATGAAAATCCATATATGTCATGTTTTAGCGGGAAAATAAATTGCTATGTAAACTCATCACGTAATTTAAAAATAGAACGACCTTTTATTGCGAAACATGGCAACCAAAGAGGTAACTTATCAAAGGTTTTATACAAATTTCCAACCGACGACTAGCAAATAGAAAGATGTTTATTGAACAAGCAGAATTAGTTTGATTCCCGTATTATTGCGAAAAAAATGTATACATACTTAAATTGAAATATGTATATTAACATTTTCTATTTACCACCTATGAAGTTGACAATTTAGTTACAAAACTTTGCTATAGATCAACTAGCAAAGTAGACTAACTATAGACCTACCATCAACTCTTAAAACAGATATAAAACCGTAATGCAAGCGAGATGGCGCTACACACTGCAAGAGCGGTTTCTCTGTTCCACAATTACTTTAACCTTACTCTAAACGGTCATGGTATGGCTTCTAACTGTCAAAACTTCCATGCAAACAAGTGAAGCAATGGCGCGTCGGTTCCAGGTGCTCCAGCGGTTGATAAAGTCGCGCGGCAAGGGCCAGAGCAAAAACCTGTCGGTGCAGATGGTGGCGGCGGAGAAGCTGCAGCAGTGCCCGCCCGACATGTTCGACGTCATCCTGGACGAGAACCAGCTGGAGGACGCCTGCGAGCACATCGCCGAGTTCCTGGAGGTGAACATCATTCTTAATTAAAACAACCCCGTTGAAGTACCCACACGAAATATTCAACGCCATCTTGAATGAATTGTCAATACTGGGCGAAGTTTTTAAAATATAGAAAAAACCAAATGATCACGGGCCGATACAGGCCGCTAGCGTGTATTATTTGTCTTTCGGTCTCCTATGTTATGGTCTGTTAATAGAATTAACTAACGATAGTATAATAAATGTATGAAAACTTCACTGGTAGTAGATAAACGGAGAAATATTACCCAATAGGATTGTATAAAATCTCTTCTTGGCTTTAATAGACAAAGATTTACGAGTTAGTTTAAAAATTCACACCTTTTTGGATGGTAACTCAATCTCCGCATAGATTGCAATTTGCCTCGCTGATCCGCTCTGCGTAAATGAACGGAGACGATCCGCAATTCTGAACCCACGACATAACGATCTTGAGAGTTCGAGTCGGTAAACTCGTACTCAATTTGCGTCTACTCCCTTAGACAGACCCTAAGGAATCCTGCCGTTAGCAGGCAAGGAACAGAACCTATAGTTCTCGTACCTTACACAAATCCATTCAAAGGATAACTGAATATAGCCATCGGAAGCTTCAGCATAGGTTCATCCAAAAAAAAATCCGTTACTCCGAATCCACGACACGATGATCTTGAGCATCCGAGCCAGTAGACGCGCGCTCATTTTGTGTCTACTCCCTTATCCGACCCGCCCGAGCCAATCACTCGCGCAAACGAATCCCTCCCGCCGGCCACCAACCGCGTCGTCCCTCACGCCACACACCCACGTCTCTCGCTCACTCACCGCGCTCGTCGGCGAGCGCGAAGACCCGAGCTACACATTCGTCAAACATATTCTAACCCTAATAAGATTCTCACCCTCCCACTACACGGCGATCTTGAGCGTTCAAGCCATTAGACAGCGTGCTCTAGTTACGTCGACTCTCTTGTTTCGACCCTAACGGTTCCGGAATTTTCGGCGGCGTCGTTAGCAGATAAGGTGTCGAACCTTCTGTTCGTGCGCCTTCCACAAGCTCACTCATTGCAAAGCTGAACGTAACCATCTGAGGCTTCAGCATAGGTCTGTCCAAAAAAAACCCTTAGTTAGGCCCTACCGGTCCGGAATCGTGTCGGGTCCGTTAGCAAGCAAGGCGCCGAATCTTCATCTGTGACTTAAAAATTAGCTATAATGTATATAATATGTTAAGTTATGTATTTACTTGTATTTTTAATTACTGTCTTTGTCATATTTTGTATTCCCCGGATATTTTTATTGTTTCGTTCATTCGTACTCGACATATTCTTTGCCTTTTTTATTTTTTTTTTATTGTACTACATGCTTTTTTTATTACGGTCCATATCTAAATTTTCCGTGTGATCGTTCACTTAGTTTTCAGTTCGGATTCTTGTTACGTATTATGTTTCTTGATGTCAAGCAGAATACCAGTGAGCAGGCCGTGCTTGCTGCTTGTGTTGAGCTCGCCATAGTTTTGGTATCATGCAGCGGTATATGTTTCCGCCGGCATTGATTGCGGCAATGCTGGCGGACGAGGGAGGTTGCGAGGGCTGTGGAGCAGTGATGCTCCAGAAGGAGGCCGCCGAGCGGGTTCGGGAGATGGCCGATCCCGCTCGAAGAAGGCGGCGCGGCGCCGGGCTCGGTAGCACAGCTGCGGCGCCGCCGCGGGTCGCCGGCGGGCGCGAAGTACTCGCGACCGCTACGGCGACCCGGGATGGACCACGCCCCTTCCGTGGCCGGGGGGCGTCATCGACGGGGGAGCGGAGGCTGGGTGTTCCCGGAAGTAGCTTGTTAAGTTCCCGGGGGCTCCCTTCATGCCTGAGGAAGGCCATCCCTGAGGTTTTTAGTGGGTAGGCCCTTCTGGGGAGGAGAGCCCCACATAACCGCTGGCTCGCCACAGCCGGGGTATGCAATTTAATGCATTTTCCTCAGGGAACCAAAAAAAAAAAAGCGGTATATGTTATTATTATGTACTGTTTTGTTTCGTCGTTGTTGTAAGTATCCTTGTTGGGTTAGGTTAGGTCAATGATTCCCAAAGTGGTCCATATCGACCCCTAGGGGCCTATGACAACCTGCAAGGGGTCTACGTCAGCAAAACAACAATTTGCGGGTTCCATCAAATAAAAACGGGGGTCCACGATAATGGATCTCATCATACACTGATAGTACCTATTTACTTACATTATACTATCTTCTGATATAGATATAAAACTATTTATAAAAGTACCTATGAGGTAAAAAAATATTATAAATGTTTATAAAATTGTGTAAGTTGTAGAATGAAGGCATTCAATATCAGGTCTACGACACAAAAAGTTTGGGAACCTCTGGGGTAGGTGATGGATGTAGGTGATGAACGGATGAAGCTAGAGCGCCTTCAAAATTTAGCCATTCGCTTTATATTCAGTCTGCGTAAATTTGACCACGTGTCTGATTATCGTAAGCAGTTAGGGTGGCTTCCTATTCGCTCGCGTAGAAATCTACACATGCTTTCCCTTGTGTACAAAATTCTCCACTATCCCCAGTTTCCAACTTACCTTCGAACCCGTTTTAAATTGTGTGCCGAAAGCTCCCGCCCCAAGCGATCCTGTGTTACTAAAAATGTCCTTGAAATTCCTAAGTCCAATTCCGTATTTTTTCAAAAATCCTTTTCCGTTCGTGCTGCCAAGCTGTGGAATAGTTTGCCCGCTTCCATTCGTGAGAGACCATCCCTTACATCTTTCAAATGTTTTCTGAAAGAGTACTATCTGTCTAATTAATTGTATTATATTATATAATTATTTTATATATGTGTATATATATGTATGTATGTATATATATATATACATGTGTGTAAGTATGTATATGTATATATATGCTTAATGATGTGTACATTTGAATAGGTTTTAAGCAATTAATTACCCCTGCAATTTTAACGTCTTGCACCACTACTTGGGTTGGCTGGAAGAGAGCGCTTTTAGAGATAAGTCCGCCCTTGTACACTGTAAATAACTATAATTTTCATTTTTTATTGTACAATAAAGTATTATATATAAAGTATTATATATGGTGAGGTTTGACAGTGGGCGCCGTAATAATGCCATCAAAACATGAGGCTGTAGCAATGGTTGGCGTTGCAGGCGTACTGGCGCGCCACGCACCCGCCGGCGGCGGCGGCGCGGCCCTCCGCGCACGCCGCGCACGCCGCGCACCCCGCGCACGCCGCCCACGCGCACCACCACGCGCAGCCCGGTAAGTGTGCTCACGCTCAAAGGACCATACACTTTTATAACGGACGGTAGATTAAGAAGAGAAGAGAACCGAATCAAGATTAAGGTTTAACTCCCGCTACTACCCGTGAGAACATTCCCCCGTCCGAACGTACTCGTATCGCTTCGGTTTGTACGAAACAGGAGAATACCAGCTACGGATCCAAAAGAAAACTACTTTTTTTTTCGACTTATCAAACCACGACTTGTAATCAAACTATGGACTACAAGTGTAGTTTTTTACCTTTTTACGACCTTAGCACGTTTTACTGCCGCCCTTTCGTACTCCCTTCGGAGGAGCCCACGATCTCGCTTCCAGCCATAGGGTCATTAGTACCATAGCAATGGAGCCGTCTCAGCTGATATTAATTCCAAAATAAACCGCGCGACACATAACTGCGAGGATTTCTTGGACGAGCTTCCAATACCTTTATAAGAATTCCCGACACCGTATCCACTGTTGAAGAACCAGCGCTTTCATTTTCAGTCATGAAGTCATTAGGACTGAGGCTCAAATGCTGAGTTTGATTCGTAGGTAATACCAGTGGCACAGCTAAGACTGTGAACTCTGGTAGAAAGTCCAACATAATCCCCGCGGCACCAAGCTCCGAGGATATCTTTTACGGATTACCTACTCCTCTATAAGGATTTCTTGAGCTGCTACGCTCTTTTGAGGAGCCGGCGCTCTTACTTCCTGCCGTAGGGTTATTAGCACTAACTTGGGTTGGTAAACAATATCAATGGAGCAGTCTCAGCTGGTAGGAAGTCCAATATAATCCCCGCGGCACCAAGCTCCGAGGATATCCTGAACGGATTACCTCCTCATTTATAAGGATTTTTTGAGCCACCATCCTCTTTTGAGGAGCCGGCGCTCTTACTTCCTGCCGTGGTAGACAATGTCAGTGGAGCAGTCTCGACTAGTATTAAGTCGAACATAATCCCAGCGGCACTTTGCTGCGAGGGTATTCTGGGTATTTTTCCCACTCCTTTGTTCTTTTGATTGATTCTCTGCCTCTTTTCCTGGGGAAAAAACTCCCACCGACCACAAACCACATCATATTACAGTTGTATCAGAGTACCAAAAAAAACTTATATACAGTATTGATAGCACACAGTATACTGTACAGATTTTATACGAACGTTTGTGGGCTGCACTAGGATATGGACGAAGTGTTGGGAAACCATACTAAACCAGGATATTGCACAATACGAATTGGATAGGAGTAAGAAGTGGGAAGATCCTACTTGTGTTTTAATTTAATATTTATAATAAGTTAAATCCTATATTTGTAATTTTTAAATATCTTATTGGTTACACTTTATAAAATTCAATGAATAAATTTAATTACCTGTTGTTTCTTTTACTTCACCCGTGAATATAATATTTCTTTCAATGTATTCCTTCCTTAAGTAAGGAAGTGAATTTTCTATGACTCAGTCAACTTACTCATTTTCAGGTTTCAACATTAAATAAACTAAACTTTACTTTAACACGACATCTCAATCTTTCTTAACTGCAAACGATTGTGCTAACTGCATGTTATTGTAAATAACTAATGTGTGTTGTGCGTTAACCTGTCATTCAATCTATTGACCCCCACGGCCACGACCACGACCACCATGACCACCGAGACCACCACGACCATCACGATCACCACGACCATCACGATCATCACGACCACCCCCATGGGGGGCACCGCGAGCGGTCCGACTCTTACAACTACGAGAGGTCAAGAGGTAACTAACACTTATTAACAAACATTCTTCTGAATCTGTCATTTTTCTATCGCCAACATTTCTACTTTTTTGAAGAAAGGAATAGATCGCATTTTGTTTCACATGATACGATAGTCTACAAATAAAAATAACACAAATATACAACAGATGTACGATGTCAGAACTACACCCATTTCAGTGCAAGCAGCAAGCTGAACAATTAGCTGTAGATGTCTGCTAATCGCACCGGTTACATAAAATGCTCAAACAACTGAATGTGATTGACATAAAATCAGAAAGACAGCTTGTCACCAGACGCTAGATCGAGTCAGAGCGTTTCTCTCAACTGGAACTTCTATCGAATGCAGTCTCGGAACTCAGATCCGAAAGTAGTACTCTGAAGCCATGAGGTGGCATTGTATGTCTCAGTGGCAGATAATTCTGGGTATTCTGTTGTGGATCGCGTGAAAGTTGTTGACGAGTATTTACTTGGGACCAATAAGCCAATTAGGCACTAAATATAACTTACGCAAGGATAGTAGATTCCACGTAGTAGAAAAGCTAACAAGAAATTTAGCAGCAGACTAAATTTTACCATGTCCTTCATACTATATTGTGCTTAAAATACTTTGAGTAAGGACACACTAACTTAATATGTTGGCGATAGAATTGATGCAGATTTGTTACAAATTCATATTTATGTTAACAATGTTATATAATATACATTGACATACATATTTAATGTAGTAAATTGATTCCTGTTTTATGTAGATGATCTAATTATCATTCCTTGCTCTAGGAGCATATCTTAACAATGTTTACTTTCTTAGTTAACTCTCATCTCATATTATTGTAGTGAAGTAGTAACCGTGTAGTCATTTGAATGTAATTCATTCGCATGTAAAAACATTTCCTCGGTACCTTTATGTGCTTCTAAAGATCTGACTTCAATATTTCAATGAATCATTTATAATAATGTTAATAAATCATCGAACCGAAAGCTTATATTACGTTGAGATTCCTAAACACTAAAATTGTTATCAGAAATTTCTAAAATTCTACAATCGAAATTAATATTTCTCTGTTTATAATATTTCATCATATTTGTATGTAATTTGTTTATAATGTTTCGTCAACTCTTCTCTCATCATTACGAGAGAGGAGTTGACGAAACACCTTACATCACATTTGATGTATAAGTGAATTTTGATTACAAAATCACGTCAGATTTTAAGAAACACTTTTAGAGTAGTTAGGTGTTGTAGTCATTGATGTCATCCCGCACCCTAGTGCCTATACTACGAATACAAACATTCAATCCATCGACATCGAATCAAATCTTACTCTAACTTATAGGCGAGTAGGTTAAAATTGGCATTGTAATCGCTAGAATAGACTTTGAAAGACACGTTCGCTTTCATGTTTTTGGCGATAGCAAACTATCCCAACCCAACAGCTACTGTAACAGCCAAGATGTTAAACATATCCTAGGACCATCCACCGTTTAGCTAATCCGTCTTGGTGTGTCACATGTCATTATCAAAGGCTCTTCAAGAACAATAAAAATGCACATGAATTAAAACTAGACATAGCACAGATTAATTCAAGGGTGATCCTCAGAATGTTTTTCTTGTTAATGCGGCTAAAACAGTCCTTGACCGAGGCTTGGATTTGGCGTTAGCTTTAAATAAAATATTGAAATCGATGGGTAATGGCCAAACCGGTCATGGACTGTACAAGGGTAAAGTTAGAAAGAGATTTGATAAAGACAAAGATGTGCGAATGTTGGTACTCAAAGTAAAGGTCCAGCGCTACTGACGATGCCTGTTCATTTCAGTCCAAGCGTCGGGACAGGCGCACTAACCGGCCGAAGACTAAATTCCAGATCTGACATTTCAGAGCCACACTCCGCCACAGGTTCCACATTTATTGCGGCTCTCGCGACGTAATTCGCTTTGCAGGCGACCTCTTGAACTTTCTGCTCTACGAATTTAGGTTCTAATTAAGAATAAAAAAAGAAATCAATTGCCTAGCAACATGGAAAGTACGTTCAAACTCCCAAGTTTTTTATTTGGACTAATTTCTGTATAATATCGTCATCAGAGAATCGTAAAATTGCATCATACCAGCAAGTAGATGTTTTGTCAACTTGTTTAGACAAGTCATGTTAATCCGATTTCTTAGTATATTTTTGAAATTCGAAAATTTGTGTTTTTATACCAATATCTTATTTTGGAACTTAAACATAAAAATATTATTAATTCGTAATCACAAACCGACGTATTTCGTAACTTTGTGACAGAAATGAAATTTAATTTGTCAAAAATACTTATCATTAAAAAAAAAGATTAAACTACAAACTAGCAGGTAGTTTCCAGAGCTAGATGGTTCATGAGTCCCTGGATGCTGATTGAGGGTGTCGCTTACTAACCACGGGCGCCAAATGTCGCCCTGCTCACACGCCGACCAACGGACCTTTATTGCATCCACGCCGATATTGAAGGGTGCAAGACCCTTTGTCTTGGCACAGCTTGCTTAATTGGGAGATATTTTGAAATGCCTAATATGTGAGAAAAATTAAGAAGATGATGGACCATTTTTAAATCAATTATGTACAGAAATTACTCCATCTTTTTGCTAATACAAAACAATAGCCTTCTTTTGTAATACATCAAACACTACATTTTTCAATATTTATGCAACGAACCACGATAGACGCTAATACCATTCATGGTACTGGCTATCTGTCTTTGTAGCCACAAATACTTACCAGAAAATAATAATAGATACTTAACTATTCGAGAATATGTACTCTTCTATGACACAAAAGTTCACCATCTTCTTAATTTAAATTGAAGACAACATTTTCTAGAATGAATTACTCTTTCTGCTATACCCTGTGACATATTTACTGTCAATTTATAACGTGTTCATTAATTCGTAATCTGTAATTTTAATAGAAGCTTCAAATAAAGGCGAATAGATAGCTTATTAATATATTTAGCAACATTTAAGATCTTTAGCATTATCTGTGCAGAAGATCTAAATATTAAAGTAAATATGTCCTAAAGGCTGTACAGAAGATTTGGCTCCTTCTTTGGCTTAAACAGTGACAAAGCTTACAAATAACCAGGCTGATACTCAACGATCAAATACAAGTTACGGATTATTTTAAGACTCAGAGCAATATTCCGACAACTATTGACAGTTAGAGGTAAAGTGAGCAATGTCAGTCGCTTCTGCGGTCTTTCGGCGGTTGGTCGGGTGAGAGTTGTCCGTTGTGCGGGTAGAACAATCGGGTTGTGCGGTGTTGCAGCGGCGGCGCCGGGCCCGCTGTGCAGCCCGGGCCGCGTGCGCGCGCCGCTGCCGTGACTCGGGCCTTGTAGCGTAAGTGCTGGCTGGGGGACGATTCCCCGCGACTCCTAAAAGGTTCCAATTACAGAATCTTTCTGAGCAGAAAATACAGCACAGTCAACTACAACAGAGGACCATACGATTCCGCCATTTTTAATATTGCATACTCAAACTCAAAAAATCATTTATTTCAGTCTGGGCTGTTACAAGCACTTGTGAATGTCGAAAAGCTACGCCATCGGTTCGCAAATCTACGGCGGGAGACCTTGTACTGAGAAGAACCGGCAAGAAACTCAGCAAGGGCTGTTTTTTTTCCCTGTATTAAATAGATACAGAGTCGTCAATTTGGAAAATGACTTCAATATTGATAATTCATGAAGTCACTTTCCATTACATAGTATAATTAATAAAAATTTATTTTGAAACATGCCTATATTAGGAATGCCGTGTCCATACAGTTTTAAAAGAATATATTAAAGTTAAAATTAAAATTATAATAAATACGAGTAGTACCCAGTATAGCAAAGAGCGACTCATCTCCGCTGGCAGCACCCGTTCACGAGCATGACGCATGAACAGCCATCGCTTCGCTCAATCATGTTTTAGGGAACGTAACGACCCGCCTCACAAACATATCAAATCAGAATATCGTCTCTCTATCAAATAATACCCTTTGAAGATATATTTTTATCACTGTGACATAATCAAACATTTTTCACCGGATATTTTTTGTGTGATAGAGAAACACACAATCATAGATTCTCACAAGCTTTTGCATTCATAATTTATTACAAAAGAAATAAAAAAGCCGGTTCGACAACTCAACAAAAATTGCAATTCTTATTTTAAAAATGGCGGCTTTCGATGTGACCAATAATTCACTGAGCTATAACTGCTGTTCGAGAAAGAATTCTAATTCTTACTTTTTTCGAAGCGGCGGGAATCAACCCCTAGGTCCCGTGTGCCCCGACCCTCACCCCGCTCTGGTTTTGCCTGGAATTTTGGGTTTTCAATATTGTTGGTTGTGTGCCCATATCTTCATTGGATTTAGTGTGTCGCAGCCACATCATGGATGGAGGTTTTTTGATTAGTTACAATATTTGCATGTTATATCCTAAATCAATAATGTGTCCATAGATAGATTTGATTAGAAGCATTCTAAAGCTTTCTTGTGATTCATTCGTCTTGAAATGAGCTGAAACTCGCAACTTCATGAGCAACGAAACAAGATAATAATAAAGCGTTTACCGTTCAAGATGGCGACAAAATCTCCATCTTGAAATCAATCCTATCAAAATATACGTGATAAATCGCACTTTCACATCGCGTTTCGGTGGCCATGCTGCGGAGGCTAAAAAATGGTTGTCTATGGATACATTATCTCTTTCCGCCATTAGATGAATAAGCAGGTACCGTCAAAGTTATTGATGTGGTATCTCTTGGTTTATCTATAACCAACCTTTCATGATTTCGTTTTCATGGTGTGGTTTGACCAGTGACATTAAAGAAACGAATCTTTTTAACAGTCAACTGTAATATCCCATGTTTTGACGACATATTTGTTTGCTTAGAATTAATCTAATATGGCGGCGAATCGCGGGATATTTTAGATTTTTTTGTAAGAAAGAATCTATAATGGCGGCGACGTGCTTCGCTGTTAACATCTTGCTGCTGCACACACATCCGTTTCCAATGGAAATGTTGAATGTGTGTGTTGTAGCAAATAAACTCATTTATTTTTCTATCTAATTTAGATTCGTTTCTTTAATGGGACAGATTACACGTTCGTTGTTGTGCGTTAGTTTAGAATTTGAGTAGATGCGGTGATTTGCAGCGGGCCGTGGGCGAGCGGCACGGCCCGAGCGGCTGGAGGAGGAGTATTACCCGCGCGAGCGGTACGCGCGGTACCGGGACAACTACGAGCAGTACGACGGGTACGGGTACGAGCGCGAGGCGTACGGCCACGACTACACGCGCGATGCGTACGCGCGAGAGTACCGCGAATACCGCGAGTACCGTGACGGCCGCGCGCGCGACCGCGACGGCGACGACTACCCGCGCCGCGCGCTCAACGCCGTCTGAACGCCACAGAGATGCGATACTGCACAAAATAAATACATGCGTAGGGCCGGCTCTTTCGTTGTCGATGTGTTTCATTAAAACGATATGTATAGGATTGATTCCGCAATTTGGAACCATATCGATAACGCGGAGAATTGATTCTTCGTATTGACTTAAAGTTGCTCACAATAACTTGAGGACCTATCGCGTATTGACTTATACGTGTATGAACAGTCTTACATTCGCATCGAAACATTATACGCGCACGTTTATGTTTTTGCCTGTTTCACTCGACATAAGCAGCTGGCCCTCGACATTTATTTACTTTGTCCCATGTTTGCTTCACGGCTACCTCGCCGAGTATTCCTTTGTCAGTTTTGCACCAATCTTGTATTCACGAGTCGACTTCAAGAGGTTGCGCAGGAGACTCGAAGTATTGTAACGTATCTTGATACTTCGAAAGCACGTCAATGATATAGTAGAAAAATCACTCTTTTCTCTATAATAATTAAGAATAGTTTTTGTTAGTATCGAGAATAAATACACGGTGTAAAAAGACCCTTATGGAAGCCACAGTCTATTATTAGTGTTTACCTTTATTTTTTATTTATAATAAATATTAAATATTCAAGAACGCAGCGCAAAGGATTCAATGCTGGTGCTGCCTATAGAAATAAATGACTACATAATCTTTTGCATTGCTCAAATTCACATTATTGTTATGTAAAAAATTCAAAGGAATATCGTTATTTAATAAGGACTTCCTTATTACATATAATATAGGCTTAGAAAAAAGTTCCGTCTTTGACAATTTATGATTGCATATTGATTTTTCAGTTATAGTTCCTTAAAAAAATCTTCGTAATGGCAAAAAGAGGTTTTGTTTTAAGAGTGTTTTTACACTGTGTATCTAACTGCGACTGATTAAGACAAATGTTTACGTACACGCCGCTAGGAATCAAGAGTATACATATTGACGTTGAGGATCTGTTTTCGTTGTTTATGTGTATACTTTGAGATTTTGCTAACTGTACGTGAGAGAAAAAGATATCGTTTCTCGTTGAGCTGAGTCTACGACGTCCGACCTGACATGGCGCCTTGCGCACTGCACACGATTCCAGGATCTGCATTGATCCTACAAAGTTTTGCCGATTCTGCATTAGTGCCGGCCGCTAGTGCATATAGCTAGATAACTTTTATTATTATTTATTTATTTACTTATAAGGGTTTATTCAGTGTTGCGATGCGCATTTGTCAGTGTATGTGCAATGTTTTACATAGAAATGAGTAGTGTGTTTTAATTGAGTCTTTTATTCACCATAATATTTGCTTATTTCCATATATTAAGGTAATATGTGTTAAAAAAGACTAGGAGATATTTGAAGAGCAGCACGGTTACTACGTCATCTAAAAGAATAGAGGTAAAAAATCGGACCATATCTCTATAGCAGTACTCAAAAATACTTATTAAACACTCCGAACTATTACGCAGCCGCAGGGCAGTCCTTATGTCGTCCATCTTCTAATTCTACAATAACAATGATAATGAATTAGTTATCTCAATGTTTTTGAGAGGTTTATCAATGTCATTGCTCAGAGCCGACGGGCCGTTGGCGACAAGCTATCGCCTACGGCTTCACCATTTTCGCTTATCGTATTTAAAGGGCATTGCCGTTATATGCATCTGTTCGAGCGACATTTGGAATCAACGACTTTGACGCAACGTTGTCGTGTAGAGCGATCGCTATTGGCTGTTTAGTGCGAAGTGTGATTGGTGTGTTTGCACGATGCGTGTGTGAATAGCGATTTTGCTTGGCGCGTAGTACCAAGGTAAGGTGCGTAAGGCGTCCCGGTCGCGGGCGCATCCATCGTGCCCAGCGTTAAAGCCAGCTTAGAACGACGGAGCAACACAACTGAAAATCTGCTTTAATCACATCAACTTAGGGTTCAAATTTGCCAACTTATTAACAGCGTTTCCAAAGAGAATTTTGTTTTGACTGTACCAATTTTGACCATGTACTCGAGCGATTAAAGTCGAATTTCATTTGGTGATCTAAACTTCTAGCCAATCCGTCAGTCTGGCTCCAATTTTTATAGGCCTTTTACACGATACCAGTAACAGTTCTTTACACTAACACAAAATCAATTTTCCCTATAACTATCGACTGGATAGAACGATTTGAGAAACGATATTTATTTAGGCGTGGCCATTGCTGGCTTCGTTCACTGGATTGTATCTGGTACTGACATCGTGTAAGGTGCTTTACTGTTCGCTGAGCTTTAGTGGCACGCTTCGCGTTTCTCCGGCGCCGCCGCCGGACCGCTCGCACTTGACGGTACGGAGCTCGCGCCCACTGTACAAATTTTACATAATAAAAATTAACTTTAGTACCGTTCGATATTACCTACTCGTTTCTCATTTTTTGAACATACTCTGTAATTATATTGCATTGTCTGTATTTCATTGTTGCAATCATTTGTAAATAAATACTTTATATCGATTAGATTGTTTTATTTCAAGTCAACACAGCTACTGTGATCGCTTAAAACAGAAATAAGACCGCTGTGCAAGCGGGATGGCGCTATACCCTGCAAGCGCGGTGTCTCTGTTTTAATGTTGTGGTGAGGCTTCAAAAACTAATGCCGACGACTTCACTTGTATGTACTTTCTTCAACACATTTTCCTGGAATGAGTACTAAGCGTCTGCAAGTAGAAATATACGCGTAGGCCTACCATAATCGCTTAAAACTGTAATGCAAGCGAGATGGCGCTATACGCTGCAAGAGCGATGTTTCTGATTCAGTATTGTTTTAACCCTACTCAAAGCGATCATAGTAAGGCTTCTAGCATTTATAATTTTAGGTAACTAGCGACTCGCCACGGCTACGCACGAGTGCAATACTGTAGTTTAGTACATTATTTTGATAAATCTTGTAGGAATTGTAATTTAAGTGGAAAAATGTTAAATTATTTACATCACATTAAAAACCTCAAAAATAACAGTATTTCTTTACTATTTAATGGATGTTATGATATATATAAACGTTCCTCATCAATCACTCTATAAAAATCAAAAGCTATTGCGTAGTTTTAAAAATTTAAGCATACAGAGAAAGCGACTTTGTTTTAATATGTAGTGATGCTTCTTTTTCGTTAAAATTTGCGAGTTGCGACGAAGGCTGTGCCTCTAATAGGTACACTGTTAGCGCCCGAGTTTCTGGCCTTCGCCCTTCCATATATTTGAAATAGAGCGTCCACAGTTTGCTAGATTTGCCTCACCGCAGTTTCACTGCTTGCTGACTATATGAGTTAATAGCCGACTCACAGCAAAACTAGTTAACGCTTAACAGTTTGCTGGCGACATTGATCTGAGTTAGATAGAGAAGCTAACTCAAATTTCAGTTCCCCACAGATTTGCGACTCGCTCAGTCGGCAGCTGAAAGTTTGCCTACTGGGGAGACAGCCTTAGACTTTTCCCGCGCCAAAACCTAGACCCAAAAAAAATTAAATTAATTTTCAAAGTACAGAAATCAAATAGGATTTGGTAAGTACAGATGAAATATTTTCGTTTTTTCGAAATCTACGCCACCGCACCCCTTATTGTCCCTTTTCAAGGCAGGCTTCTGCTTCGCCACTTGTAAATTATTCAGACCGGTACCACTTTTCATATTTCTATTTTATATGGCAGTGCTGACTGTGCCTTCTCCTGGAGGTATCCCATCCAAGCCATAGGGCCCTTATGGTCAAGCTCAGGCTGTTTTGTCAGTAGGTCATTCTGATCAAGGCGCACCGATCCGTGTGAAGTAATCACCATGGCACTTGGTTGCAGTAGTATCTATGTGGATTCTCCGCCTCTCCTTTCCAGAGTAAAAAAGAGGCGTTTCTAAACCGGTTAGTTCATTGGACCGTATAACAAGTAATCCTTTTAATTTGTATATTTGAAGTCAATTTTCTTTTGTCGAATCTTGTAAAATAATTTTTACTAAAAAGCTATTTTTTTAATAATTAAGAGCTGAACCTGGTGACTGCAAATTCAACGGTTTGAATTTTATAGAATGGTAAGTGTTCCCTTTATACTATTATCATTAACCCTTCATAGGATCCCATTCGTAAAATCTTCATAGTATCAACCCAAAATATCTTTGTATTAATTGAAATGTTTTGTACAAGTTTTTATCCATAACTCGCATAGTTTTTATGTCTCCATCTTTCTAAGCCATTTTGTAAGATTTTTTAAGACTCTAAAATCAAATTAGAAAAAGTTTTTTTTTTCTGCCTTTATTTTTGAAAGGGTGCAATTTGAAAAGACTCGAACAAATAGGTTCTTAGTTAAATATTCAAAAAAATAATAAAATAAACAAAATTTTCAGATAAGCAATTCTTGTGTTTATATTAGAAGTGTTTTTCTTTTAAATTTCGCCCACACTAAGGCCTTTATCCTGTATTGTTCATGTAGTCACAAACATAGAATCTCAAATACACATACGCCCAGACCGGAAAAAAAAAATTGTAGGTCATACAAAATATCTGCCCCGTGCGGTAATTAAACCACGACCCGTTGCGCAATAGCCGATAACTCAACCGCTGCGCCAAACGTATTGTCAAACTTCAATTTAATTTGTAATGCCCATGAGTACTTATTATTTATTTGTTTTTCCAGCATAAAGGAAAAAGACCTGCAGATGCGAAGTTGCGAAGAAGCAAAACTACAAGCAACTACAATCTCAAAATTCCAAACTCGTAACATTGTAAGCATATGTGTACTATCTGAAATTTGAACAGAGGTAGATATTTGAAATATTGTTACATAATATATTATTTATTAATAAAAGTAGCTAAGGTATAAATAATGTAAAATAGCCTAATAATATATGTAAAATGCATCTAGACAAACCTCATACAGGTTTACAGATGCCATCATTTAGATTAAGGAATCTTATGTTATGTCGAAATAAAAAAAAAAAAAAAAATAGGTGACAACATAAGGTCCTGCAACAAGTGCGGCACAACAGCTACAATGTATGCAGAGCCTGGTAAAACGAAGACGACTATCCTCGTCTTCAGTACTTGAATAATCCACAGGCAAATTAGCTTGTGTAAAAAGTTCAGTAATGACAGCTATCGATATACTTTTTTTTTTCCTGATGAAAATGCATTAAATTGCATACCCCGGCTGTGGCGAGCCGGCGGTTATGTGGGACTCTCCTCCCCAGAAGGGGGAGGCCTACCCACTAAAAACCTCAGGGATGGCCTTCCTCAGGCATGTAGGGAGCCCCCGGGAACATCAAGCCACTTCCGGGAACCCCCAGCCTCCGCTCCCCTGCCTAAAGGGGAGCCCTCCTCGGGGGAGGCTACACTACCTCCCCGGTCTCCTCCACCGACGACGCCCCCCGGCCACGGAAGGGCGTGGTCCATCCCGGTCGCCGTAGCAGTCGCGACTTCCTCGCGCCCGCCGGCGACCCGCGGCGGCGCCGCAGCTGTGCTACCGAGCCCGGCGCCGCCTTCTTCGAGCGGGATCGGCCATCTCCCGACCCCGCTCGGCGGCCTCCTTCTGGAGCATCACTGCTTCACAGAAGGAGGCCACAGCCCTCCAACCTCCCTCGTCCGCCAGCATTGCCGCAATCAATGCCCGAGCTATCGATATACCTGCTGTGAAAATTTCGATGAAGGCTTTGTAGGTCTATGGCCGAAAGAGTCACCAATGAGATAGGTAAAGTATTGGTTAAAGGTTATTGTTAGACATCAGTTTTAACTTCCCTAGTAATAAAAAAAAAGAAATTTAATCTAGCAAAGAGTCGAAAGTACTTCACTTATTTCGTCTATTTCTAAACATTCTCTTTAGAACAATTGATAACTGTTTTTATCACGACATGAAAAATCATCTGAATATAATGAAAATGTAAAATAAACTAAAGAAACATATTAGGTTTGAGGACGCGCTGCTGTAACTTTACTTTCTTCTAATTAATAACTATTATTGAATAAGGAACGACATAACATACTTTTTATAATACTGAAGAGCAGACAAATGGATCATCTTCATTGAGCCACGACCTACATACAATACCTTTATCTTTCCAAATAAAAATGATATTTACTAATAAATTGCAAAAGACATGATATGTTCTCTTTTAGTAACTTAAGTATTATTAGCATTTAACTGTTGTAACGTTAGAAAATATTTCATCAAAATTGATTCGAGTTAAAAGGTTCTTTTAAATGTTAATATAATCCAAAATACATAGAGAAACTCGAAGAACACATATCCCATCCCATATAGCTGGCGGTCTGAGATATGGTTGTTTTTTTATTATTATTTTAAGACTATCTTCTAATAATACCAATTTATAAATAATTTACACATTTTAAGGAAAACTATAACCTTTTGTAAAATAAATAAGAAAATTAAAATGCGAAAGAATTAAACATTATTTGAAATCGACAATGCTTCAAGAAAGATTGTCTGGGCTAGTAATATTAGCATTTCAACAAGAAATTTATGATGGTATAACTATTATAAGTATAAAGTAATATAAATAAATATATGTATATATACTATTTATGAACTAGGTGTCTGTACAACGTTAGTTAAGTAAATGCTTTAAAATTAGCGTGAATAAGAATTCAGTTTAATTTATTTTGTTATAATTTTTTTCTGTTTTATTCTAATATTAAAGTCTACAAATAAATGTGACTTTTAAAGTTTAGTTTTTGCTTTATTTCAAACAATTACTTACCTACCTTCAAAAAATTTAAAAAAGTAATAAATGAAATAAAAACATGATTTAAAATGCCTTACGGGGTGCCAAAATCCTTTATTGCACGCAGTGGCCTATAACTCTTAAGGGGGTCGTGTGTGTGTGTTTAGGAAATATCTTTTGGTGAAATGAATAAATAAATAAGAAAAATATAAAAATGTTTATAAAACGATGGCTCGCCAGAAGTTACAGATACAGGCAATTTGAGAAGTACATTTGGAAGAGTGGAGATTAAATTGTTTTCAAATATAATGTGTTAATTCTGATTTTTACGAGTTATTAAAAATCAGTACTAATAAGTAATAATAGTGACAATATTTCTTATTCCAATGATTCATTATTTTCTTCATATTATTGATTCATATTTCATTATTTTCTTATAGTGTTAAAAAGTTGTGTCCATAGAAGTAACACTATTTTTAGCTCGAGTGATGTACTTTGAAGCCCTTGCTTAAGATTCTACAGTAGACTTTTTACTACATTCACAGCTCGTTCTCAGTGAGGGAGACGAACTCACCCTATTATAGGGTGATTGGACTTTTCTCAACCACGCTGGTCCAGTGCGGGTTGGATGACCACATACAGTACGCAAAAGACATGGCAATTTCCTAATGATGTGGCTTCATTTTTTATATTGATATCTTTTCCACGCAACAAAATAAGACTAAAAATAAATACATAAGGTACTTAGTATAAGTAAAATGAAAATGAAGCGGATTTATTCAGTTTTCAATAAGTATAGATATATATATATTTTATTTGGTCTACAGACACACGCACACACAACAATTATTACTCACACTCCAAATAAAATTAAACAAAGAAAAAAACTAATTTATGGTACGAACAGGAAAACAGCTTTGTCCTCCATACAGAATAACTGAGGTTAATGTATGCTGCAGCAGCACAAAAACGTCCATAACTCAGCGCTCATATTTGAACAAGAGCAAAAATATATGTATAAGTATATATATATTTATACATATATAACGCAGCGCTATACAATGTCTGATTGACAGAATATTAATAATTACTATTTTCGTTAAATGTCACATTTTTCTATTATTTTCTAGCATTTTCTCGTCCTTGAGAATGAATTATTATTTTTTGTATTGTTGTTCAAAACAATATCGTCAGTGAGATTGAAATCGATAAACGCAGTCGATGTGGGCTCCTGTAGTACTAACACTATAGAGTGGAGATGTGTCAATCTTTACAGAAACGACTCGGTGAGTCGTTTCTTCCAAGTGATTCACTGATTCAAATCTCTAACAACGCTTCAAATGAATCATTCGCTCAATTGCATCTCGGTTTCAATACGCACGCGGCGCTCGCACGATTGAGACAAGTAAATAGTTCAGAGTCGGAGCGCTTCGGATCACGTCGCTCAATTGCATCTTTCATTCGATACGCGACGCTTACACGATTGACTCAGTCACTATGATATGAATCAATATCAATATCAGTGTATTTGTATCATATATCAGAATATTTGTATCAGTGACTCTGAACCGATTAAATCGGTTCAGACTCCTTGATAAAAATGATGCACTTTACTGATTCGAATCTTTGTACTGATCCAGATACAAATGATCCAATCTCAACAACGATACGTTTTTTACATCATTACTATTGAGAGCGCGGGTGACGTACGGTATGCGGGGTGTGCCATCCCCCGCGCCTCACCTCATACCCCGATCGTCATGTCGACGTGTCGCTCCCCACTCCCCGAAATAAAAATCGCCTTACAAAACATATCGCAGTTTATTGAAATAAATTCGATAACATTCTTTACTCTGAAGCGTCCAAGCGGAGCCTGCACGCCATGCGTTTGCATTCTATAAATAAATTACAACATTTAGAACATAAATATATTTATACGATAATTTCGATATACTCCCGCTTGCCTCTTTGGTGTATACTAGCTAACTATTTACAATGGTTCTCATACTCTTGCTCCTGTAAATGATTTAAGGTTACATGTCATAGACTAGAAACAACGATTTCCGAAGGTTAGGCCGATTAACTTACAAAATACACGACAAAATCGTGAAACTCCACTTATAGGTCCCCTTTACTAAACAGCAGCCATTTTTACGTCTTTGGTTTCGCACTTCGCACTCCTCGTGAGGTCACCGCAACCTCAGAGGTACCAGCGTCTTTGCACAATGCCCAACTCTATTTACACTGCACTTGAGTCTCTTCTTCAGTGGACCAGGTAGCCTGGAGAGTTCCAGCGCTAGTCAGATGTAAAGATAGTCGTTTTTCGTTTCTTTGCAGTAGGTTATGCTGGGGAATTTATAGACAGGCGTGTACCGTCTCCTTTCGCCCTCTGCTTCTAGGGAGAGAGCGGAGAGTGCTCGGGAGGTGTCGTCTTCTTCTGTAGCGGCGGGGGCGGGGGCGGGCGGCGCGGGGGCGCGGGGCGGCAGGGGCGGGGCGCGCGGGTTGCGCCGCACGCGGAAGTGACAGTCGCTGCCCGGCGCCCATGCGCGTTGTACTTGCAGCGGGAGGTCGTCTGGGTGCAGCTTGCGTTCGTATTCTTGGGAGGGACACACCTGGAAACGAATAAAAGTTATTGTTAGTTCATCATCATCACTACCGATATACGTCCCCAGGGAGGGGCACAGGCCTACCCAAACTATGTTAGAGCGATTAGGCCCTAGTCGACCGCGCTGGCCCAGTGCGGAGAGGTTGCCTCACGATGCTTTCTTTCACCGTAGAAGCGTCAGATAAATGTACACATGAAATACTAAAAACTCATTGATACATGGCAGGACTGAGCCCGCGCGAATCCGATTCGTTGATCTCTGCCGAAACCACAGCGCTACCGACGACGCTCCATTTCATGATTTTAATATGTCATGAAAACTTGTAGGTAAAGAGTTTCATTCTTGTATAAAAGCAAACGCAGATAATATACACGGTCATGTTTTGTGTTTCTTCTTAAATTGCTATATACATATATATATTCTGTAAATATGTATATAATATATATACTTATCTACATATATATATACACATACATATATATATATATATATATATATATATATATATATATATATATATATATATATATATATATATTTTGTGTTAAATTCGGACAGAAACAATGAAAACGGAAGTGTTTCGATTTTTTTTAATGAGAAGTGTATATAGCGCTAGTAGTTCCTGTGAGATTCGCAGCAACGCTCACAAAAACCACAACGCTCTTTGCGAACACGTATGATGTAAGAAGGTCACTTGCACAGTTTATTCTTCTGATTTGCTCTAGAAATAGGTAAGAGAGAAGGATTTTGGTGTAGTCTTCTTCCAGTAAAATTTTGGTGGTTTGCATTTTTAATTTAAAGCGAGTCAGTTTCTGTTTAGTGGTGGTTGTTGTCGTACCAGTTGTGAAGAAAAATACGTACTTTGACACAAGGAATCAAGCTACAAATTTGAAGTGTTACCCCAAATCTTTTTACTAAAGTTGCTCTAATGAGAGACAAAATAATAATAATAAATTTATTTTCTATAAAATTTTGAAAGTAACATTGGTTGAAAACTCCCACACTAGGCTGTGCCTAAATATTCTGCATCTATATATTATGTACATAATGTAAAATACTCTGAAAATCTATAACTCACCTCATAGAGCGAGAACCGCTCCACGCCCTCTGGCGAGTCGTAGCAATGCAGCAGAATGGCGAGTAGTTCGTCGGCAGTAGTACGCTCGCTCGTCAGCAGACACTTGTATTGCGACGACGACATTAGTGCCGAATCGTAGATCTTCACCAGACCACCTGGGCGCATTTCTAGCGAAAACCTGAAAAAAATTAATGTAAAATTTAGTAAAGTAATTTTTAAATCTAAACCGCCTGCAAGAAAACACAATGCAAAAGTTACTTATCTACAACATTGCTGTAATTATTTTGACAGCAACACAACTAATGCGTTGTGCACCAATTTTGACATCTACGATCCAATGTGTAATTCTTATACAATTCGATTATTTTGTTTATTTATTTTATTTTACAAAGATTGGTTAATTATCACTTGGAATTTTTACACTTAGATTTTGCAGTACCTATCTATTCTAAATAATTTGTTTTATTTACATCGATCATTGCAATAATGGCACGATTGTTTTTTATTTTAATTTTGACCTAACTTTCAACCTTATTCTCCATTGCTTTTCATATAATATAACAGCTTGTTGAACATCGCACGTCAACTAAATGTCTAATTATGTTGAGCTATCTGAGCAATTACTCAGCCACCTGCATCTTACTTCAAAACAAGTTTAGCCCATTGGTACCTCGTATACGTGGTCCAGAAACTGTCAACGTAGACGCCGCGCATATGGTCAATAAATACGAAGCTCAGTTTTTATCGCGAGCGCTGTTTACGGACGAAAATAGAGGCCGGAAGGGGACAGGAGAGTTAGGCGCGTTTCTTTTTCGGGACGCGGATAGCCGGTGGTCCGCGAGCGCGACAAACTTGGAAAATATTTTACAGGCTAATGTGTTTCTTCAATTTGTCTACGATTCGATGAAATTTTAGCCTAGTTCATAAACACGAAATAATTTTACATCCTTTCTTAAGGGGCATCACCGAGCAAAACACCGTGTTAGCCGTTTTTTACGCACATTTCAGAAGCTATCTGCTTGTTATTTATAAGAGGTATTTAGAAATAAAAAACAAATAAAATTTCATAGCAGTCTTAACTTTAAATTGTATGATCATTTTTTTCTAAAGACGCATTTAAATTGATCTAATCTCCTTACAAAGAACCCACAGAAATAATCAATACTTCTACGATATTGTGCATCTCCTCGTAAAGTAACCATTATTTCGATATGCGTCTACTACCAATCGATAGGTAATTTAATAATGAACATTTTGCATGAAAAAAATTTTTGAAAAGCTCATTATTAGATTTTATAACTTAATTATTTTAAAATCCGCGAGAATTCACAACTAAAACTCATGCGTCTCCCCACCGCGGGGTAGCGGGAGTCAGTCGATCGGCAGTCCCTGTGAGTGAAACTTGTGTCGTTTGTTACCGCGTCGGCTTACGAACATCCTTGCTTACCACACGTATTATTAATAGTTTAGTTAATTATATTTTTTTTTGTTAATTAAGTATTTTGTTGTGTTTGATTACTGCGCGAAGACGTTTTGTGTTAGTTTAGATTAGGTTATACTGTTTGTTTACTACGTGAAGACGTTTTGTGTGTGTATATATAATAGTAATAATAAATTTCAAAATGCCAAAGTGTAAAAAAGCTGTACGAGAAGGACGTGCAAGAGCAGCTAAATTGAACGAAGTTCGGTAGGCTCGTAATTATTGCATATTTTTATTATTGTTTACATAAATAAAACTTAGCAATTTAATTATATTATCTTATTATTGTTTGTAGATGGGGTCGGAATAAGCAGAATAGTGTCGGACAATCAATAACATCTACATCTCCTCAACAAAATTATCCTGATAAGGGAAGGGAAGTAATACCAACCTTTTAGTCATTATTTATAAAAAAATAAATCTTATACAATTTTATTCGCTCGTTCGTGTATATGCGCCATAGAGTTATAAAATTATACAGCTGAACATTCACATTGATTTGGTTTAATGAAACCAAAGTAGTTCAGCAGTTTTCTCGTATTGATTATTGTGTGTGTAGTATTGTTTCCAATTTAATATATATTATTATTTTAAAATAAGTAATATTTATGTTATAGGATAGAGACAAGCAAGTCAATGAAGGACCACTTCCGAAGGAATCTTCTAATGTTCCACCGATGGAAATAAGCAATAATGAGTAAGTAGTTGTTGTGTTTTGTTAGAAAATATAAACCTGTTTGTTATCAATGTATAAGAATGTCCGCATTACTTGTATTCAGTCAGTACTAATAAAGTTATCGCTCTGAGCACACGGTGTTAACATTATTACCAACCAATTCATACGAATCTCAGCCTTAAATCTATTACCGTAACGCACATAATGGTCCAAACGAGCCGGATTCTTAACGCGTAAACAACAAAAAAATGTACCCATGTCACTGTCATCGAACAAAAGGATTCGTTTCTATTGTATTGCATAGGTGCAAGTTTAATTGAAAAACCGTTCTTATTTCATTACACATACGGTTCAGTGCAATTCATTGGAAAATAACTTGTTTACTACGAAAGTGCAGTGCTTATTAATTTGCTAATTGGATATTTACGAAATACAAATATTGAAATTACGGTGAAAACATGGAAGCATTACTATTACAACTTGATGAAATCGCTAGATTAATGGAAAAAGCGCAAATTAATTTACGCAAATGTTCGAAAGCACGTTTAACAATGGGTTATTTACAAGCGAGATTACAGTGTATAGAAGAATACTGGAAAGTTTATACTAAACATCATCATGACCTTATAAAGATTACACCAAGGGATAGGCGTACAGAAATTCCGTATTTTGTCAACGACGAATATTACAAATTTGAGGAGGGCTTCATTTGTATGAAAGGTGACATTCAAGATATGCTTTCGCAACTTCAAGGGTCGAGTACGTCGCAACCATCAGGCACATCCAGCGTGAACGAGACATCCGAAGTATCACCGCAAGTAAGACTACCGCGAATACAAATACCTATATATTCTGGGGCCTACGAAGAGTGGCCTACCTTTCAAGATCTATTTACCAGTTTGGTCCACAACAATTTATCTCTGTCTGACGTTCAAAAGTTGCATTATTTGAAGACCAGTTTAGCAGGCGAAGCAGAATCACTCCTACGTCATATTCGCGTCACGGAATGTAACTATATACAAGCATGGGAAACTTTGAAGTCACGATACGGAAATAAACGGATTATTGTACATTCTCTTTTAAATAGATTATTTTCACATAAGAAAATAAATATTCAGTCTGCCAATCTTATTAAAATGTTACTCGATAATACTACCGAATGCATTAATACATTAAATAACTTACAGATAAATACCGATTCCTGGGATCCTGTAATTATATTTCTTATTGTACAGAAATTGGACCAGGAGTCACGCAAAGATTGGGAAAACTTTTCATTCAATGGTAAGTCGGATGAACTTCCTAGTTGGGCTGATTTAAAGCGTTTTTTGGAATCCAAATTTCGTACTCTCGAGTTAGTCCAACCCATAGCCACACACAACACACATACATTGCCCGATAAATCAAAAGAGAAATACTTAAAACAACGTTCGTTTCATACAGCTGCCTCCCTAGTAAAATCGTGTGTTTTATGTAGCGATAATCATACATTGTGCCACTGTAAGCGATTCATAGATATGTCTGTTGCAGAAAGAAACAATTACGTCAAGAATAAACATTTGTGTTTTAATTGTTTGTCGGTAGGACACACACTTGTGAAATGTAGATTACCACTGTTCTGCCGAGTATGTCATAAACGTCATCACACCCTACTTCATGAATCAAAGTCGGTAGAAACTGTGGCCCATACTAATGTCGCAAATTTACAACCACAGTCTTCGTATACAAATAAAGAAGTGGGTGACGTTCAAATCAATACGATGATGACGTCACACTGCAACACAAATCAGGGATTTGCACTATTAGCGACTGCCTTGGTGAAGGTTACTGGTGATCATGGTCACACTGCAATTCTACGAGCGCTAATAGATCAAGGGTCGCAAGCATCTTTAATTAGTGAACGAGCAACACAGTTATTGAAATTAAAAAAAAGGTCTACTAAGGGAATTATTACCGGAGTTAGTTCTACAAAGGCCAAAATTAATAGTGTTGTTCAATTACAGATACAATCTACGTACAATTCCGATTTTGCATTGTCTGTAGAAGCATATGTAATACCGAAAAGGGTTACTTCTAACTTACCATCAAAATCCATAACTGCCAGAGACTGGCCGCATTTACAAGACTTACAGCTAGCAGATCCTATTTACAACGAATCTGCTCCAATAGATATGTTATTGGGAGTCACAGATTATGCAAAAATTATACAGCATGAATTAAAAAAGGGACCTGCTGGATCTCCTTGTGCCCAAAAAACTCTTTTAGGTTGGATTTTGTTTGGTGAGGTGACAGATGATCAATCTTCTAAATCAAAGCCATCATTACTAGTACTGCATCATCAAATAAACATAGATGGCATGCTAAAATCAATGTGGGAACTTGACGTAGATAATGCAAGAAAACGTACACAAGAAGAAAGAAAGTGTGAAGAAATTTATGAAAAAACGCACAAAAGAAATGAAGAAGGGCGGTACATAGTGAACTTACCATTCAAAACAGACACACCAAAATCAGTAGAAGGAAACAGTAAAGAAATCGCAATAAAAAGATTTATACAACTAGAAAGAAGGTTACACAGACTACCACAATTAAAAGAAAAATACACCGAAGTTATAAAAGACTATATAAATCTGGGACATGCTGAGGCAATATCTGAACAGGAAGTCGATAATAAAGCTGTCTATCTGTGTCATCATGCAGTTCTTCGTGAAGACAGCGAAAGTACGCCGACCAGAGTTGTATTTGATGCTTCCTGTAAAGGATCTAACGGTGTTTCATTAAATGATGAGTTGTTGGTTGGTCCAGTACTACAAGAAGACCTTCGCAGCATTATCTTGAGATGGCGAATGCACGCTGTATGTTTTGTGTCGGATCTAAAAAAAATGTACAGAATGGTACTAGTTAAAAAGGAGCATACTGATTTTCAGCGGTTTTTGTGGAGAGATAATCCTAATTCAAAGCTAAAAGAATATCGTCTACTCACCGTAACATTCGGCACAGCTCCAGCACCGTACCTTGCAGTTAAAACTTTAATACAATTAGCTGAAGATGAAGGATATGATTTCCCAGCAGCATCTAGAATCTTAAAAGAAGACACATATGTGGACGACGTCTTGTCGGGATGTGACAGCGTCAGCGATGCTATATCTGTAAGCAAAGAATTAGATGAAATTTTACAAAGAGGAGGGTTTGAGTTACAAAAATGGGCATCAAACAGTACAGAATTTATGAAATCAATGGATGAAAATAAACGATCAACTAAAGTAGAATTAAATTTAAATGTAGATGGAACCGTAAAAGCTTTAGGCATATTGTGGAATTTAGCAAACGATAATTTTATTTACAATTTAAACTTACCACCTATATCTTCTAAAATTACAAAACGAGCCATATTATCGGATGTTCAAAAACTTTTTGATCCGCTTGGTTGGCTGGCACCATGTGTCGTTAATGCGAAAATATTAATACAAAAACTATGGTTACAAAAATATGATTGGGATGATGTTATTGAAGATAATTTAAAAGAAAATTGGATACAAATAAGACAAGATTTAGAAAATGTTAGAGATATAACTATAGAAAGGTGGATTAGAACATCAAAAAGCGGCAACCAAATAGTAGAGTTACATGGTTTCTGTGATGCTTCTGAAAAGGCTTATGCTGCTGTCATTTATTGTCGAGTGATTGATGCTGATGGAACTGTAACTGTAACCTTACAAGCAGCCAGAACTAAAGTGTCCCCAGTCAAGCCTGTTTCACTACCTCGTTTAGAGTTATGTGGTGCAGTTTTGCTCTCTAAACTATTGAAACATGTTGCGCAAGCCATGAGAATTCCTGCAAAAAATATATTTTCATGGACTGATTCGACAATTGTATTGTCATGGTTATCTGGAGAACCATCACGTTGGAAACCATTCGTCGCAAACCGAGTCGTAGAAATTATAGATAATGTTGGAAATCTACGATGGTTTCATGTTGAATCAGAAAACAACCCTGCTGACGTAGCATCGCGCGGCGCATTTGTATTAGAACTTCAATCTAACAAGATGTGGTGGACAGGTCCTAGTTGGCTGAAAGAAAGTAATATTAGTTACAGAAAACCAAATATATTACCTATTAATTTAGAATTAAAAAATATACAAGTAAATACAAATATACACAAAAATAATGAAATAATATTTGATGAGTTTGAAAACTTAAATGAATTACTTAGAACTATAGTTTATACAATACGATTTTTAAATTATAAAAAGGATGAAGGACAAACAAGGAAAATAATTACGCCAGAAGAATTAGACAGAGCTTTAATAAAATGTATAAAAATAGCACAAAGAGATTTCAAAGAAGAAATAGAAAGTATAAAATCAAACAAAGGTATAAGTAAATACAGCAAAATAAAAGGCTTAAATCCTTACCTGGATGCTGAAGGCATACTACGCGTAGGTGGTAGATTACGGAATTCTAGTTTGTCGGAGGACACTAAACATCCTATTATTTTAGGCAATAAACATAGATTAACTTACCTGATAATCGCTGCTGCACACAAAAAGACACTTCATGGTGGAACTCAGTTAGTAATGGCATATTTAAGATCGAGATACTGGATCATACAAGCAAAAATGTCAGTGAAATCGTATATAGGCAAATGTGTAATTTGTATTAAACACAAGAGTCTTGTCAAGTCGCAACTCATGGGAGATTTACCAAAATGTCGAACGACACCAGCAAGAGCATTCCAGCATAGCGGTGTCGACTTCGCAGGTCCGCTGTACGTGTTAATGTCAAGGAGTCGTGGGGCAAGGAAATCCAAAGCTTACATCGCTGTATTCATATGTATGGCTACAAAAGCTATCCATCTCGAGCTAGTTGGTGATATGACATCAGAGTCGTTTCTTGGTGCATTTCGTCGATTTGTATCTCGTAGGGGAAAATGTTCCCATATATGGAGTGACCAGGGTCGCAACTTTGTAGGCGCAAATAAACTTTTATCACAAGCATTTCAAGAAGCAAAACTAGAACTTCCAGGTCATTTGGCAGAGCAACTTTCTGTCGAGGGTACTCAATGGCACTTCATTCCACCGTATAGCCCTAATTTTGGAGGGTTGTGGGAGGCAGGTGTGAAGTCGGTTAAGCATCATCTAAGGCGAATACTTACAAACAATTTAACCTACGAAGAAATGACGACTACTTTACACGAAATAGAAGCTTGCCTAAACTCGAGACCTTTAATTCCAATGGATTCGTCAGACCCAGACGCTTTAGAACCATTGACTCCTGGCCATTTCTTAATTGGGGAAGCACCGGTGAATGCTGTTTATCCTTATTCAAAATTAATTAAGTTAAGTCCGTTAGATCGTTGGCAGTTTACACAAAAACTAGTTAGAGATTTTTGGCACAGATGGCAGACTGAGTATTTAACCCGTTTACAAAATAGGCCTAAATGGTTGAAACAGCAAACAGAGTTTAATATTGGTGATATATGTGTTAATTAAAGACGAACATTTACCTCCGGGAAAGTGGCCATTGGGCAGAATTGTAGAGAAGCATCCAGGCCCCGATGGTCTTACGAGAGTGTACAGTGTAAAGTATCGTAATGAAATTGTAAAACGTTCAATAAGTAAATTATGTGATTTTGGCATTAATGATATAAATGATTGATCATGTAAATAATATTTTATATTGTATGATTATAATTGTTAATTTTACCCAATTTTGTATTTAACATTAGAGAATGGTTTAAAATTTGTTGATTTTGAAAGTCCTGTCGCACTTTGGTGGGCGGCATGTTGTGTTTTGTTAGAAAATATAAACCTGTTTGTTATCAATGTATAAGAATGTCCGCATTACTTGTATTCAGTCAGTACTAATAAAGTTATCGCTCTGAGCACACGGTGTTAACATTATTACCAACCAATTCATACGAATCTCAGCCTTAAATCTATTACCGTAACGCACAGTAGTCAATGTAATTTTATTAGCTAACTTTTTTGTAACTGTTCTATTTTTTACCTACATAAAATTTATAAAATGTTGACTACTAAAATAATTAAAATAACATCAATTATATAATATACTAGCTTTCCACCCGCGGCTTCGCCCGTCCGCGTTTTGTTCGAATTTCCCAAAGGAAAGCGATGTTTTCCCTTAGTAAAATTGTCTTATTTCTTTCCCTGGGTCTTAAACATCACCTCCGTTAATTATAACAGTTATATTTCTTTTGCAGCTTCTAGCGCACCTGGAACTGGAAGATCAATTCAAGTCAAATCCGGTCTGATAATGGAACTTAACAACAATCGTTCTGAAGACTTCCATAAAATGAATGAAATGGAAGTCCCAATTTTCAACAATCCATTCAATTTTGCAGGCACCAGTTCATTTGCAAATGGAGTTGATAGATCTTCAGTCGGACAGCATTTTGAAAGAAAAATTTAAGGAGGTTAACGCTCTTACGGTTTATACACAATATTTCAAGAGTTTGGATAACTACCCGGAATTAAAAAAGCATGCAGCACGCATTCTATGCATGTTTGGTAGCACCTATTTATGTGAGCAGATGTTTTCCGTCATGAAAATAAATAAGAACAAACATCGCACAAAACTTACCAATGAACATCTCCAATCTGTTCTTAAAATAATTACAACAAACATGATACCTGACATTAATGAGCTTGTCCAAAACAAGAGAAGTCAGGTATCTGGATCCTCCAGCTCAAAATAATTACCCTCTTTTATAACTTTAATATGATTTTTGACAACCGTTTATTTCATATACTATATAGTTATATGTATAAATAAAATGTTATAATAATTAAGTATTTTTTTTTTATTTGAATCTGGCCCGCCTACACATTCTAAATTTAATATGTGGCTCTCTGCAAAATTGAGTTTGACATCTCTGGCCTAGAATTTTGCCTTACTCCGATTCCGCCATCTTGGAGAAAATCCGGTTCAATAATTGTGTAAAATTTAGCAATCTAATATCCTCTCTTGCAATAAAAATCTATAAATTCTCAATAAAATTGTAACACTGATGGAAAGCGACAGCAAATATCCTAAAAATTACCCTGATCAGTGAGTGAATGATAAGTGGTATTGCAGCTTTATATATAACTAGCTGTGCCCGTGACTTCATCTGCGTGGAATGTAATAAAAAGAAAATTGTTTATTTTTTTTTTGTTTTTGACATTTTTCTAAAATAAAAGTAGTCTAATTTACTCCTTATTACATAAGCTATCTGCCAGTGAAAGTCCCGTCCAAATCTGTCCAGCCGTTCTAGAGATTAATCGGAACAAACAGACAGACAAAAATTTTAAAAATATGTATTTTGGTATGTGTACCGTATATATATGTTATATTTTGAAAAATATACATGTAGTAGAAAGCGGTTATTTTAATATTACAAACAGACATTCCAATTTTATTTATTTGTATAGATAGATTGTATGGATTACAATGAATAATTTCATGATAAAATTTACACTGTTTTATTTCTACTTTTATCACAATCAATTTACAGGTAATTCATATTCAAAGTAGTAAAGATATATTAAAAACCAATTACCATATAATTATTTTATTATTACACTGGACACAGAATGTCCAGAAATTACTGAAAATATCAGTACCTTATTCGAGTCTTATAGAGTGACAAAACCGTGATATAATAATTTCACTAGTGATATTATAATTGCCAGGAATATTGTCAATCGACTCACGTCTTATAATTTATTGACATATTTTCCGTTACAATTTCACGCATTTGACTATACTTCAGGTATAAGTGTACCTACAATACTATAGTGAGCAAATTGCAATAGTATAAAGTAGCAGTATAATAATAATTTTCTAAAAGTATTACAATTTATTGACATATTTTTAGTTACACTTTCACGCACGGCATAACTAACTAAAAGGAATAAAGTGTACAATGCTATAGTGAGCAAATTGCAATAGTACAAAGTATTTGTATAATAATAATTTTCTAAAAGTACCTATTGTAAAAACAACAACAGAACTGCAACACAAAAACAACAGGCAACACTTACGTCTATAGGCTACCGTGGCTTTACGAGTATATGCCGACCAGGTAGTATTTTTATTTTATTTAATTCAATAAGCACAAAAAATATCCAAGTATTAATTATAATTAACTACCATGCCGTGTCTGATAGTATACTATGGTCTCTGGCTAACAAGTGACATGACTATGCTGTGCTAAGATGATCGAACGTAGTTTCGTTGCTTTTTCATAGATGTCGTTACTTGATTACTATCGATGTATTGTAGAGGGTAGCGGGGGCATGCGGGGAACAGCGAGCCGAGTTGCTCAAGGTCATTGACTAAGGGAGCCGCCTTAATAATCACAGGCCCGTTAAATTGCTAGTTTATATGGAGATTTTTAAGAGTTCGCTTTTTCATACCAACATACCAATTAAGGAAAACCTTAATTATCCCTGCTAATATTATGGACGTGTAAGTTTGCTGGATGGCTGGATGTTTGTTACTCTTTCAGGTAAAAACTACTGAATGGATTTTAATAAAACCTTACAATAATATAGCGTATACATCACAATCACATATAAGCTACAATTTATAAAGATACAAAGTTGATATCCGCGACTTCATCTAAGCAGATGGTGTAGTTTTTCTTACTTACTTGAACACTAAGCGTCATATTTTGTAAAATTGACACAATAAAGATATTGCCTACTGTCTGCCTATAAAGGCCTACGTTAAATAAATAGATAAATAAATAGATCTTCAAAGTTTCTTTCTTGTTCATTCCTAACAGATCAGGTATATATTGAATAAAAATAATTTCATTTGAAATAATCATTGATTTAAGTTCCGCGCGTATTTTATAGAGTCGGAGTCAATGATATTAAATAAAAATATCATTGGTCGGAGTCATAGCGATTAGAAAAGTCTGGGGTAACTTAATGGTTAGGCGGGCATTGAAATGCAGACCCTACAGCACGCACCCGAAGAAGCAAGGAGAAGAAGCTTGTCATTGTTGCCTGGCACATGCTCGCCGCCTAGCTAAGGAGTCATCCATAAATTACGTCACACGAATTTCGTGATTTTTTGCCCCACCCCCCGTCCTTGTCACAGCTAGTCACATTTGTGAGACCCCTGTGAAATAGTGTGACGTCACATATTTTGAAAATTTACATTTAGAAATTATTGAATGATAAAAGCGGTTTCGAAATCATTTTTATTTCCATTTTAATAAAATTAACATCAAATCAATTAACAAAACAAAAAAACGATTACTTATATAAATAAGTAATGGTCATTTCATGATTTTCATATTATATTTTTCAAAATCACTTACTAATCAATTAGAAAAATAGTACCTACCCCTATTAATAGATAGAAGAAGACACTATTAATTTATTTATTTATGAAAGTATACAGACTTTACAATAAAAATTAATATTTACAACACTTTTCATACTAATAGGGTAATAATTTAAAGTTTGTGTTTTAACAGTTAGCTTAATATATTTTGAAATGTGACATCACGAAATTTAAGACCCCTCCCACCCCCTCGTCATACAATGTCACACTTCGTCAACCCCCTTCCCACCCCTTACCGTGTGACCGTCGTAATTTATGGATGGCCGATAACAGACAGGACGATTTTTTTTTGGACGGACCTATGCTGAAGCCTCAGATGGCTATGTTCAGCTTTGCAATGAGTGTGTGGAAGGCGCACGAACAGGAGACGAATTTTTGAAACAATAGAAAACCAATTCGCATTCGAAATCGTGAGATTTGTATACGAATTACCGAATTCACTATTTCTGAACTTTCATTTCGTGCGTTGTGCAACGAGTGGTTCAACCCACTCATTTTTTATTTCTACTAGTAGAATATCCAACGCTGAAGTGACCTTGACAGTGATCCGTTTCACGTGTGGGTCATCGCCGGTTTTTTGTTTTGTTGTTGTGATTTTGAATGTTTCTGCGTGAAACGGAATCTAATTAAGAATTTGTTTTCAATGACAACACTGAATTCGAGTGATTCAAAAATCTAAAAAATTGTAAGCAGTAAAAAATAATTTCGCGCACGATTTGTTTCGTATTCGAATTCCAAATTCACGTCTAATGATTCAAAATACGTCTCCTGAAGGTTCGACGCTTCGCCTGCTAACGACACCGGCGACCGTTCCGGAGACGTTAGGGTCGAAACAAGAGAGTCGACGCAACTTGAGCGCGCCGTCTAATGGTATAAATAATGGTATAAAACATTAAGAATTTTGATTTAGAAAGTAAGAATTTAAAAAATATGATTATAGATTTAGACAAGATAGAAAACAGACCACATATTGTAAAATATAGTACTCACTATTCAATTCTAACATTAGTAATTACATTAGTTATAATTATTTTTATTTGTTATTACATATTTAAAATGTGTAAAATGTTTCGTAACCGCAGAAGCAATAATCACCGCAACAAATATAAAGTTAATGAACAAAAAATAACGGAGGAAGAAAATCCTAATTTAGATTCTGAAAATGAAATTAAAAACATTCCACAACCTTCCATACGAATTATGAACTAGAGTTTCATAAATTTCGCTAACAAACCCGAAGTTTATTTCTTAAGGGGGGAGGTGTTATATCAGGGGAGTGTTCCCCTTTTTGCCGAAATAGCTATTTTATGCTAGCTCAGCATTAATTTGCCTTTATAAGGTTCCAGACTGCCTCTAGCGAGTACCCCAGTCAATCCGCGTAATACTGAATATTGTCGACCCAGGCACGTCATTTCTGACCCTCCCGACTCATTGACGCTGGCTCTTCAAGCCTTGCGAGGGGCGGCATCTGCACCGCCATCCCTTAGTTAGTCCATACTTCGCAGCTTGCTGCACATGTACGAGTAGGCCCCATCACTTCGAGGCCGGACCCACTTTGGCGTACCGAGCCTTCTTTCGCGCATATGTCCTCTTCGGAGGGCAGCGCCGACGTGCCCTCTCCTGAGGGTGCGCCAACCATTCCGTTCAAGCCATAAGGCCACTAGGGCCAAGGCTAGGCTGAGTTTAGTCGGTAGGTCTGCTGGATCGAGCCGCCTCGATTCACCAGGAGTCCGACATAATCAACGCATCCCTGCTTGCCTGTTGCGTTGGTATCCATGAGGATTCTCAGCCTCCTCTCCTGAGGAAAAAAAAAAAAAAACTCTAGCAAGCCAGTCTACCCATATCCTCCGCGCGGGATCTTGCTTCCGCGACAACATCCAAAAAACCTAATTCTATTGTACTTTTTCACTATCGCGTAACCAATAAATTTCTTTTTTAATAAGTCTATTTAAATCCCAATCATAACAGAACGCTCAAGATCGTCGTGTAGGGGAGGGTGAGAATCTACCCGGTACGTGACGGTACCGGGTGACCTATTTTTGAATTACGAATGCGACTTCGAAATCACCGCTGACTAAATAGTCAGCGGTGACTTTGAGGTCACGGATTCCTAAACATCCAAATTTTGAAAGTCGATTGCAGAGCTGCCAACATAGATAAAGTACACACATAAATGTAAGAGTTCGGTTCCACGCAGAATGTATCGCTGCCGGCTATTGATGATATACATATAGACTGAAAAATCAAACAATAACATTTCCACAAGTATGACTTGATTACGAGTGGGTGAGGGCACTCGTAATGAAATCACACCTGTCAAAGTCAAAGTCAAAGTCAAAATATTTATTTCAAGTAGGCAATTAGATATGCTCTTTTGAATAGTCCAAATTTTTTTTTTCCCTACTACCCATTCGGACTTCTTTTAGTTATAGAGAAGAACGGGCGCAAGAAACTCTATAACTTTTACAGAAGCAACGACATATACATACATACATATATGTGACTAAGGTAGTCACATCAGTGATATTCAAAAATAAAAATTATTGAAAATCGGTGATTATTAGTCACATCGGTGATTTCTAAGTCGCATTCGTAATTCAAAAATAGGTCTCCGGGTATATGTTTGATGGGGGTAACTTACTTGGAGTATCCTTTCGGATGGCACGCCTGCAGCGCAGCGGGCCGCGCGTCGTCGGCCAGCACGAGCGCCGTGCGCAGGCCGGCGGCGCGCACGCGCACCTCCATGCTGAGGTAGAACAGGCGAGGGTCGCGGTGCCGCATGCGGAACTTGCCCAGCAGCGTGGCCACCACCTCGCGCGCGCTGGTGCCCCATGTCACCGACAGCGTCTTGTACTCGATGTCGGGCCGCAAGCGTCGAGCGTACACTTTTATCGTCGTCTGTTGACAATAACACGGGTGGGTATCATTTTAGGATTGATCACTAGAGATCGGATAATCGGATGCATATTTACCTAAAGTTAGTTTAATACCAAGTATGGAAACGGCTTTTTATTGTTTTGTTAAATAAACTTTTTCACCATTTCTGTTTTTTTATTCAATCATTTAATTGATTATTGTTTTAGTCAAACTAGCTCACTACTTTCGTATAACACTCTTCATGTAATAAATCGTACATTCATAAATCGCACGGGGAACTGAAACTAAACTTCATGTAAATACGTATGCATTGTATAAATGAACCCGGAGTCTCGGTCTTTTTGTCTTCTCGTAGCAGTCTTTTCGTATTTTCCCGGGATTTTTATTTAACAAAATGTATTTTAAAAAGCCGCTTCCATAATTTGTGGGCCAAAAATTAACTTTACGTAAATATGCATCGGATTATCCGATCTCTATTGATCACCTTCATCGGATGTTTTTAATTGTTTTAATCGTTCGTACAGTCACCAAGAGGTTTTTCTCGTTTGCTCTACGAAAATCGCCGCTATTACCACGACGTTAGAGCTGTCTCAAGGTCGACATGTAAAGTCTGTTAATAAGTATTTAAAATTTTTCCAATCTACATTATTTTTGAATTTCTGTTTAACCTATGTGTGTGTAATTTTTGATGATCTACTTTTGATTGACACAATTTGTAATGGAATTGAAAATAAATAGTCAAAATTTTTTTCGTCACGATTTTGTACTTTATATGCAGAAAATTTCTGGAAGAAATGCATTGAGTTCAAATTTATATTATTAGTTAGTTTAATGTCTAATTACATTTAGTGTATAATTACATAAAAAAAAAAAAATAACATGGAAAAATTTACATTTTTAAACATCTCCATACAAAACGACAGCCATTTAATAGTAAAGTGCCCTTTCTGATTTAAATATATTTTGAATAAGGTATGATTCGTAATTTAACTTATGACTCTAAGCCCTAAGTTACTAATTTGAATTGAACTGATAAAAGATAACCTCAATGTCCAAGCAACGACCTAGCAAATCGCCCTCGGTTGTTTTAGTGAGGGGAGGAATCCCAAATATTACAGAAACCTTACTTATCTATGGTAAGTATAGATTGAAATCCATTCAAATTGATTGGCCTAAAGGACTAGAATCCAGGCCAGTAAAGCATCTCAAAAAAAATCCATTCAAAAGAATGAACAAAATGTCAAATTGACATTAGTCGATTGACAATCGAGTTGAATGAGATGAGATATGCTTATAAATACTGATTACAGTAACACGCAAATAAAATCAATTAATTGGCTGTTTACGTATCTAATTTACAGTAAATTTACAAATACATAATACCTATTCTGATTGCAATTATTGATCTAAACGAAACTATAGATATCAAGCATTTACTCGACACTTAAATATGACAAGTCTATAAGATGACTTCAACACGGAAAGTGTTTCAAAACACCAAAATTACACACTGGACAATGACAACAAAATAACATTGAGGGCGAAGAATGCAAAGATTGCAGAAAATCAGGTTCTCACGCAGGCACGGCGTTGCAACATCGAGGAAATATGCAGCACAAGTATCAAATAAGATGAAGAAATAACACGATTACATATACGAGCTTTCAAAAAATCCTTCTGTAAAACGATCCTTAGGTTTGTCACAATATTTTAACAACACTATTTCTAATAGGCTAGTTGACAAAATTTGGAAATTCGTTTAAAACTATAGTTTAGTATCTATTTTACACCTAATATATATTATTTTTAGAAAAATAGGCCTTTTTCATAAGAATTTTGCTTTTTTAGAAATTAACTCAATTATATGACTTCGAAAAAGGCCAAGACTGTCATGGCGCCTTGAATGACGTCACTCCTCGCGAAACAATCGAGTTTGTTTATGTCAGTCAACGAGATCATTATAATAAATAATTAATCCCTCTTATTATAAATACTGTATAGTGCCCCAATGTAAAAGCACAACGATAAAAACGCCAAACAAATTATTTATATACAAAATCTGTGTTTGCTGCGAAAAATTTCCCAAGCATAACGGTGTCAATTTTGGGCAAATTACTGTTGTTTGCTTTGGTAAATCCTGATTCCATGGCAAATATCCGTATCTCTTAAGATTAAACTTAAAACAAACTGTATTAATTAAACAATAGTCTCTGAAAACAAAGTGTATCAAAATAACCTGTTCAGTGTTCACCAAAGAAAATAATGTGTTCACTGACAGCACAGATTAGATAGATGATGTACAGCTACACTACAACCGTGTATTTCGCGAGGCGTGACGTCACACTTCTCTGATTGGCGTTTAATGTCACGTGATTAAATAAGTAATTTTGCCGAATTTAATTTCCAAAAATATTAGTAATCTTATATTATTTTAATAAAAAAGTTGTTTTTTTGTTTACTACATATCATGATTAATCATTAGAAACTCTGAGCCATTCGATTCATTCATAGTGGAAACAAGCCTATTCTCCATTGTTCTTGAAAAATTGTCTAACGCACTAATTAATTGACAAAACCGGATGCGATCACTTTTAGGACCCAAAAAATTAAAAGTACTTGTATTGAACTCACATGAATGTTATGCGGGTGTAGAGCCAAGCGCATGCGCGGTGCTGGAATAGGAGCGGCCATGGCGTGCGCACGATCCGCGGTGCGTCCACTACTGACTCAATGAAGCGACTGTCACATAGTAGCCCTTCGCCGGAAACCCAGCCCTCGCACAAAGGGTAAATTGATACACCGACTACCACCTGCCGCGCAGGAACCACTCATAGTATCAAACACCAGTGAATTATCGTAAATTATTCGCACAGGAAAAGCGGCAGTTGAAAAAACTTCAATACAACAAACAAATTCTAATCGAGAACCAACGAATTAATAGCAGTAGTAACGATTTATGACTGCATTATGAATCAAAATCAAAATAATCTTTATTAAACATAGACCTTTACAGGCACTTATTGACGTCAACAGACAAAACAAAAAACAAAGCTTAAAAAAAACAAAAACCTTGTCCGTACGTACGAATAAGGAAAAACAAGAAAAAAAAATTGACTCGACACCTGTTCGGAAATTGGGAGAGCCTTCTCGAGAAGAACAGGCAAGAAACTCTGAAGGTCTGTGATCTAACTCCATTGAACATGAAGAACCAAATGGTTTGCCACATTTTACTAAAATAAAACAGATCGTTCAATGTGTATTTAGCGACGTATACTTAATATTCGGTACATATTCTCGTTAAATTTAGTACCGGTTCTCGTGGCAGTTTCATTCACAGTTATTTTCACACGAATTGACAGGTAAACAAATGTAACGGCGCTAATCGTTGCATATAGCCGCTATCTTGTTATATATTATGTTTTGACAGTTGTCTATGCTCTATCTTTATTATGTTTCGATAGTTAAGTGACAGGGGCTGATATATTTAAAATGAAAACTTTAAATATAATTGGTTCAGCTATTATACATGTCAGAAATTTATTTAGTGGTATGTAAAAACTATTAAAATGCTTTCGGCAGATTATCAGAGCATCAAATACAATTATGAGCCGGGAGCTTTATTCTGCTGTGGCAGTAAACACGTAAACATCTATCATATTTAATAATGTACTAGCGGATCTGACAGAATTCGTTTGTTAAAAAGATTTGTACAGTGGCAGTATATCGCATAACCAACCAAATTGCAAAAATAAAATCCAAATGAACTATGTATTATATTTTATGAATATTCAATTTTGGAACGTGACATTAAATCCTCCAACGATGTATTTTGTGCTCCAACGCACACACGCACACAGTCTTGATAGGTATGATTGAATTTATATAATAACAATAAAGCTCAAATTGAATGTACGTTTTAGTTAGAAAACGATTGTATGGGAAAAAGGGGCTGTTTTAGGGGTTTTCCGATAATCATTCGATTTTTTTCCGTTTCGTAAAAACCATCCTTGAACTGCAACGAACATTTAAAAAAAAGAATTGGCCATATTGGTCGAGGCATTGTTGAGTTATGCGCTTACCAACACATTTTGCGATTCATTTTTATATTATGTATAAGGAGAAGAATTTTTATGCGTTATGGTTGCCAATAAATCAATATTTATTTATATATATATATATATATATAAGATATATTATTGAGGATTTTTTTTTAAATACACCATAAATTGTTTCTCTGAAAATACAAAGAGATTGTTTATTTAACACACTTTTACAATATTGCAACTTAAATCTTAACCACACTTAAATCTTACCTGAAAATACAAAGAAACGACATTTAAAGTTTACTAATATCGTCTGCTTAATTATAAATTTTACGATTAATTTTATCTCTAGAAGAATACAAGTTTTCTTATTGTTTTTTATAACTTCCACAGATAACCTATGAATACGCGAACTAGCGCAAAGCGCGGCAAATTTAAATTAATGAAATGTCATTTCTTTACATATATATAAACGGGAAAGTTTGTTTGTATGCAAGTATGGATGGTTGTTTGTTATTCTTTCACCTGAAAACTACTGAATGGATTTTAATGAAACTGTACGATAATATAGCTTATACATCAGAATAACACATAGGCTACAATTGACAAAGACATTATGCAAATTGTCCAAATTTATTTTTGCCCAACATCTCAATATTTTTAAGCTGTTATATTTTTCGAATGCGACCCAATAATTATTGATGTGATTATTCTAATGTCATAATGGTCTTTTCTACGCCACACTAACATTAATAAATAAATGAGTGCGGATTATCTTATCGACGACCTCCATAGTCGAGTGGATAATACTCGTACACCGGTTTCAAGGTATCGCCATCTCTGAGGTCCCGGGTTCGAATCCCGGTGGGGGCAGATGTTTGTGTGATGAATGCGAGCATTTGTACCTTAGTCATGGTTGTTGATATATATTTCAATAAAAATTATTTATATATGTATAATATATGTATGTCTATCCGTTACCCTAGATCCCATTGCACAAGCCTTATGGAGCTTAGTTTGGGCTAGGCTAATTGGTGTAAGTGTAACAAATTTATTTATTTATCTACTGAGTAAAATTTTGTTGTCAAACGAGACATCTGAAGATTCGTTTTAAATCAATTAGTTTAGTTCAAAGGATCCATAACCTGGAAAATGTGCATATACATATGCAAAAACAATAATTTGTCATTAATTAAATCGATTTTCATTTATTCATTTTGTTTTCAGATTAATAATAATATGACTAAAGCTAGTTGACACGATCATGTCTTTTATATGCGTCGTAAATCTGAATTGTTCTTGAAGAAAGTGTCGGGAAGTCTTGTAAAAGTGGCAGCCATAATTTCTGCGGACCATCTATATTCTACTGATGAAAGGAAGTGCAAAAACTAACCGGATGGCTCTGGAATGTAGTGCCCACCGGATCAAAGGGCAGACGAGGGAAAAAGTGCTAATTATGAGCAAACGGATTGAGAAATCAATTAGATGACTTCATTGGAATCATTTACATAGTAAATTAGAAATGTTCTTACGACAAGTTAACTAGCAACATTGGCTTACTTTTTAAAAACAAATCACCAACAATAAATTTTTGATTTTGGTTTAGAATATGCTATCAATTTGAATCACATTTAAACGGAAGTATTCAGATAACGTTAAATACGAATTTCCGTTGCAAGTATGTTATAACATGCTACTATAATCATTATTTAGACACAGCAGTCGTTTTTGTCTGTTTGCATGTTTCTTATTCAGTTGTTATTAACAAAATTCAAAAAGGGAGGTTCTCATGTTCAGTGTATTTTTTTTTGTTTGTTATCGCGGAACTATCGAGTGAGTTAATCGATTTTGATGATTTTTTATTTAAAGTTAGTCGTCGTGTGGTCTTCTCATTTCAATTTAGCACAGATCGGACAAATGGACTAATAACTCAATATCACATTACGTAAGTGAACTTCTGATTCACTAAAAAGGAAAAAAAAAACGATAATTTTAACAAAAAAAAACTAACTCATAAATCTATTTCACAATAACATGTATCGTTGGAAAATATATTTCGTTCTTTTAAAAAGTAAAATATAATAAACTATAATATTTAAAGTATTTCAGTGAATATAAATTTATTTCCACTAGTATTTTTTTTTTTAAGGTCGGTTTTTTTTTGTTTTTGCTTCCTTGCAACGTGTAGTAAATATTTCGTCAAGACTAGAATGATCAACACGTACATCTTGTTATCAGAAATATTCTTTATAAAAATCTTTATTTAAAATAATTGAAAACACAAAAATGCGGAAAAATCTTAGAATAATGTCGCTAATAACAAACGTCTACCATCCGTTCTCATGGATCGCGCCATAAACACATCCTGCTTTTGACCGCTGAAGAATTTTATGAATTTGCAAGAAAATATTCTATAATTTCTGTGCAACACCTAACAATTTATTATCTCTATGATTATAATAAAAGTATTCGTTATAGAAGAACTTGTAATTTTTTAATATTATTAAATATTTAAAATAATTATTATTTCTGTTTCTTTATAAAAACGTGAAAATCCTAGACACATTTCATATTAATTTACGTTATACTGAGTTAAGAGACAATTTTTTAAATTCCGAACGATATATTTCAATTTGATTAATGTCAAAAAGAGAAATGTCAATGTCACATTAGCGATAAATATCGCGTACATAAGAATTCATAAATTCATGCTACATTAGCGCTTATGACCACGATGACAATAGATTCAACATTACATAACATACAAACCAAATACAAGAATATAGACAAAAATATACGACAAATAACAAACACACAACAGGCGGCCTTATTGCTAAATAGCAATCACTTCCAAGCAACCTTGGACCAGGGAAGTACTAAAAGGAGATTTACGGGATGGGTGCAGTAATTGGACTGGATAAAAATAGGTTATAACTATTTTGATTTAAGGTATCATTGACAGCAAGTGAACACGAACTTGGGGGCGTACTCTTAAAAACGATATTCGATATATCGTGGATTTCGTTGTGTCGTATCCTACTCTTAGTTACTCCTATCGTTTAAAACATTTCAATGGACGATCGAACGAACGATATAAATTTTGACATAAGAAAGCCTCAAATGACAACGATGAATTGAATTTGACAGACGAACATTCGCAAAATTTACGTTAAATTTGCGAGAAGTAATACGATACGGTTTGAGGTGTCGTTGTAATTATCGTAAATTTGACGTTTATTTTGCGAATGTTCGTCTATCAAATTCAATTCATCGTTGTCATTTGAGGCTTCCTTATGTCAAAATTAAAATCGTTCGTTCGATCGTCTATTGAAATGTTTTAAACGATAGTAACTAAGAGTAGGATACGACACGACGAAATCCACGATATATCGAATATCGTTTTTAAGAGTACGCCCATTGATTCTTAAAGGACTCCAGCGCTCTCCTAACGCTACCTACAGATATATTTGCATGACTGAAATATCTTTCAGTCATGCAAATCGTCACGTCACGGATCACGTCACCAATATATCTATTGGTGACGTGATCCGTGACGTCATCTCATCTTCTGCAAGTCGTCAGTTAAATTCCCTGTAACCTTTGAACCTGTCGAATTCACTAGCTAGGCCGAATATCTAGAAAAGTGAAAAAGCACCCAAATAACTTAAAAACACCTAAATTACGTGAGTGACCCAAGATTATCATCGGTCTCAATGACCCGGCCCGTGAGAACCCAGAACCTATTGTTTATATTTGGGAACCCTCAGAGATCGTTTAGTTTAATGTACTGGCGACAACATTTTGGTGACAGGTGACCTCCTTGTCGTAATCATGTACTAAATAGACAAGTGTAAGCCGCTGATACACAGGCTGATTTACAATCTAAATGGTGTTTAAATATACCAATTGGCTGATTATATCTGTTGCCGTCAGATTTCAGATAGTTGAGATAGTACGATTACAATGCTACTTCATAAAAATAATTGTCATATTGAATCTCAATAAAGAAGCAATATTTGGAAATTCGTTTAAAACTATAGTTTAGTATCTATTTCACCCCTTTAATATACATTATTTTTAGAAAAATAGGCCTTTTTCATAAGTATTTTGCTTATTTAGAAATGAACTTATAGTTGACTTCGAAAAAGGCCAAGAGTGTCATGGCGTCTTGAATGACGTCACTCCTCGCGAAACAATCGAGTTTGCTTATGTCAGTCGACGAGATCATTATAATAAATAATGAATCCCTCTTATTATAAATACTATATAGTGCCCCAATGTAAAAGCACAACGATAAAATCGCCAAACAAATTATTATATACGTTCCAAACAATAAACAAATACAAGGAGGCAAGATGCTCATAGTTTATTAAGTAATTCGACAATTTATTTTTGGCAAGATCATTTTGATGCAAGTATTAAACACGACTTGATATGTCTATTTGTAAATATAAAGTAAAAGTTATGAATTTTGCAAAATCTACCTTTAACCTGTATAATGTTATGACATGAATAGGTTTATGTGTCTGAAAACAAAGTGTATCATGATTATCATATCGATGATTAGATAGATGATGTAGTACAGCTACACTACTAATACCGGTGTTTCGCGAGCGTGACGTCACGCTTCTCTGATTGGTGTTTAATGTCACGTGATTAAATAAGTAATTTTGCCGATTTTATTTTCCAAAAATATTAGTAATCTTATATTATTTCAATAAAAAAGTTGTTTTTTTGTCGCACTAATAATACAATAGTGTATCAACTCAAAATCGAACACTTTTCAGAATCAACAAAAAACTTATTACTCACTTCATGTAATAGTTGCAAATTGAATAACTGTCACATAAGTTTTTTAATTTATCCTTATTCTGTTTTTGCACTAATCGAACGACGGTCTTGATCACGCGTGAGGAATGAAATTTTGCGTGTGTTTATAGTATTATGTCAAGTACGACGTTTTGAGTTGATACACTATTGTATTATTAGTGCGATATCATGATTAATCATTAGAAACTCTAAGCCATCCGATTCATTCTTAGTTGAAACAAGCCTTTAAGTTACTTAATCAGGGGGCAGGGATCGTCATCACCACCTAATACATTCTTATTCAATTAGAGGGTCAGTTTCAATTAAAAAAAAAAGGTGTGTATAGTATATTCACAGTTACCACCATTTTATTAGAATTTTTATTTATTTGGTACACTAACGACTGTTACAATAAATCGATCACACTTACAAAAGTTATTCATATGCCAATTGCACAGCCATTTATAGATATTACACTAAATACTTATAATATGTCAAATATATACGTTAATTAAATAAGTATTCTAAAATAAGTGCTAAAAAGACGGAACTTTTTTAATTTAGCCAGAGACATGAAGTGTAGGGTTATTTATAAAGCACGCAAATTCTTGAGGCGGGGGATATATTTATATACTCATAATATGAGTAATATTATGATGTAACTATGAATAAAAAAGTATTCATATTTTTAGACTTCCTTCAATCAATCAATCAATCAATCATTTATTAGCTATAAATAGGGTTACATTAGGGTCTTAAACATATGTATAAGTATGTATGTATATAAGTTCTAACCTATTTAGCTGATGAACAATATCAGCATGCAAATGTACAATTTTATTTTATTACAGCATTAGTAAATTTTAACACTTATTTGGCACAACAATAAACAATATATTAATACAATGTCAATAATAATGTAATCTAATAATTTAATCTATTGTAATTTTAATTTTTTTATTTATGTCCAAGGAATTCGTCAACTGAATAAAACAATTTGTCCATAAGCCATTTGCGTAAATGTGTCACAAACATAGTAAATGGTAATTGCTTCAAATGTTCAGGTATCTTATTATAGACCTTTATACATATTACGTAGCTATTTTTAAGAAACGTTTAGTTCTTGGAAACATATCAAGTACAAGTCTGTTTGGATTTCTTAAATTTCTGCTTGTTACATTATTTAATTTTGTGAATAGGCCTTTATTTTGTTTCACAAATTTGCTGATCTCTAGGATATAAAGACACGGCAGCGGTAGTATATTAAGAGATTTGAAGTAAGGTCCACATGATACATTTGGTGCTATGTGAACTATAGCCCTGATACATCTTTTTTGTGCCGTGAATACACTATGAATATCCGTGCCAGAACCCCAAATTATAAGACCATATCTGAGTACTGATTCGGCGTATGCGAAGTATGCAGTAATTGCTGTATTCTTATTTGCTACCTTTGTCAATTTATATAGCCCGTACGAAAATCTATTTATTTTATCCCTCACTGTCTTGATATGCTCTTTCCAATCAAATTTAGAATTTATGTCTAGTCCTAAAAATCTTACTTTATTTTCGTCATTTAATATATGTCCTTCATAATTTATGCATATTTTAATATTAATAAGATTATTAAAATTCATTATTTTTGTTTTATTTATATTTATTTTCAAATTGTTTTTACTAAGCCATTCAATTATTTGTTTCAGAGTATGTGTTACTTCCTTTTTGTGTTCCTCTATATTTTGTTGGCGGTCTGTGGTGACAATGACTGAAACATCATCAGCATATAAAATCATTTTATGTTTTGTAATATTTGGTAAATCATTTATCACCATTAGAAATAACAGTGGTGCGATGATGCTTCCCTGGGGGACACCAAAGCAATTTTCTTTTAATTCAGACCTGTAGCTCTGCTTTATACCCGCATCGTCGAACTGAGTAATCTCGACACATTGCATTCTATTCACTAGAAATGATTTTATCCAGTCCAGAGCAGGTCCTCTAATCCCAAAATGTTCTAGTTTAGCCAGTAATTGTTCATGTGATACCAAGTCAAACGCTTTCGACATATCAAGGAATATTACTGTGGCATATAAATTGTTATTTACGTCTTGTAGAATTTCATTGACTAAACCAAATGTTGCATGTGTGGTCGACTTATTTTTTTGAAAGCCATATTGATTTTGCTTGATAACGTCATGTTTTTCAAAAAATGAAAATAACTGGTCATGCATTGCTTTTTCAAAGATTTTTGAAAATATTGGAATTAATGTTATTGGCCTGTAATTATTTAAGTCATGTTTATCTCCCTTCTTATAAAGTGGTTTAATAATTGATATTTTTAATTTGCTTGGGAATGTACCCGATGTCAATGAAAAATTAATTAGATATGTTAATATTTTACATATTTCATCCTTACAGCTTTTTATTATTTTAGTACTTATATTGTCATAGCCTTCTGATTTTGTGTTCTTTAAATGTCCTATTATTTTTTTAACGTCAGATTCATCAATTGGTTTTATAAAGATAGTATCACATAAATTATTTTCAGTTGTCAATTTTAGATTCTCATTAATTTTGTTAATGTCATTTGTGAAATAATTGTTAAAGGTCGCAGCAATTTCTGTAGGTTTGATTATTTCCTTGCCTTTGTCTATTATTTTGTGAATATTGGTTCCATAAATTGCTTTACCCGTTTCCTGTTTTATAACATCCCAGGTGGCTCTGCATTTATTTTTATTGTATTGCTTTCAACTTGGATCTATATATTATCGCGTCGCCATGTCTGTCACACTAAGAAAATAAAGAAATATTTTAAAGTTGATAATTTGACGACGATTTTGTCTTCTGATTCTCCTTAGAAGACAATGGAGCTTAAATTAAACTATTATTTATGTCTTATCTTTAATTTTCTTTCATATTTTTCAGTGCGTTTCATATTTCGAATGATAGTAATACTTTTATGAAAGATAATATATGTGATTATTCTTGATGTAGGAACGGTGCCTACTGACGATTAAAAGAAGAAAAACATTTATTTACTGCTCATATAAATAGGTGCTTAAACTACTATATAGTACTATACAATAATTGCCTACAGTATATATCAGGTCAATTCAGCTGCATCATAACGACTCAACGCTGGATTTCGCGTCTGGGCTGCCTGGGCGCACATAGTATACGTAACTCTAACTCTATCTGCGCCCTTCAGCATCAAATCAACGTTGCGCACAAAACTAATATTGCTGTTGTTAATTATGACTTTATAGAAAGCTCTTTTGAATCGTCCAAATTTTTTTCCTACTATTCAGCACGTATTTTTTAGCCGATAAGAAGAATAGACGCTAAAAACTTATCAGCTTTATCAAAAGTTACAACATCTATATATATAAAAATCAATTGCTGTTCGTTAGTCTCGCTAAAACTCGAGAACGGCTGGGCCGATTGAGCTGATTTTGTTTTTAAAATGTTTGTCGTAGTCCAGGGTAGGTCTAAACGGTGAGCAAATAAGGAAAAATTGCGAGTAAGATAGAGTAAGACGACAATTTCATTTTCCCATATAAAAGTTGATCACTTACTTTCTGTCAAACATTTGACGGTATTTGTACTCTCAGTTCCACTCGAATTGAAGAACGCATTAAAACAAGACTTTTGAATCGACAACATAATATCAACTTTGCTTATAATATCGTGTATTTAAATTTCAAAATATAAAAATAATTAATGTGTTGACATATTTGATGGGTGCCAACCTATTGTCTATGGTAAAATGTCACTTGAAATGTAAACGCCTCTTTGCTGTGCACCTACACTATAATTCTTTAATATTCCTAAAAATCTAAAAGCAACAAATTCCAATAAAATTAAAAAAGTATTGTGTCGTGTGTTTGTGACTTACTAAATATGCCTCCAATAATTAGGCGGTACGAAGTTCACCGGGTCAGCTAGTTTACAATAAATTATGCCGTTACCATACATCGTACACATGTGTTTACAATTTATACGGGAAAACAAATATTAACACTTTAGAATGTAATGTCTTCAAATCAACATCAAGCATTGGCATCATTTAAATAATCATTGACATTGTAATAGCATTTACTAATGAGCGTCTTTTTAACATGTACCTTGAACTTATGAAGAGGCAATTATGCGACACTATGTGGAATCTTGTTATAAAAATTTAATACATTTGCCCATAAACGAACGATTTCTTAAGTGCGGTTCGTCATTACTATATCGACCACCCGTCTATCGAGGTTCATATCAAAGATACGAGTATCTCTAAACGCTACTATGCTAGCACTTCCATTCACCCAAATCGACTTGTAAAGCAAGCTGTTTAACACCACCGCCGATTGCGTCTCGGACAGTGTTCGTCGAAACATTCTAATTAACCTCCCGATCTCCTGTCACGTGCCAACGAGCATCTTCCTAAGCCTGACAGAACTTCTAAGACTACACACCCAGGAACAGCACCCAGATACCGCACCCATAAAACAAGTGTGCGAAGACTTTGCCCACACTGTGAACGCAATACCAATCGTCGTTTGGCACCTAACTAGGAAACTACATCACCGCGAATCACTTAGTGACCCTAAAGTCTACGTACCACAGAATGCTAGGAATCTCGTATAGTCGCCAGCAAGACCCACCAAAGTTCGCGCCTGTCCCAAACTAATCTGAAGGTGAAATTGACGACCATTTGCAGCGAATTAACGAATGAAACTTTCTTAATTACCCATTACTAATAAATCCGAGTAAATCTAACGCAGCCACAAGTTCCAGCCGATTAGCACGCATCTAACCCGTTTGTTATGGTCCCATAGTCACAATCAGACAGCGCGCCGGAAGCCGGGCTAAAATAAGATGGCTCACAAAAAGCTCGATCGAGCTTCCATTTCCTAATTTCCTGCGCGCGTCACAGCTCGTTCACCCAATTTAGTGGCGTCCTGTCAGCGCAGCGGTCAGCCGGCTGGAGTGTCGACCAAGTGTCAACTCGTGCGTTTGGTGCGTGAGCGCCGCCCGTTGTGACATCATCTGCCAATAGGCTTGTTGCCTAAATTTCAGTAGTTAGATACTAATATACCTTGATGCCTATTCTATACAAAATAATTATTATTTTTGAAAAAAAAATGCTTATTTATAAGAATAATTATGCATTTAATTAAATATTTGACATTAGTCATCAAAAACGCTCATGACTGTCATGGCGTCTTGAATGACGTCACGCCGTGCAAAACACAGCTGTTTTAGTATCGAAATATTCGGTATTGTGAAGTTATTTTAATAGAAAATGGATTCATCGTATTACAAGTACTGCATAGTGCCCCAGTGTACAAGCACAAGTATAAAAACACCAAAAAAAATATTTATATACGTGCCAAACAATCAGCAGATACGTAAAAAGTGGCTGACACTCGCGAGAAGGAATGATGCCCATTCTTTTTCGCACTTCCACAAGACACTTGGGAATGACATTTTGACTTTGACGTTTCGCACGGCGTGACGTAACATTTTTTAATTGGTGTTTGCTGTCACGTGGCTTATGGCTTATTTTGTGCAATTTTATTTTATAAAAATATAAATAATCAAAAGTTATTATTTTATAAAACTTTGTTTTTTCATAATTAAATGATCATCTTAATAGTTATGCAACCTAATGCATCAGATTTGTTCATAGTGGATACAAGCCTATTTGTACAATTCACAAAATATCTTTATATCCTATATGTTATTCTACTCGTAATGTACAAACTATATTATTGTAAAGTTTCATTAAAATCCATTCAATAGTTTTTACTTGACAGGGTAACATCCATTCTTCCAACCTTCGCGTCTGCAATATTAGTAGGTAAGGACTGCACAAGCAAACACACGCAGATATTACAATATATTCAAATTAGTTTTGTAACAGTACGAAGGGACTATGACTCCTGACATCACCCTTTCAAGCGAACACTGATCTTTCGTCATCACCTATTAGATGAACACGATGCTATAGTATTGATGAACATTTGAATTTTTAATCACAAAATACTAGATGATGTGTGTAAAAAAAATTGGTTGTCTGTAGAACTCCGTCTACTGCCGATATTTGAACGTGACAACGTCTATTACATGGTATGTTTTTCTGGGTGCAATGAAATTATTTAAAATAAAGTAATGTATAACATTTATATTTTTATTTAATAGTTTGTTTAAATTTTCTGCTTCTGAAGTTATACATAAATTAATTATTATGAGTAATGTGCGTGGCTCCGTGTGGCGTCAGATTCGGCCGTTACGGTGTTTTCGAGAATGACTCCACGCCCAATTTAATAGACGTTGTCACGTCTAAAGAATAATGAAAAAAGAGTGGCTGGGTTTGTCCTTACACTAGTATTAGTAAATACTAGCGTATATTTGCCAGTGTTTAGGCAATGGACTTAATGAGACTCAGTGGTGTTAGTCTATTTTGTCTCCATTATAATAACTGATATATTTAACTAAAACTAAGGCTTATATACTAATATGCGCGTGCGTATTGCTGCCTCTTAATACGTGCCGTTATCTCAATACATGTAGCTATGCAGTCGCTACAGTATACATACATAGATATATTTAAGCCTCTTTCCCATGGAGGTAGGCAGAGAACACAGTTTGTCACTCGCTACGATCCAAACCCACTTCGCAAACTTCCTCAACTTGGATTAATATTTTCACGCACATTGGATTATTATAACATTTATTTTACATATCACACTAGGAGTTTTATCCTGCGTCGTCACATACATAGAAATATCACATGCACAAACTCTCCGGAACAAATTCTTGTAGGTCATACAATATATATGTTGCGTAAAAGCCGATTATTCAACTACGGCGCTAAACATATCATAATATCATCAACATATCGTTAAGTATATATCATGATATATTAAATCCTCAGCTGGAACCATTTAGATGGGATTTAGATGTGTTACTAAAGTTTGTGTCAAAAGATTATGAGCGTAACCAAAATAAACAACTCCAGGTGTTCTAACAACCCTGTCCTATAGGGTTCGTATCTATAAGGGTGGATTGTAATATAAATAGACAGAGGCATCAAGGTAATCTTCATGGCTACAAGTGATATTTATCGCAGTAGCGACCCCGCGCGGCTGCTCTAAGTATATTACGTTTACTTTATTCGCAGAGGTCGAAATTAGGTAGAGTTATTCATGTACTTACACTGATTTCATACATACATACATACACTCACGCCTTTTTCCCATGGGGGTAGGCAGAGATTACGTCTTTCCACTTGCTACGGTCTCTACATATCTCTTTCGCTTCATCTACTATCATAACATTCCTCATACATGCTCGACGATTGCGGGTACTTCTGACCAGGAGACCTATTTTTGAATTACGAATGCGATTTCGAAATCACCGCTGACTAAAATAGTCAGCGGTGACTTTGAGGTCACGGATTCCCAAACATCCAATTTTTGAAAGTCGATCGCAGAGCTGCCAACATAGATAAAGTACACAAATAAATGTAAGAGTTTGGTTCCACGCAGAATGTAGCCGTTGCCGGTCATTGTCGGCTTAACCATTATGGTTATTATATATATAATATATGCTACATTCATGTATATATATATATATATACTGAAAAATTAAACAAAACACAGATAACATTTCCACAAGTATGACTTGATTACGAGTGGGTGGGGGCACTTGTATCACACCTGTGACTAAGGTAGTCACATCAGTGATATTCAAAAATAAGAATTATTGAAAATCAGTGATTATTAGTCACATCGGTGATTTCGAAGTCGCATTCGTAATTCAAAAATAGGTCTCCTGGCCTTTTTTGAGGACACTTTCGATTTCATACAGCGAAAGAATAAAACGGATATGCCTCAATTATTTTTAAGGAGCAGAAAAACATCCTGTGATTATTTAAATAAAAAGTTATTTCTTCGGAGTAATTCATTGAAACCAGAAAGTATTGAAAAACTAGTGGTTATATATTTTAATTCTCACAAAAGTTATACAGTAATGTCGTAAGCGTACACTTCAAATCTTACTGGTAATGAATCGGACAAGGAAAATGATTCCTCACGAGTCTAGGCTAGAAGCAAAAGTATTCGCTCGTATTTATAAAAAAGTCGGAATATGAGTATGAGAATTGGGTAGACGACAATTTTTTAAATTCAATATATAATAAGAGTACTCTTTTAAGTGAGAAATATTGTAGAACCAACAGTACACCTGTTGGTTTTGTTATTACTTTTGAAGATACATCGACATGTTTGCGGCGCTGTCGCGGGTCGCTCAAAAACGCTCCATACTAAAAACACTGCAATTGTGACGTCATAACATAACTCAGTAAACTCGCCTTATTTGTATGAGTGTATAAACAAATTTTAAAATAACTTTGTTATTTGTACGCTTATAGGTATACTTTTTATAAAAAAAAATGTTACATTTAATGTGAGAATGCTAGAAATGTGTTTATTTCATTAGAATTTATCAAAAATGCAAGGTAACCGTTACTAACTGGCTACTGACACTAGATTACGAGCAATCGGAAATGTTACTAATATAAGGTTAATGATAATGGCACATAAATCTCATAAACACGTCACACTCGCAACACACACACCCAACCCACGCACACACACACACACACACACACACACACACACACACACACAAACACAAGACATGACACATGGACTCTTGTTTGTCCATCCTCTTAATAGACATAATAACTGTTTAACTGATTACCACTACCTTTTGTTTATTGATTGGTTGATTGCTTTTCCTTGTTAATAAATTGCACGTAAGGAAATATACTATCGAAAGAGAGACATTCCTAAGACAAGTGTAATACTTAAAAGGAGTGCCTCATTGTAATTATAAATACCGAATGTGTAATTAAATAAAGAAAAATTTATTTAAATAATAATTGCTCATTTTTTAGAAATCTAAAAACAATATAAATTAATAATTAAACTGAAATTTCTATATTGACATACTTTTATTAGATATAAATTGCTCAAATCAGATAATTATAGTATAAAAACGGCCATAATCAGTTGTAGTCGTCTACCCTATTTGCTTAAGACTATCAATAAATATTGCGATTAATGTATTAATTATCGTTGTTTTATTTGTCTATCTCTGAGGTTTTTATTATTGTTTATTTGTAATAATGTTGACCACACGGGATTGTGCGTTAGAAATGCCGGGAAGGTCCACATTCATATCAACATGTCGATGCAAATACATAAATACTTCTTCCTAATTCCAACCTCTATTTATTATACATAAAATCATTCTTCTTTTCCATCATCACCTTCTATTGCTGATAATTGCATCAAAACTAAAATCCAAGTACTTTTATATGATAATGTCACTGTCATGACCACAGACTATAGTGTGTGTACTGTCTTTTACGTCCGATGTCGGGATCATGGAGGCAATATGCACTATGCCCACGTGCATATTGCTTCAATGATCGGAATCAATGGTCCTACCTGAAAACCAGCGCTTTTGCTGCGTATAGCAGTAATAGCATTAGCTGGGGTAGGGGCCTTTTTGGCCAGACATCGATGTTTTTTATTCTATTTTATTTTATTTTTTTTCTTTCTTTTATTATATCATAAGCGACATACTGTACATGAATGGCCAAATAAATATCTCTTTCTTTCTTCTTTCTTTCATGTAAAAACTACTGAATGGATTGTATTGAAACTTTACAATAAATTGACAGTTACGTCTCGTCCATCAATGCTCAGAGATAGAGGTCGCCAATTGTCCCTTCCCATCATAAAATTGTCATCTACCAGGGGTTCCTTTAAGTATGCTGCTGCCAAAATATGGAGTAACTTGCCACCACCATTCAAATGGATTCATTTTCGCTACAGTCTTTTCGAAATAAATGTAGTTTGTCGTGCACTTGCATACACGAGTCAACCAAAATTAAATTCACCCTACTATCTATCTATGATTACAGGCTGGCACCGACTCAAAATCAGTTTATTATAGTAATATTGTTAAAATAATTGTATATTGCTAAATTTTATTAGATTAAATTACATTTAAATTACAAAAATATCTTTCCTCTTTATAATATTAAGTGTAGATAACAAATACCCAATACAAATTAAATTGTGCACGCCGCAGAAGTGTAAAAGGGTCGCACGTAACTCAGTTGCGTTTGTTTAAACAATCATTACGTCAGATTATCAGTGAATTGAAATCGTTTAAGAGGTGTTTTTATAGCTGCATTAGGACCACAATTTTTTGTTTTTAGCTTCAATCTGCAATTAAATTCAGCAATTAGTTTCTCATAAATACAATTCTTGGCTAATTTGCATAATCACGCGCAGCTTAAATCTCTTTAACCGATGTTGTACAAGATGAAAAATGTTAGTTTTAACATGAAATAGGTTTTCAACAAAGAAAACTACTGTCCGAACTGCCATATTTGGTGTTGTGCGTCACGCGAGATTGTTCTGCTTATTACGGTACATAATGTTAAAGATATTTTCATTGTGTTTCGAAGAGGTCGGCAGTAAGTGCGTCATTCTGGTCGCTCAGTTTGTATCTCAACACATCTGTGCAAGATTTTGCATAAATTACATTTTATAACTGAACAGTCATGTTGTGAAAGGCTCACGTTTTTCCAACGTATCTGTTAAGTTAGGAACCGTAGCAAGAAGTAAAATTTAATAATAGCTTTATAAATTTTCTCGGTTTCAAGGTGTCGCCATCTCTAAGGTCCCGGGTTCGAATCTCGGTGGGGGCAGATGTTTGCGTGATAAATGCGAGCGTTTGTACCTTATTCATGATTATTTTATATATTTCTATCGAAAATATTTATGTATGTATTACCTATTAGTTACCTTGGATCCCATAACACAAACCTTACAGAACTTACTTTGGCCCAGGCTAATTGGTGTTTTGGAGACTAAGGCATGAAAATAAAGAGACCATAGGAGCTAGAAACAGAATTTGGTACAGGAATATCTCGGCTTAATAAATCAAAATCAAAAATTTTGAATCAAAAATGATCAACGCCTTTAGTTTACAAGTCTCCGGCGAGAGACCTTGTACTGGAAATAACCAGCAAGGGTAATTTTTTTGCTCCTGTATTTATACAGAGTTGTTAATTAGAAGCTAGCTTCAGATAAATAGTTTGAACCCTGACCTTTACAAGTTTAAGCAAGTTCACATTATATTTTAAAAGCTATACGTTATTTATTATAAGTCCAAATACAGTCGAGACCTGTGACGAAACTATTGAGAGATTAAAGGGAAACCTAAGCATTGTTATCATCTGAGTTTCACTAGAAGTTGATATATCATTCTAATGAACAATACCTAATAAATAGCATTAAGCCTTTCTTTATACAATGTACTAGCTTTTGCCCGCGACTTCGTTCGCGTGGACTTCAGGTTCGTCCCGTCTCGTCTAGTCTAGTAATAAGGTAAGAAACCACTTCTTCCCCACCGCACCCCCCGTTCGCCTGGCACCGCTGCCGGTATTTATCGCCGAAATTGCTATGACTCTGCATTTTAAATCTGTGATATCTTCAAAAATATTTATTTAATTTACATGCTGTAAAAAGCCATATTGATCTTTATTAAATGCACAATGTATTTAAGATACTTAATTGGATAAGGATTAATACTGTATTTCTTAAAATCGCCATTATTTCTCGTACAAAGTAAAGGATAAAAAATGGTTATTGTGGGTTATTCCTAAGAGATAAACATATACCATCACGGACTTTTTTGTAGACCTTTTCAAGTTGTACAATACTGTAGTAAATTGTTTTGATCTATCTTGTAGGATTCAGTCAACGTTTGCAATGTAAGCGCAAAAAATGTGTTTTTTTTACGACCTCACATTAGAAACCTCAAAATTTGTAGCCTATGTGTTATTCTGATATATAAGCTATATTGTGGTAAAGTTTCATTCAAATCCATTCAGTAGTTTCTACGTGAAAGAGTAACAAACATCCATACTTACAAACTTTCGCCTTTATAATAGTAGTAGGATGGACAGTCGCCGGCACATCATGTGACCAACTGTTAAACTCGTCAATGTATTACAACCTTAATTACTATACGCAGTCATTGTAATGTAAATATGCAATTCTACTTCTGATACTTGAGGCTATACCATGATGATAGATTGCGGATTTGAATACTGTTTGTGACGTTTTCCTTAAGCTTAATTTGGGCAAGGCTAATTGGTGTAATTGTAAAAAATATTTATTTATTTGTGTGTCATAGTGGCAAATAAAGTTATGTGTATGTCTATAAACGAATTAAATAGCTTTTCCCACAACGCCTTTAACGACACCCTCAAACAATTTCAAAGCAGAAGAGAATGATTTCCACCTCAATATTTTTTCAGTTGTCGAACAGTTGCGCCAGTCGTAAAACGCGTCTGTGCGTCTATCGTTCGTACTTAACCCAGCTATTTGTGTGCACCTCTTCACATTGGGTCAGGTCTGCGTAAAACAGACACAGATCGACTATTTAAAGCTGTAAAAGTTTGGCTGTGTATCGTATATCAAATGCGGCTGGGCTTTTGTGTATTGAATGATTATATTATTTGATGCCCAGACATGACTAAAGTCAGAGCGTTTTCACATTATCCGATCCGATGTGCTACCATGTGCTAGTTTCACATATTTCCGATAAAATTTAAAATTTGACGACCATAGTCGAGTGGATAGTACACCGGTTTCAAGGTGTCGCCATCTCTGAGGTCCCGGGTTCGAATCCCGGTGGGGGCAGATGTTTGTGTGATGAATACGAGCATTTGTACCTTAGTCATGGTTGTTGATATATATTTCAAAAAAATTATTTATGTATATATAATATATGTATGTCTATCCGTTACCCTAGATCCCATTGCACAAGCCTTATAGGGCTTAGTTTGGGCTAGGCTAATTGGTGTAAGTTTAACAAATATATTTAAAAAAAAAATCGTTCCGATACGGCCATTCGCTCGATAGTTAGTGCGGGCAGGTCATCATGGCAAACTATAATAGAAAACTTTATTGCTGTTTATTATTATATTTGAGACGCAAAAAAAGATCTGTCCACAGACAGTATTGGATACATCCCATTGTGGAAGCTAGATATTCAGAGGGAGCATTTTATACTCTTTTTAGCAAGCTACAAAACGCACCTAGAAGGTTTTTTAATTACTTTCGTATGAGTGAATCCACATTCAATTATTTGCTAATTCATCTCACAAAGAGTACCAAGAAGCAAGACACACATTCGAATGGCTGAATGCACACAGAGGCAATTTAGATACACGTATAGCACACATACAAACATTATCGTCCGACGGCTCACGGACCTCGGCTCGATATCCGATATCGGGCCGGACAATATGAAAGACAGGTACATATTTCAGACATTTTACTTACCCCGATATCGGATCGGCGTCCGACACCGATATCGGATCGGATAATGTGAAAAATCGCGCACGATAATCGGCATGAACAATACCTATGGGGAACGAACGAGTGTTCGGCTTATAAAAAAGCTAGCTCTGGAATTGCGTTCTATGTATAAAGTTACAGCGAACAATATGAAAATAAAATTAAAGAACCATTTTTTTAACAATAATATTACATACCTAGTTATATAATTATAACATTTGTCCTCATTGATTTAGTAAATTGTTATTTATGCTGTCATTTTTGTAATAATGATTTTAAAGGATAAATAAATTTATAAAAAGAGCACACAGTCTCGCAAATTCAATTACAAGAATTAGAAACAAAAATATATTTTTTTATATTGACATAAATTTTTAAATATATTACGTTACTATTTATATTTTATTTGATTGGCAAATATTGCTCAAAACTTCCAATTTATCTTAAAAATTATCTTGTCGTATTATTTTATAATTTTCCAATTTAGAAACCAGAGGTAAGGTACATTTTCTTTTGTTGTGTGTGTCCCATTGGTTGCCTACATACATCTTTGAATTTGTTCGCAAGTTGCCTCGCCATGTTTTCTTTTACCGTAGAAGCGTCCAATAAATGTAAATATGAAATTCGAAAAACACAAGACAAAATCCGATTCGTCCGTCCGATTCGTAGACCAGTGCATGACTAATAAATTTAAACCGCCCTAATTAGAAGAGATATTTGAAAGATTTAAACTAATATTTTAATAGGGATTATAGTTTTTGTATTAAGTTCAGTGAACAAATATGTAAAAAGAAAAACAAATTTATCAGTTTACTCAAAAACCACGGACAATATAGTCTTTTCAAAAACGAATAGCGTTTCAATGCAAATTCTGAATTATGCAAATTGTTCTGGAATTTAGATCAGGTTCAAATTACTCATCTTGCATCTGTCTCATTATCTCATGTGCTCAAGATAATTACCCAATAATGAATAATTCAATAAAATATACCTTACCTACGTTATTAGAAGCAGAATAATCTTCAAACTCCAATTACAAAATACCACAAGGTGACCAAACAGGCACCAAACCCCACAATCATGGCGCTATTATGCCGAGACAAAGCGCTCAGTTACCCCACCTGCTGTCGTCGAGTTAGGCTACAGGAACCATGTGTTCTTAAGATCTGGAGTACTTAAAGGGTTAGAGAAAAAAGTCCCGGCCCTAGCACGTGCTGAAGCCAGGTGCGCCGGATGTTACCCGAATCCTGCTCGCTCAATCTGTTGTAGTTTTTTTGACGCGAAAGATCATGGCTTTGGTTTTGGAAGTTGAGTCGTAAAAATAGATGGCGGTCGGTGTCCTTTGATATTTGTTTTATTTGTATTTCGGAATTGTAGTTATCACGTCGATCGAGTTCATGAAGTTTTTGAACTTAATCCCGTTTTGTATTCGTTTTTGACGTGAAACGTCTTTAAAATCGCGCCGAAACATACGGGTACCAGGTTTAAAAAGTGGACCGTAACGAAAAGGTCTATATCATCGTACCTTCATAATTAAAAAACTATTAGTCTTAGGAACCGTCAATCTTGTTTTTATTTCAATCTTTTACTTTAAAAGCGATTCCCTAACATAGACGTTTCACGTTAAAACAAACGGCCGTGTGCCCCGGCACAGCCCCACCCGATTTTTTTTTCTATTATTCTGTTGGAACAATGTCTACAAAAATTAACTTACGCGACTAATTTCATCATCCACGCCCAATGACGGACTCTTCCAAGGATCTCCATACCGATCTAATTGGGAAATTGTTGAAACCACCAATCAATTATGTTTCCAAACGTAACTATTAGTTCCAATTGTTAACGTGTGGCGCTGGTGTGTTCTGTTCATTCTCTGTTCTGTATAATCTGTTGCTTACTACTTGCTACCGTAAAATAAGCGTTGTTAAACTTTATATCTCATGTTAATTAATTGATTTCTCCAGAAATCATATTGGGGGTCTTTAATTGTTCTTCAATCAGGCGCGTTGCGGATTGATGGCGACAGCAAGTGAAGTTGCGATATTTTTTGTTTTGTTTTTTTTTTGTGATGGTTTTTATTTTAAATCTGAAATTATATAACTTTCATTCTAAAGTCATATTTATAATGCATTAGGTCGTCAAGAATGTTTTATACACTACTAGCTTTTGCCCGCGACTTCGTTCGCGTGGACTTCAGGTTCGTCCCGTCTAGTCTAGTAATAAGTAAGAAATATGGTAACTAAGCACTGCAGAGCCCTAATCATAGGCCTATAGGTAGCTACTGCAGTATGCTCCTATAAACTACATTTAACGATCTTTTTCCTTCAGCATAAACATACAGATTCTTCGCTTTGGAAACACGTGAGCAAGCCACATAGAGCAAAATGATTATTGTGGGTTATTCCTAAGAGATAAACATATACCATCACGGACTTTTTTGTAGACCTTTTTAAGTTGTACAATACTGCAGTAAATTGTTTTGATCTATCTTGTAGGATTCAGTCAGCGTTTGCAATGTAAGCGCAAAAAATGTGTTTTTTTACGACCTCACATTAGAAACCTCAAAAATTGTAGCCTATGTGTTATTCTGATGTATAAGCTATATTGTGGTAAAGTTTCATTCAAATCCATTCAGTAGTTTTTACGTGAAAGAGTAACAAACATCCATACATCCATACTTACAAACTTTCGCCTTTATAATAGTAGTAGGATTACTTTTCGGATTTTAGATTAGATAGGTTAGATAGATTATTAAATACATACATACATTTTCCACTTGCTACGATACAAACATACTTCGCTAGTTTCCCTAGGTCTCTATCGCCCATGCTGTGTACAGAATTTTTCGGATTGCTATCTAGTTTGATCTGATTGTATATCTTAAGGAATTAACAAATATAGTTAAATATTTTTAACGGATTTTTTACAAAAATCTATCTTTACGTGTACAATTCTTTTGAATTAATTTATAAATAGTTTTAAAACCACGTCTTACGAATACTTCCGTGTCTACACAAAATAAATATCTGTTTTCACGAAATTACTCTCCACGGATTTCGTGATGCATTCACAGCAGCTCTTAAATCTTTACGAGTTATGGGAACCCGTAAGTAATTTAGGCGAATATCACAGTGACTATGTGATTAGTTCCATAGTTTTAATTTGATAACATCTCTGTAAAAACAAATGTATGTGTGTTTTTTTGACCGTTATCCTATCCTAAACCTTATATCACATTAATAAACCTTACTTTGCTTAATTAGGTCTAGGCGAATTAATGTTAAATAATAATAAATACAGCAAGAATTTAATTATTATTACGTGTGTTATAATTATAATTTTGTATGTGTTGTTTGTATTACATGTATTATGTGTTTGTTTCTGGAGCAAATAAAGATTATATCTATCTATCTAACGAACGCCTAAAACCGGAGTAAAACTAGAATTACGCCAATCTCATCATCACAGCTCATATAAGTCCCCACCGAGGGGCTCGAGCCTATATGTATATATATATAGGCTCCGAGCCTATAATATATATATATATCTATATATATACCAAAGTGATCCTATAAGATTCCGTTTTTACCTTTGGAGGTATGGAACCCTAAAAAGCATAATAACTATATATTTTTTTTAATAATACTTATTTCTCTACCGACATCGGATCAAAGTTTCAGAAAAGTTCAACCAGCCAGTTGAATAAAGAAACGGTTTTAAACCATATCGAATTACCTATGTGTATCCCGTTTTGTTTATGTTAGGGCAAACCGCAGAAACTCCTGGTAATATTAGCATCGCGTTATCATAATAATGTCACCTGGTCACACAGACTGGTCCATTAGTGTTACGTAATGCCACCTGCGCACGCGCTGGGAGCTGAAGGGTTACTCTCTAACTCCGGAATCACAGCTTCGACCATGGAAATGTGGATATAGAATCGTGCAAGGATAAACTGTCTGTGTTGGTTAATTGAACCAACAAAGACGGTTTATCCGTGGCTATATATTTAATTAGCTGGTGCTCGCGTCTTCGTATGCGCAGGATTGATATTTCGAGTCATTTTTATATTATACTAGCGACCCGCCCCGGCTTCGCACGGGTGCAGTGAAAAAATGGTTATGGTGGGTTATCCCTAAGAGATAGACATATACCATCGCGGACTTTTTTGTGGATTTTTGTAAGTTGTACAATACTGTAGTACATTATTTTGGTCTATCTCGTAGGGTTCAGCCAGCGTTTGCAATATAAGCGCAAAAAAACGTGCTTATTTACGACATCACATTAGAAACTTTTAAATTTATCAGTGTTTCTCTACTATATTATGCATTTATTATACATACAAACCTTCCTTAAGAATCACTCTATCTATTAAAAAAAACCGCGTCAAAATCCGTTGCGTAGTTTTAAAGATCTAAGCATACATACGGACATACAGCGAAAGCGACTTTGTTTTATACTATGTATTGATATATGCTACTAAAATTATAAACACGTAAGCATGCATGGATAGTTGACAAATGATGAATTGTAGCCTATGTGTTATTTTGATATATAAACTTTATTATTGTAAGTTTCATTAAAATCTATTTTTATATTATACTAGCTGACCCGACAAACGTTGTACTGCCATATTAAATTTTAAAAATTAAAACATAGGGGTTGGTGATAAAAGGGTAAAAATTTAGGATTGTATGTATTTTTTAATGCGACATAATAAAAAAAAATGACATTTAAAAAATGACAAAATTTTAAAGAAAAATGTTAAGGGTGGACAACCCTTATCACTAAGGGGTGTGAAAAATAGATGATGGCCGATTCTCAGACCTACTCAATATGCTCAAAAAATTTCATGAGAATCGGTCAAGCCGTTTCGGAGGAGTACGGGAACGAACATTGTGACACGAGAATTTTATATATAAGAAATCGAGCTTTATATATAATAGATTAATGGGAATTTCTCCTTTTCTATGATCCGATTTTACTGTTAGAGCTTCTAAGCAGCCCAGCAACGATTACGCTTAGCAAAGAAAATGCTTACGATATCGAAAGCAATCTTTAAGTCAAGCTTTCAGTAACCAATTTTTTAATCCCTAGTAACCAGCGTTGCTAGATTTCTTTTTAACTAGTCTAGATTTTGGAATTTTTTTAATAGCAAAATTCTTCGTTGGAATAGTAAAAAAAAAACCGTATATAATCAAATTTTTTTGAATATTAATATTTTTATTTGAGTGTTAATTACGTTTACGTGACAATAGAAAATATATCCATAGAAAATGTATTTTAATTGTAGAGTTATTCCCGAAATATTTCTTCTATCAGGACTCAAAGGAAGACGCACTGTAGTTTTCAGCATGTTCGACACATCAAGAATTACAATTTAAAAAATGACAATTAAAGACCAAGTCATGTAGACGGTCTCAGCTCTAGTAATATATTGGACTTAGAGAGTATTCCTTCTGCTCCGTTTATTTGTTGACTCTCTTCATGATTGATTAATGACAAATGTCACTGACAGGGCAACACGACCTGCTAATGTCCAGAACTGGTCATATATTGCTTTAATAGTCTTTAGCCACTTCTCATAAAACTTTTTTAAACTAAAAGGCGTCCTCATAATTGTATGTTCACATTAAAGTTGTCAGCATTAAAATAAATAGTATTTTTATTTTGATAACCGGAATGGATATAGTGGATTAACATTTTATTTTTACATATGACATTGTAAAAAATCTTGTGCAGTTATGTCACTGTAATTAAAAAAAGAAATTGTAATAAAAAAATCCTGACTGCATTTCTGTGTAATTTGGATATGAAAATAACTGACTCCAAAGCGTGGTAAACATCTGAATACCGTGCCTAAATCGCCATTTTGTTTTAATTTAATTTTGATACGCTCAACTACGTTTCTGTGTAATTTGGATATGAAAACAAAACAACGCAATACAAGGTTTGTATGGTGATAAGAAGGAACTACAAACTATTAAACTTTCACCAGAAATGACCTTCCGTCAATTAGTCTACAAGTTATGGACTTTTAAACAGTGGATACATTTTTTAAGCCCTCTGTATACAATACAGTCTTTACCATAAGTGCCCACGGGCCCCGTGTGCCCAGGGTCCCATTCACAGGGGGGCCCCGAAGGACCTACGATTTCTCTCACACATTTTTGTCGGACACATTAGGCATTACTTTTTTCGAAAATTAATACTTTATAAAAAGGTATTTACGGGGCATACGCCATTATATTAACGAAGACGGACGGTCCAAGAAGGCTCATTTCTTTTTTTTTCAAGCTGAGGCCGAAAGACGCCTGTGGATTTGTAGTTCGGGATTCCAACAACTAAAGCGCCAGCGTCGAAATTGCCTAATCAGTAACGTTATTTTGGTGTAGTATTTCAACCGCGGTATGGCGCGAGCATAACAAATTTAATAGTAATTCGCGTTTTTTAGTTTCCATAAGGGCCTCCAATTCTTGTATGCCCAAGGGCCCCAGCTTAGTTTAAGATAGTGGTGTCTGTATATTGTAGGTAAGAACTTATATGTTAACTATGTATATATACTTATAGCATGATTTTTCGTTTAATGGACTGACAATTGACTGAGAACTGACAGCAAAAAGCTAGGCTAGATGACAGTTGTTCAGTGATAGTTGACCACTGTACTCGCTGTCAATTTGTTTCACATTAGAAATAATACTTCATATAAAATAAAATGTCTTTTTTTGACAAAAATATAAATTATATTGTTTTGTAAATTTATTTTATGTTATTATAAGTACTTCAACTTACAACGTTCGATCCATAAGACAAAAAGTAAAACCTGACGAATTCCCGGCCACGCGTCTGTTAAGCATTAAATTATATTTAAAAAAGGCACATATTTCACGATAACTTTATTTATAAACCAGACGAACTAGACCATAGGCATGTCGCCAGGTTTTGAACTTGTTCAGCTAATAACTGACAACTGTGGAGCGGCTATTGACTTCAATCTAGGTACAGTTTATTTTATCAGGAGTGTCGAGTTAATCGAAGAATGCAATGCAATTTAATGTTAATGTAACAGTTTTCCTTTTTTAATGTCGTGTTTATTCAAATTAATGAACAACTTTATTTAAATTATGCTTCTTCTATATATATTTTGTTATTTATTTAATCTTTATTCCGACTATTATTTATTATAAACGCGAATGATTGTATGGATCGATGTTTATTAGTATTTCACGTAAAAACTACTAAATAGATTTTAATGAAACTTGACAATAATAAAGCTTATACATCAGAATAACACATTAGCCACAAGTTACAATGATATTATGTGAATTATTGAAAATACGATGATTAGTGTCAAGTAAGTAGGGAAAAATCTATCATCTGCGATCTATTCTGGCCAGCTGCCAAAACCGATAGTTACCCATATGTGATGTATGATGGAAATGTTTATCTTAAAAGCTACACGGAATCCTGCGCAGACGAAGTCGCGAGCACCAGCTAGTGTCGTAATAGATTTTTTGTTATATATACTTATATTGAAAGATATTTTGATCACTACACATATAAATATATACGCCACGCCAATATAAGCTACTCGAAATAGTAATCCTGCGCAGACGAAGTCGCGAGCACCAGCTAGTGTCGTAATAGATTTTTTTGTTATATATACTTATATTGAAAGATATTTTGATCACTACACATATAAATATATTCGCCACGCCAATATAAGCTACTCAAAATACTACTCCTGCGCAGACGAAGTCGCGAGCACCAGTTAGTGTCGTTATAGATTTTTTGTTATACATATGTACTTATATTGTATTGATAGATATTTTGATCACTATACATATAAATATATACGCCACGCTAATATAAGCTACTCGAAATAGTAATCCTGCGCAGACGAAGTCGCGAGCACCAGCTAGTGTCGTTATAGATTTTTTTGCTATATATTCTTATATTGAAAGATATTTTGATCACTACACATATAAATATATACGCCACGCCAATATAAGCTACTCAAAATACTACTCCTGCGCAGACGAAGTCGCGAGCACCAGTTAGTATCGTAATAGATTAGTTATACATATGTACTTATATTGTATTGATAGATATTTTGATCACTACATATATAAATATATACGCCACGCTAATATAAGCTACTCGAAATAGTAATGCTGCGCAGGCGAAGTCGCCGGCTCAGCCAACAAGACATCAGTGGCAGTTGTAGATAGCGTTACCGACGTGGCTTACGATTAACTTATTTTATCAGAATACATCAGAACTCCGTTTGACCAACCCTAATCATTACTCCATAACCAGAATGAGCAGCGCTCGCGCAGACTATTATGGCGAGGAGACAATTATCTGCAGCTGTCAGACGAAGCATGTGCGAGATCTGGTTTATTAAACCACTGTGTCAGATATTAGGAGCGAACTGTGCTAACCACGGCAGAACGCTGACAGATTCATGGACTAAGTAAATAACCACAACTTTAAAACTGGGCCACTGGTAGAGACCATAAAACCTATTAAATGATGTCGAAAACATTTAATTTGATCATGATCATATAAGATATTTTAACGAAAAATACATGACAATAAACTTACCTAACGTAATATATATGTTTAGGATGTATGACCCCTGGCAACATTCGGACCGTGGAAAAAGAAGGGCAATAAAAAAAAGAGAAGGCTGTATGGGCTTAGATCCCTTTGCCTTCCCTAAGACAGGGAGAACTAAAAAAAAGAGATTTTTACATACGATATGTTACTGTCTACGGATTTATCTCGGTCGCATTTTTCAGCAGTATCAATTCGGATTAATAATTGCATATTTACGGAAACATATGCTTTAAATATACGGTTTTCTGAATATATCACTTACGGATCAACACAAGCACACAGCAAGTGTTTGGTGCCTTGAAGACTGAATCAGAAGGTGGACGGCCACGCGTTCACCTATTTACACTACAAGTATCATAATATATGGTATATATGTATTTATAAAAACATACAATAGGGCACATTAGTACACAAATACAATACAAGCAACGGCGCAAGTGCTGTCTGGTAAGTAAAAACGTATATAATTAGTCGATTAAATAAACATAACAATTGCGGGTACAAGCGGGCATCTCCCTTCTTGGAACAATATATATATATATATGCTAAAAAAACTGCTGAATAAAATAGGTATGTCTGTCGTAATTCTATAAATCTAATCGTAAGTTTTAAGAACTCAGTGACGCCAGCCTTTATCATGAATTCAAATTATGTGTAGGTATATAATTTTATATCCAACTAGCGGTCCCGACAGACTTCGTCCTGTCAAAAAAAAATGTAGTGGCAGTTTTTTGTTCCTACTTATTTTATAGATAATATCGCATAGCCAATCAAATTGCAAAAAAGGTCCAAATGAACTATTACATTTTGTGACTATTCAAGTTTGGAACGTGATATTAAATCCTCCAACGATGTATTCTGTGCTCCAACGCACACACGCACACTGTTTTGACAGATATGATTGAATTTAAACTTTATACATAAAGCAAATCGACTCTTTGATGTTAGGAAGACATCTACATTGCTTAGACAACAGTGAGTGCTTGCAATATGAACTTTATGTAATAACAATGAAGCTCAAATTGACTGTACATTTTAGTTAGAAAACGTTTGTATGGGAATGAAGGGCTATTTTAGGATTTTTCTGATAATTATTCGAATTTTTCTCGCCGTAAAAACCATCCTTGAACTTCAACGAACATTTTAAAAAAGAATTGGTCTAATTGGTCCAGGCGTTGCTGAGTTATGCTCTTACCAACACATTTTGCGATTCATTTTTATATAATAAGAAGATAACATAATCATCGATACGCGATATGACAGAGCGATTTATCACTTAGAACTGTACAACTGTCAAAGCACAAAAGACAAATTTCAAAATGGCGGTTTCCTGCAACCAACTTTATGCTAATTATATAAACATTGCCTATTCAGCTGTTGGTATTTCGTTCAAAAGAAGGAAATAATTAAAAGTAATTTATTAAAATTAATTGACAGTTTTAACGCATTCCTTGTCGCGTCTATTGTGTCTCGATATTGGCCAATTTGTTTGTTTTGAATTGTACGCGCTTTCCCGGCTTAGTTCCGCTGCTCGCTCATTCTATTAACTGTTTTGCAGAAATCACTTAAGTACTGTGACAGAAGAAATACTGTTATTTTTGAGGTTTCTAATGTGATGTCGTAAATAATTACATTTCAATCAATTTTAAAAGCGTATTTCTTTTTAGTTTTTAATCTATAATTTAATATATACAACATTCATAGTCTTTTAGTATTTTTGAAACGGGGCAGTAAGGGCAAGTACCTTAACCGTTGCAGTTACAGCAAAACGTTCTTAGAAGACCTTCCCTAACTTTTTGACATATTTTGAACTGCTTTCACAGATTTTGTAAAAAACTTACAGTTGGCAAAAAAAATGCAAAAAGTCCAAAAAAAAATTTTTATGCCAATCGATTCAGTTTTTTGAGCAATTTATTCCATAAACCAATTTCTTAAATATTTAAATGATTTTTTTACCTGACCTATGAGTTTCGAGTAGATTTATCATATTTCCGTACGAAATGTATGGGAAACGTGTTTGGCGATTTCTGTATTTCCTAGTACTGAAAGCTAAAATGGTCCCATAGAGTTTTTTGATCCCCACGTGAAATAGAATCGATTGGCATAAAAAAAAATTTGGACATTTTGCATTTTTTTGCCAACTGTAAGTTTTTTTACAAAATCTGTGAATGCAGTTCAAAATATGTCAAAAAGTTAGGGAAGGTCTTCTAAGAACGTTTTGCTGTAACTGCAACGGTTAAGGTACTTGCCCTTACTGCCCCGTTTCAAAAATACATCCTGTATAGATTCTAGCTTTACAAATGAGTAAAACTCATTAACCTAGTAATCTTATTTTTTTTAATATAATATTTTGACAGATAAACAGACTGCCCTTAACATAACTTTGATATAAGCATCAAAATGTATAGGCAGATACGCATAAAAGCCACAATATAACAATATGTTAAGCGTTAGTTAATAAGAACAAAGCAAAGCTCTCATAAAATAATAGACAGCTTTAAGTCAAAGCTTATGAAGTATTGGCAATGTACGCCGTTCAAAGCCCGTCTTTATTCAAACAAACATCGCTGAACACTGCTTGAAGCTGGAAGCCCACACACTGAGTCGACCCTTGTTCCTATGCACACCCCATTTACCCCAGCCTTTCATGTTTAAAAGCTGCGAGTCTGTATAATTTACGATTTGTATACGATATTCTTGTATAAATACCAGAACGCAACTTAATTAATTAGCTACTACGAAAAACATTTCCCCACTAAGGACGCACGGATTATATATGGCTCGGATTATATATAGAATAACTTTAGAATACCATAGCTTATATCTGTATAACATATAAACTACAATTTATAAAGATATTGTATGAATTGTTTCCTGTGCAGACGAAGTCGCTGACACCAGCTAGTAAAAAAAAGTATTTTGATCCATATTATTATAAAAACATTATGTGTTAATATTTTGTAACGCTTAAATGTAAATAAATTGTATGTAGATGCAATTCGTGAAATTATCTCGACAGTAACACTAAATTACAGCACTTATGCATTGATAATCTATCGACCCGCGGCAGATACGAAACGAAGGTTGCAAAACGACCGTTGTCCACGAACAATAATCATTGTCAATTTGAGTGAAAAACGTATTGTTCAGAGCGGTCCGTATTTAGCTACGGATGTTGATTAAGTGGCCGCCAACAGGGAATCATTATGCGTCCAGTTAAGTGGAATATTGTACACGTTGTAGCGTTATCTTATTTCTGGAAAAACTCAAGTACGTAGGTACTGAAACGACGTTAACTTCATAGAGAAAATTTTGAGTTAGACAATTTGCTTGCAAAGACAAAAGTTATTTGTGGATGTTAGCAGAGGGCGCAAATTATTGAGTGCATTTAATTGTTATAAAAAATAACTTGTACAATGATAAATTAAAGGATATTTATTTATTATGTTAATAATGGGTTGCTTACACATACATATCATATATGTTGTTGTATTTTTGTATGTTGTATTTTACATATGATATAGATTTTCCGTGTAGCAACCGTTGTAGATTAAACACCTCATGTACTTATAAATACAAAAAGCGCGTAGCTCTATTATTAGTGTTAATGACAAATAATAAAAATTATAATTAATGGTACTTTAAAAAAAATATAATTAAAATTGTGATCAATAAAAATGTTAATTACTGTTATGTTAGTTTTATATTAAAACTAAAATTAAACATTGCGATGAAGATAAAAAGTCCAGTAAAATTAGAATATGAAATTAATAATATAATTTAGAATTAATTAAATCAAAAGTGAGGAGGCGACGTTTTTTTTTTATTTTCAGGTGAAATTTTAGAGTAACTGTCATAGTTAAACGGTAATTGTTAAGGTAATATTGAAAAGGCGTTTTACATAAAACAAAAACTTTGTATTTTCAGAGAAACAATTTGTGGTATTTTAAAATCCTCTATGATATGCTAATTGCAGTCACTTATAGGTGTACACTACATACTTATAATATTAACAGTTATTTAAACAAGTATTCTAAACTATTAAACTATAATAATATAAATGCTGAAAAGACGAAGTACTACTAATACTAGTCGGAACTTAGAGTTATGGCAGCTTTACCTAAATTGATACGGTCTTCCGTTTATCAGGCAACGTCACGTTGAAAATTCTAGTTCTTTACGTCGTCATTTAGAATGATCCACGTTTTTTTTTTTCGAAGGGAAATCGCACCGTACTGTCGTCCATATTAGAAATACATACATACATACATACACTCACGCCTTTTTCCCACGGGGGTAGGCAGAGATTACGTCCTTCCACTTGCTACGGTCCTTACATATCTCTTTCGCTTCATCTACTTTCATAACATTCCTCATACATGCTCGACGATTGCGGGTACTTCTGACCTGGCCTTTTTTGAGGACACTTTATTAGAAATAGATAGAAATTATTTAACATAGTAAATGCATGAAGTTAATAGGGAATTAATCTCTTTTTGAAAAGAACCTTAATTTGATCCTTGCGTGTCAATAAACCATATACTAAAAATATAAAAATTTTATACACTCGTTAAGTACTATAAAAATTGCATTAAAATTTAATATTTTCAAATTTCGCGCGTAATTAGACGAAGGCGCCGCACGAGTTGTTACTCTGTAGCGATGACGTCAATACGGCATGTAAATAATAAACAAAACTCTATGTTTGATGCTATGTATTATTATATTCATAATTTAAAAATGAGTTATAATCTTTTATATATAAACAACTAATAAGGAATAATAATAAAAGAGTAATACTGACATCGATGTTTTAATACTCCGTAACTCGGCAGAACAAAAGTCGGGATTTGCAGCAAAGAATTTTCCGACCATTAATGCATTTATTTTTGGTAAATTCGTACTATCTCCTTTTACAAAACTGCTTTCCATAGTGTGATTCACGTGCGATTTCAATTTAACTTATAATGTATTTATAACGTTCTCTTACATTAAAAAAGCAACCTACAAACGTCTTTTTTTATTGTTTTGTACGTACTATGATTCATAATGACATTGACACGCATAAGTTTACAGTACCTTATGACGTCACGACATGGCGGCCTATGTTTCGCTCTTGTTTTACGTATAGATTAAAAAAGTGAATACTTTGAAACTAATTTTTATATTATTTTTGTTATTTTATGTACTTAAACATGATGGTTCCGACTATTTAATGCATAAACTATCATAGTTATATGCTTTTAGATCTTTTCTAATATAGAGGGAAGTACCCTATTGCATGAAAGGCGGACTGCAAACATCACCGCTGTCAATAATTATAAAGAGGCGGCCAAAGGCGGAATACCAGAGCCAGTAATAAAAGCGAAAGGGATCATGTGTACTGCATTCGGTGGTAACTGGAGACGTGTTGTAACAGACAGGCTTTCGTTGTGGTTAAAGAGATTAGGGTTGTCTCCTTACTCCATGCAATAAAAATAAATAAGTTTAGCAGTCATTCAGTCATTTAAATTTAATTAAAATTCAATTTTTATTCAAGTACTACTAAAGTCCCAAATAATCATTCGGTTTATAAAAAAATCACACACACATATAATTATGTGTGTGCATATAATTAAATTATATATTGATAAACAGCAATATATAGTACATATAGCCCATGTGAGCCTTGCAGTTAATCTGAAACCCTTACGAAAACCAGTGTATTGCCAATTCGTGATATAAAATGTAAAGTTATGGTACTCAGCAATTGCACTCTTTCTTACTGTTGTAGGTAAGAAAGGAGTGCAATTACTGAGTAACAAAAGAATGTGAGCACTAGTGTATAGCCACAGTAACACTAATGACATTGGATTTCGTTTCGCTAGATTGAAATATATAGGAATGATTCCGTAGTTTAGAATCATTCCCATATATTGGTGTTACATATTGAATCGATTTCGAAATAAATTATATCTTTTACAGATCCTCGTTTCCAAATATGTAAATTATTCCATATTCCTTCCCATGGAACAAACTTGGGTCTATATCATCCAATTTTGTGAAACTGTATGCATATAATGAGATCAGCAGTAACATTCCATATATATGCAACTACATTGAAGCCAATTTCAAAACTTGGAAAAAAATTGTGAAATATGCAAATTACTATTTAATTACTAATTACTGGCAAAGGCCTATTATAATATGAATGAATATTTCAATGATACCATTTGTAAGTTGAAATAGATTTATTATTATAATATTGATAATAAAAAACTTAAAAATATATATAAAATTAAATTATTAATTAAGTTTTTTGTCAATACAGTCAACGGTTATAGGAAAGTTAGGCTAGTTTTAATAGAAATGCATGCCACGAGTAACACCTCTGTATCACCTGTATTTGCAAATAAATACGACTTGATTTTAATTTAACCTAGACACCATAGAATCTCCCGTGGACCCCATGGGATCTACCTGGAGCTGGGAATTACTGGTATAGATTTCGGCCGGTGAGTATTCTGCAGTGGTTTTGTACTGACAAATTTAACTATCATAATATAATATTTTTAATTCGATTTCATTGCCAACCCTAAGGACGTAAACGAAGAAGCGTAAAGCCTATACCGCAACGTAATTCAATCGTAAATAACGTAGCGCAGATATCAAGAACTTGCATTTCTTTTGCTTTTGTATTAGATATGTTTAAAAAACTTTAGTTTCGTTTAGATTTTAAACTCTGGACTAGTCTAATTGGTGCGAGTTGAAGAACTATTTATTTATTATTTATATATTTATATAGGCCTTGCTTCTAAATATACTTACTAATTCTTGATAGACATTCTAAAGCTTTAGAATAATTATATGTCCAATTTTAAATAGTCATGAACGAATATATATCAAGCCTTATGTCAATAAAAAATTATAATAAATTACCAAAAAGTCGTAATAGTTATATTTCGTTGTCTTTGTGTTTTGTATTTAATGTGTGACTATTGGATGTATGTACACATATTTTTTTTTCTTGAAAAAAAAATATAGTTCTTGAGTTTGTCACCTGATTTTAAAATCTAAGAATATATTTTGTTATGTTATAAGTTATAAGATATAAAACATAGTTCAATTAAGTCAATAATATTAATTATAAAAAGCATATTCCATAAACGCGAAAGTTTGTATTTTTTTTATGTTTGTTCGTTTAAATCAATACAATAAAGTGATGGCGCTTAAACCTTGACAATCTATTGTGTACCTACGCGTAGGTATTTCGTTAAAGGACAACAGACACTATTATGTGACAAATAAAGTTCATTTCAAAGTAATATCAAAAGCAAAACTAAATCTATTGTGCGACAATTGTTGTTATAATAAGATTTTTATGTTTTATAGACATAACTAAATTACGCGACATTTTGTATAAATAGTTTTGATTTATCGAGGGACATCAGCCTACCTTAATTATGTTAGGTCCTTCACAAAACGCTGGCTAGTAAAAATGCCACGCCTATAAAGCCGTGCACTGGTGACGCCTGATCCCTTTGCCGATACCGGCGACAACGAACACATTTATGCGACCGCGCAGATTAATTAACGCCATATGTGCAGACAGGGTCGCCTTGATAATTTCATACAGATTCGACCAGAATTTCACACATTTTTTGTTAATTAGTGACAATGAAAAAGAGATCTTATTGATTTCAAATCTGCTGCTTTCAAAATCGAATTTCATTTATTTATCGTCGTATCCAATCCACTTTATTTGTTTATAGGCACGAATACAGATTACAGATATTCTAAAATCAAATGAGAAAACAATGTCCATAAATAATAACAACACAAGAAAATTCTAAATTAAAATTTTTTTTCTTTGGATTTGGTTTTGTATGCTAAAATGGCGGCAAAACAATTAAAAATTGTTTTGTAGGAACTACCAACAAAATGTAAAAAACAATTAAAAATTGTTTTGTAGGAACTACCAACAAAATGTAAATAAACTAAACAATCGCTTGCATTCTGAATGCTCAAATAACAAACTTAGCAATGGACAGACACCGGCCTACAAAACATTTTCGATTAATTTAATACACAAAAAACGTGGTTCATTTTTACTGGCATGCTTCCCGTGGGCGTTTTGTGGGCGGCCCCTTGCTATAAAGCCTTACAAAACTGGCAATCGATTACAAACAAGGCAAGACTTTAGTGTAATTTATGTAATGCGTACAATCATAACACACTTAACAAAAACAGCCAATGTCACGAATCAAAAACAAACAATAAAAAATATTTATTGCTTAGCGTAATGGCCGTACAATAAATTAAAAACTCAGTACCTACCAAACTCCATCGTTGAATCGTTTCACAGAAAACTTGCCGCACGATTATCACTACATTACTAAAACAAAGTCGCTATCCGCCGTCTGTCTGTCCATATGTATGCTTAGATTTTGATGCAGTTTTTTTAATAGATAGAGTGATTCTTACGGAAGGTTTATATGTATAATACATGCATAATATAGTAGAGAAACACTGATAAAGGAGATGTCCCATATTGGTTTATAGTAACTAACTCGGGTAAATTTGATATATTTGGATAAAAGGCTCTAAAAGAAAGTAATCGCCGTAAGTCATTTTATTTTCAAGACCCCCGATTTTTAATAATTCGTATTCTAGTATATAAAAAAAAAAAATATCTTTAATGCAATAATTACACATTGCTTAAAAAAAATTATCAACAAGCCTTTTAAAAATCTAAATACATACATAATTGCTTTGATGAACCGAATATTTCTAATTTTGAGAAGTTTTTAACTAACAAAATATAGGGACTGCTATGTTACTTAATGTATGTTATCTAGAGCCAGAAAAAAATATTAATAAAAAATCAACTGACAAGTCAGGCACCTGCTGTCAATGTCATAACTCAACGGAAAATATCAAACATAGAGTAAGATACCGGTAGTCACAGTAATAAAAACATCATTAAGGTGTTGCCATAATGAAATATTTCTTAAAAACATGTTTTATTTATTTAAAAATAATTGGGGGTGGTAAAAATATTTATTTTATTTGTTTCATACTTCATATTTTTTCGGCTTTCAATTTAATGTAGTTTGGTGTTTGTTAGTTAACGCTGATCACAAAAAACCAACCTCCTTGTAATAAGAGGACATCTCCTTTAGAGGTTTTTAATGTGATGTCGTAAATAGCACGTTTTTTTGGGCTTATTGCAAAAACGCTGGCTGAACCCTACGAGATAGACTAAAATAATGTACTACAGTATTGTCCGCCTTAAAAAGTGAAACAAAAAAGTCCGCGATGGTATATGTCTATCTCTTAGGGATAACCCACCATAACCATTTTTTTCATTGCACCCGTGCGAAGCCGAGGCGGGTCGCTAGTTATACATATAAAAATCACATGTTATCATTTCAATTCTTTTTTACAAATCTGGAATATATTTATAATGAAAGTGGCTTTCATTAATTTTATTTAGAGGTTTAAAACTTCATGTTCACGCGAGTCGAAATGTCAGTACAGCAGTTGACGAAACGTCTATCCGCACAAAGTCACAGAGATAGATGTTAAACAAATAATATTAGGAAAATACTTTTTTTTACCTTAATATAATGTAAAAATATTAAATGTGTCTCTAATTGCACTTTAAAATGTAATGTCTTCAAATCAACACCAAACATTGGCATCATTTAAATAATCATTGACTTTGTAGTAGCCCTTACTCAGTAGCGTTTTTTTAACATGTACCTTGAACTTATGAAAAGGCAATTCATCTACAATTATATGGAATCTTGACATAAAAATTTATACATTTGCCCATTAAACGAACTTCTAGTTTTTTGTAGTCTGTACGTTGAAATGGCAAGTTTATTTTTATTACCCAAAAACGAAAAACATGGCAGAGTCTACGACACAAAATAGTTTGGGAACTTTTGACCTAGACGAATATACTTGGACCAAAGAAGGTTAGGTTAATAGTAGCTGTAATCCAGGGGAGTGCATGAAAGTCGAGAAAGCTAGGGATGTATGGACGTAGCACGTGGAAAGCTGTGATCTCTGCGTACCCCCATGAGAATGTGGTCCGAGTATATGTATGTATTTTACAATTTCATTAACATATTGAACTACATTTGTTAAATACACATAATTCAAAATTCATAATTGTAATTATTTCATGTTTCAATAAACATAACGAGAATAGAAAAAATTACCGAGAATCAAATCCCACACATCTACAATTCCTGCACTGTCAGAGGTCCCTCTGCAATAATATCTTCGTGGGCCAGCACGGTCCAGCGCATTCCCTGACCCAGTAGCCTTACCACAGCTGTTTAGAGTAAGATTAATGTAATATGTAAAAAGAGACACAGTTATCGCTGCGCACGAGACGGAGGTAGTTTCGCTGTTACTTCGCTTCTAATTTTAAGCGCACGTAGTAGGCTCTGCCTTGGATGCGTCCACCAGCGTCGATTCACGCTCTACTGGAGACGCAGGAGGAACGTCTTCAGCATTCCTAATGGCCCGCCAACCATGACGAAGGCCCAGCCTAGTTATACCAATAATATCAAAAGCATACTGCCTTAACGGTAAAAATAACCTAGTTTCCGCTGAATGCGATATAGATTAATGTCAATCGTTGATTATGGAGATATAGTAATGTTGTCTGATGAAAATAAGATTTATAAAAACTATTAGTAAGCAGTTCGCTACTTAGTAAATAAAATAAACATAACTAATCATAAATATAATAAAACGATGCATTCTTTCTGCACTCTCTGAAAACACAAAATGCTACATTACTTGAATAACAAGCAAAAGCAGATTGCCCACCTGACGACAAGTGCAAATCTGCGACCCCCACAATAACCACAGTATATGTTACCAATATGTGACATAAGACGTATTCTCAGTAGTAAGTAATTTCATAGCTTACATTTAAAAATGGTGTACTTTCTAAACAGACTTTCTTCCTCTTTTTCAACACTACAACTTTTTTTCTCATAAAAAAGTAACCTAATTCCATTCCTCAGGCTCTAGACCACTGATTCCCAAAGCAGCCTATATCGAGCCCTCTAAGGGTCTATAAGTACCTGCAAGGGGTCTAATGGCCGTTTTCACCAATCTTGTCTTAGCTTAGGTGACTCCTAAGAGACATGCTGTCTCACTCTTTTCAGTTAATACAAAAAGTGACAGCATGTCACTTAGGTGTCGCCTAAGCTAAGACAAGGTTGGTGAAAACGGCCATAAGTCAGTGAAAAAAAAGTTTGGGGGTCAAACAAATATTCATAGTACCTATTTATTTGCATTATAAATTCAATGCAATGTAATTTAAACAATATTACCAAGTGATTAGAACAGAAACAACAGAACTATACATTTTCACTTTATTGCCTTCGAATCAAACGTCTTCATTCCCACATAATGATGACGCGATAATTTGGTAGCACAGAATCTGTAATGACTCGCCTTGATTACTAACGATTTGAATCACGAACGCTCACGCTGGGGTAATCGAATTATTAGAGCTGGCTGGGGTAATAGAACGTTGAAACGGCAAGATTAGTCTAATTCAGTTATTTTCATAGTGTCATGACGTATGACATACTATTGTGGGGATCTGCGGCGAATATTGAAAGTATTTTCGTGCCCCAAAAAAGAGCGATTCGCGCTATCTATAATATAAAATAAAGAGAATCACTCAGAGATTTATTTAAGGAATAATATACAACAATATATTTATGAAAATTTAATATATGTTTATAAGAACTACGATACATTTAATACAAATTTTCAAATTCATCATTTAAACACGAGAAATAAAAATAAGCTTGCCGTTCCAACATACAGGCTTCAAAAAACTAGAGGTTCGTTCTTAGGGAAATGTGTAACTTTTTATAACACACTTCCAGAAAATATTACTGCTTTACCGTTTCATGAATTTAAAGCACATATTAAAAATACTCTAATGAAAAAAGGGTCAATAATTTCTTGAATGATAAAAATGCTTGGATGTAATTTTTACAATATTTAATTTCCTGAATAATTAAACATGCTTGGATGTAAAGTTTGCGATATATAATTTTAATGATTCTTTAATAAATGATATTTTTGTTTTGTACCGGACATATACATATCTGATTTGTTTAATGCGATATGACTCTTGTGACGGAAATATATATTTGTTAATTGTTTTAATTTGTATCGGAGGTTGGATTCAGACTGTGTATCTGAAGCCGGCTTCCAACTGACGACTCTGTAATAATACAGGGAGAAAAAAAATTGCCCTTGCTGGTTTTCTTGCTGGTTCTTTCCAGTGCAAGGTCTCCCGCCGTAGACTTGTGAACCAATGGCGTAGCATCTTTGACATTCAAAAGTGATTGTAAAATCCTATTTGAAGAATAAATTTTTGATTTTGATTTTTGATTTTATCGAGGTATCGGTACGTCAGATTCGATAATATATTTTTAGTGATTTGATGTTTTATTTTGCACGGTTAACTAATTAATTTCGGACATATAAATAAATATTAAATAAATAAATATTTGTTACACTTACACCAATTAGCGTAGCCCAATCTAAGCTCTGTAAGGCTTGTGTTATGGGATCTAGGATAACGGATAGACATACATGTATTATACATATATAAATATTTTTTATTGAAATATATATCAACAACCTTGACTAAAGTACAAATGCTGGCATTCATCACACAAACATCTGCCCCCACCGGGATTCGAACCCGTGACCTCAGAGATGGCGACACCTTGAAACCGGTGTACTATCCACTCGACTATGGAGGTCGTCAATATGCGTTATCTATTCTTATCTGCCCAATAATAATTCCTAACTGTTAAAATTTGTGTATTCCGCGTTAGAACAATTTGCACAGAACTACTGCACTTTGTTTCTGTTTAGTTAAAATTTTATGTAATTTTTACGCAGTCGATATGTTTTCACAATATGGCGATTGGTAGTCGCCATATTGAATTTTTATTAATGTCATGTCTTCAGTGACACTTGCAAGATGATTATTTTGCAATTTGCAAATGATTTATTTTGCCTTTGGTTTCCAGAATACCCCATACATACATAGGTAGATAAACAAATTACCTCTCTTTTGCATTGCGCAGTCGAATAACAATCAATTATATTATAATTCCTACAAATATTATAAAAGCAAAAGTTTGTATGGATGGTATTCTGATGTATAAGCTATATTATTGTAAAATTCCATTAAAATCCGTTCAGAAGTTTTTGCGTGAATGAGTACCAAAGACCTATACAATTAACAAGCTTTCGCGTTAGTATGATATGATCTATATGACGAGAAATATCAATTACGAAAAAATCTATCACCTGCGCAGACGAAGTCGCGGGAACCAGTTATCTACACTAATATTATAAAGAGGAAAGATTTGTATTTTTGTATGTAACGAATAAACTCAAAAAGTACTGGACCGATTTGAATTTTTCATTAGAAAGCTACATTATCACTGAGTAACATAGGCTATATTTCAGGGGTGGCCGACTTGATCAGACCCGAGATCTACTGTTATCTGGCGAAACCCTGTCCGATCTACCAATTACATAATTGAAAACTTAAATCGAACTGCATATTTTATTACAGAAATAATGTAGTAGTTTATATTTTGTTAAAAGAGAATACATAAAATAAAAAATAATTATTTTTAATTAGTTTCCCACTTAAAATAAGTTTTAAGTAGGAAAATGCCGACTCACATAAATATGTTGAAGCAAAACACGAATGCAGTTGTTCAACACATTTCATCGAATTTGGATATTTCTCATAGGAAACCAATGCCCAGAAATTATTCAAGACCTGAGGATGACCTTGCTTTTAGAAATATGTCACAGCGCACAGTAATAATTTCGTTTTGAAGTATAATGTGGTCCATTTGAATTGTATCTGCAAATTTTAGAGGCATTTCGTTGATACTACTATGCGCCCCCGCGTCCCACATGCTTCCCGTCCCGCTTATTGTTCATGCTTGCCGAAAACAAAAGAGCTAACTATACTGCGTAGAATAGAGGATACTTGATGGAACGGCGATTGACAATACAATACAAGATGATACGTGCAGCAGTTAGTGATTGTGATTATTTTGTGCAGTATGTTCTACGTATTTATATTTTTTGCCTAGTCAAGATCGACTGGACTAATGGTCGCGATCGACCGGTCGATCGCGATCGACCGGTTGGCCACCCCTGCTATATTTAGTACTAGATTACTATAGAAATCTTTAGAAATTCTTATCAAAACCAACCGAAGGTGTAAAAAAAGTTGCCATAAAATGTCTTTCATTGCTTATGCTGCGAAGAGTATTAATGATAGTTATCTATAAATTTAAAATTAATAAGGTAAATAGATCCGTAAAAGATCCGCCAAAATGTAACGGATACGGACACGGATATCCGCGGATATGGATACGGATATCCGGCACATGACTCATAAGGACATTTTGTAGTAGTAACATTTACATAAGCTTTGCACCGCTAGAGTCGCTAGTTTTTCTATATATGTTAGAGTTTGAATTTAAAAAGCAATAGGTACTTAATACAAGATTGGTTGCGGATATATCCAACAAACTGCATTCCAAGAACTACTTAATTCAGTTGTTATGCAAAACCAAGTCCTTAAGTGGCGTTCGCGAATGTCCGACTCTGCGAAGCGGTGACGTAGAAAGGTCACGGCGCGACTTTCGTGTCTTAAGTTCAACCTAATTTTTGATCAATCAACATTGTATTGAAGACATGACACATTATTTTTGGCGAATGTGATATGCTAGTAATCAATCGGAATCTATCCAAGTCTGTTTTCTGTCTGTTATCACTAGAGATCGGATAATCGGATGCATATTTACCTAAAGTTAGTTTAAGACAAAGTATGGAAACGGCTTTTTATTGTTTTGTTAAATAAAAATCCCGGGATTGCGGAATTGGATAGCCGGATGTTTATTTATTTACCTAATTTAGTTTTTGACAAAGTATGGCACTGTCTTTTTATTTTATTTCCATAAATAAAAATCCCGGAATTCCGGTACTGTAGAACATTTTGGTAAATACGTATGCATAGTTGTATAAATGAACCCGGAGTCTCGGTCTTTTGAAAATAAATACCACGTGCTAATTTAGTAATTTTCAAACAATATCACTACGTTAAATTTGCAGTCCCGTATTTTCCCGGGATTTTTGTTTTAACAAAATGTATTTTAAAAAGCCGCTTCCATAATTTGTGCATCCGATTATCCGATCTCTAGTTATCACTTATAAGTCTTTTAACAGGGAGAAGGGTCATCTTTTTCGAGACAGTTGAACCCAATCTATTTATAATTTTATCTAGTGAAAGTCCTATTACGAGTATGTATGAGTCATTTATTAATGTTTTCATTAACACGAATTCTATTAAAATAATTTGCGTTTCGTGATTCACATTGTTGGAGGTTTTATACCACATATTAAGGCAATGCTCGTAAGATGACATTAAATGTCACTTATTCAAATTTGACGCTCTTGTTTAAATGATTCTCGTAATTATATTGTACATATATTTTTTATTGATTAAAATATTTCTATTTTAATATCTACGGCATTTCATTCCAATAAGGAACATCTACACACATTCACATCATCGTCAAATAACAAATTAAAAACTTAAATAATCAAAGTAATCATTTATTAATTAATATTATATTAAATGGGTCAATTATAATATATAGAAATATATATTTTTTTATAGGATAGGGCAGCAAACGACTAAACGGATCACGCGATGGTAAGCGATAACCGTTGCCCATAGGACCAGAGGAGTCTCACAGATGCGTTGCCGGCCTTTTAAATGGGAATATGCTCTTTTTTTGAAGGTTTCGATATCGCATCGGTTCGGAATCTACATGACATTGCTTCTTGCCAAATTTCATGATTCTAGCTCAACGGAAAGTACCCTATAGGTTTTGATTCCCTTGCAAATGTCAAAATATGCAATATAAATGGAACATAAACGACCATAACTTTTTTTTACTGCTTTGAGAGATAGGAGACCTGAGTATGTGTTTTAATTTCAGCTTGATATCTGGACGCGTTCCTGAGAAAAAGGGTCTTGACAGACGGACGGACGGACAACAAAGTAATCCTATAACGTTCTGTTTTTACCTGTAGAGGCACGGAACCTAACAAGCAGACTTCCCACCTGATGGAAAGTGGTTAAAATTATAATAATAATAATGATAATTTTATTCTAACTCAAACAAAAAACACACATAATATAAAAAAAAAATTTCAAAATAAAGAATTAACAAATTAAATTATTCAAAAAACAACACAATTACAAATTTTCCTATAAATTTAAGGTTGGTCGTGTTAGAATGGGAGGCCAGTTCAGCATGAGCCAGATCATAAGATAGATCTGGCACTGGTTTTCAACTGCCACCACAGATAGCAATGACGTAAGATGTCATGCAAGTAATAATGTAGGAATAACTAACTAACCAAGTCTTAGCTGTAAAATAGATCAAATAAATAAATATAAGAATTTTATAAAGAAATAAAATAAATAAATATACCAATAACAAGAAACTTTAAATAAGAACATCTTAAAATTCATACAAATACTATATAAAAGATAAATTTATATTAATATTACCTAGCTGCCGCTGCGCGTTTAGAAGGTGGTTTTTTAATCTTTCCTTAAAGACGTAAGGAGAGCTGGAGTTTCTTATAGGTGGTGGGATATTATTCCATATTTTTGATGCAGCGTAGCGGAAGCTACCTTTAAAAGAAGCTAACCTGTGATGTTGTAACGCCAAAGGCTGTGAACAAACCCTTCTGCGTCTTTGACTATCATCCCTAATCCAATTCAGCCGATTGTATAGATACAAGGGCTGCCGAGAGTTGATCACACCAAACAGCAGACAAGCCATATGTAGCTTTCTCCGCGACTTCATTTTCAGAATACCATGCTCGTTAAGAAATGGTGTGACGTGAATTGCCTATAGTTGGTTCCAGTAAGATTCACATCAAATCGGCAACCCTCACAAAAACGTCAATGTACGTTGTCAACATATGACAAGATATAAAGCCAAAATATCCAGCAACATATATGAGTCACTTGGCATTTCTTCACGTAGTGGTTTTGAAAGGACAGAATAATTGATCCGCATTAAGGCGGATGTTAAAGTGGACAAGAGCAATGCATGGCAATTGGCACGTGCTGACGCATGAGCGCTATTGTTTTGCCATTTTCCTGCCTGATTACTGCTAAACCGGTATTCACAGGTAAATAAATGGTTCTTGTAATAATAATCCTACTACTATTATAAAGGCGAAAGTTTGTAAGTATGGATGTATGGATGTTTGTAACTCTTTCACGTAAAAACTACTGAATGGATTTGAATGAAACTTTACCACAATATAGCTTATACATCAGAATAACACATAGGCTACAATTTTTGAGGTTTCTAATGTGAGGTCGTAAAAAAAACACATTTTTTGCGCTTACATTGCAAACGCTGACTGAATCCTACAAGATAGATCAAAACAATTTACTGCAGTATTGTACAACTTAAAAAGGTCTACAAAAAAGTCCGTGATGGTATATGTTTATCTCTTAGGAATAACCCACAATAACCTGAAGTCAACGCGAACGAAGTCGCGGGCAAAAGCTAGTGTATTATATCCCAACTAATATTATAAATGCGAAAGTGTGTTAGTTTGTTTGTTTGTTTATTTGTTTGTTTGTTTGTTTGTTTGTTACCTCTTCACGCTTAAACTACTGGACCGATTTCAAAAATTCTTTCACCTTTGGAAAGCTACATTCTCCCCGAGTAACATAGGCTACTTTTTATCCCGGAAAAATCGACAGATCCCACGGGATGCGCAATAAAGGCTTCGCTCAAAAACTACTGCACAGATTTTTATGCGGTTTTCATCAATAGATAGAGTGATTCTTGAGGAGTTTTGCGGCATTTTTTATCTCGGAAAAACGGATAGTCCCACGGGAAGCGCGATAAAATCTTCGCACCATAAACCGACTTCCGCGTATATGTAGCCGTGGGCAAAAGCTATGACCCTTAACCCTCTATACACCCAATCCCGAAATCCACGCGGGCGAAGCCGCGGGCAGAAAGCTAGTTCTTACTAATATTACAATTCGGAAGTGAGTTTGTTTGTTTGTTCCGCTTTCACGCCGTAACTACTGAACCGATTGCTTTGAAATTTTGCAGATATAAAGATAAAAGTTCGGGTTAAATAATAGGATACTTTTTATCCCGGAAAAATCGACAGATCCCACGGGATGCGCAATAAAGGCTTCGCTCAAAAACTACTGCACAGATTTTCTGAATAAAGGCTTCGCTCAAAAACTACTGCACAGATTTTCATGCGGTTTTCATCAATAGATAGAGTGATTCTTGAGCAAGGTTTTGCGGTATTTTTTATCTCGGAAAAACGGATAGTCCCACGGGAAGCGCGATAAAACCTTCGCACCAAAAATCGACTTCCGCGCATATGTAGCCGTGGGCATATGACCCTTAACCCTCTATAGACCCAATCCCGAAAACAACGCGGGCGAAGCCTCGGGCAGAAGATAAGGCACCTAAATCGAAATGCAATAGGCCACAAACGTTTTGACCACAAATGACAATAGTGATGCACAGAAACTATTGTCATCAGTGGTTCGTTCGTTCGTTCAGTTGGTAGTTTCCTGAAAGTAGTCGTCGTTTGACAGAAAATAAACTGTAGTTCGTTTTAACAGAATAGTGTTAATCAGACTTCAGGTTTATCCAATACATGTATAAAGTACGAGTCTGCATTAACCGGAGATTTATCAGTATAATAACATGATGCAGATAGAGTAGGCCCAGTTGGTTCACTCCACGCTCACTTTCATTATATTTCGCTAAATGGCCTCTACGCGTTGGATCTGTATCCTCGCGCACGCCTTAATATAAAGGACCGTGGTTTATAAAACCACGTGATATAAGCGACAATATAATGATAACAATATAAATAATACCAAATAACATAATGAAACTATATGATATCCTAAACCAACTATAGCGTTTATAGATATAATGCGAACTTTTAAAAATGTGAAGGATTCAAGTACGAGTATGTCATGAAACAGCCTGACTATGAAATGTAATATTAAACCTTGAACCTTTCGATTTGTACGCATTTTTTTAATATATTAATGTGTCATTTTTTGTGTTTCTTCGGATTGCATTGTTGATTGTTTTTTACAGCAAAGTTCCACAGTGTTATCGATTTGCCTTGTCATAAATTAAAATCCCTTGTCAAAAATACTTTTATGAAAAAAACAAACATGCTAGTCCAGTGCTGATTAAGTTACACCATGATGCTGATTGGGATGTGTTAATAATACAAATATTTAATCCAGTGATTATTCCCAGTATATTTATAAAGTTGAATGAAGCTACAAAAAAAAACATTTATTCTTGTCTAATAAATATAAAACAATTAAAGTTTGCAAAAATAAAGCCTCTGGACACACTCGTACACAGAGAACAGGGAGAGAGTTTATAAGCTAACTCTCGATAGGTACGTTGCGTAGGAGCTTCTCATATCATTAAAAAGTCTGTTAGCAACTGATTCTTGCGCACGCGCAAGTTTGCGCAACATACTCCCGCGCACTTGGTAAACCGGGCTTTTCCCAGAAAGGTAAGGTCGCGGCGCGTGCCGGGTGGTCTGGTCCGAGTGTTAATCGGACAAACAAACATATACGGCTCGTTTTTATACGCATACATTTTTCGCCATAAGTGGATAAGAATTAAGCAGAATATGTATTTCGGTAGCATTTGTAATCCCTGCTAATATTATATATTAATATATATATTTGTTACACTTACACCAATCAGCTTTTTTTTTTTTTTTGTTTCCCTGAGGAAAATGCATTAAATTGCATACGCCGGCGGTTATGTAGGGCTCTCCTCCCCAGAAGGGGGAGGCCTACCCACTAAAAACCTCAGGGATGGCCTTCCTCAGGCATGTAGGGAGCCCCCGGGAACACCAAGCCACCTCCGGGAACCCCCGCCTCTGCTCCCCTTTTTTTTTTTTTTTTTTTTTTTTTGTTCCCCTGAGGAAAATGCATTAAATTGCATACCCCGGCTGTGACGAGCCGGGGTTATGTGGGGCTCTCCTCCCCAGAAGGGGGAGGCCTACCCACTAAAAACCTCAGGGATGGCCTTCCTCAGGCATGTAGGGAGCCCCCGGGAACAGCAAGCCACCTTCCGGGAACCCCCAGCCTCCGCTCCCCTGCCTAGAGGGGAGCCCTCCTCGGGGAAGCTTTACCTCCCCCGGTCTCCTCCACCGACGACGCCCCCGGCCACGGAAGGGGCGTGGTCCATCCCGGGTCGCCGTAGCAGTCGCGACTTCCTCGCGCCCGCCGGCGACCCGCGGCGGCGCCGCAGCTGTGCTACCGAGCCCGGCGCCGCCTTCTTCGAGCGGGATCGGCCATCTCCCGACCCCGCTCGGCGGCCTCCTTCTGGAGCATCACTGCTTCACAGAAGGAGGCCACAGCCCTCCAACCTCCCTCGTCCGCCAGCATTGCCGCAATCAATGCCGGCGGAGACAGATCTCGCCCGATCTCTGCGACCAAGACTCGGCGCTCGGAGGCCCACGCGGGGCACTCCGCCAGCGTGTGCTGGGCCGAGTCGAGGTCGGATGCGCAGTGGTGACAATGTGTCGATCCCTCCCGTCCTATTCGACACAGATACTCACCGAAGCAGAGCCTCTGCTCCCCTGCCTAGAGGGGAGCCCTCCTCAGGGTACACCAATTAGCCTAGGCCAAACTAAGCTCTGTAAGGCTTGTGCTATGGGATCTAGGGCAACGGATAGACATACATATTATACATAAATAATTTATTGTAATATATATATATATATTACAACCATGACTAAGGTATAAATGCTCGAATTCATCACACAAACATCTGCCCCCACCGGGATTCGAACCTCAGAGATGGCGACACCTTGAAACCGGTGTACTATCCACTCGACTATGGAGGTCGTCATTATAAACGCAAACGTTTCTAAGTATGGATAGATGTGTTACTCTTTCACATCAAACTACTGAATGGAGTTTAATAAAACTGTACAATAATATAGCTCTACATCATAATAACACACAAGTTACAAGTTATAAAGATAATGTGTAAATTATCCTCAATATGATGATTAAAATAGTGTCAAGAAAGTAGGAAAAAATATCATCTGCGATCTATTCTGGCGTGAGCTGCCAAAACCGCTAGTTACCCATATGTGATGTATGATGGAAATGTTTATCTTATTCGAAATACTATTCCTGCGCAGACGAAGTCGCGAGCATCAGCTAGTATCGTAATAGATCAACTTTTTTTGTTATATGTAGGTACTTATATATAGTACTAGCGGACCCGACAGACTTCGTCCTGTCAAAAAGATTTGTACAGTGGCAGTTTTTTGTTCCTAATTATTTTACAGATAATGTCGCATAGCCAACCAAATCGCGAAAAAAGTCTAAATGACCTATTACATTTTGTGGCTATTCAATTTTGGAACGTGACATTAAATCCTCCAACGATGTATTCTGTGCTCCACGCACGCACGCACACTGTTTTGATAGATATGATTGAATTTCAACTATATGTAGCGTTAATAAAGCGCAAATTGACTTTTGATGTTAGGAACACACCTTCATTGCTTAGACAACAGTGAGTGCTTGCAATATGAACTTTATACAATAACAATAAAGCTCAATTCGACTGTACGTTTTTAGTTAGAAAACGTTTGCTGCAAATAAAAGGCTGTTTTTAGGGTATTTCGATAATTATTCGAATTTTCCTCATTGTAAAAACCCTCCTTGAACTTCAACGAACATTAACAAAAAAGAATTGACCAAATTGGTCCAGGCGTTGTTGAGTTATGAGCTTACCAACACATTTTGCGATTCATTTTTATATATAAGAATTACGGTGTGACTATGCACACATCAAAAATAACATATTTAAGAAATTTTTATTCCCTGAAATTTTAGGTTAAGGCAAAATATTAGGAAAAATACACACATACACACTTCGCCACGTAATCATAAAAGGAGATGTCCTATTGTCACAATATGACCTTTAAGGCCTGCATGCGGCGGCGTCTGAGCCGTCGCACCCCTTGCCACCCCCTTCTCGGCAGCCTTCTGCTTAGCCACGATTACGTTCCCATCAATATAGGCCGGAGGCATTTGGTTGTATCGTGTCTCTTCTAGCGCATATGTTTTTTTTTATAGGACAGCGCTGACTGCGCCTCTCCTGAGGTGCGGTATTCTCTGCCACGTCAAGCCATACAGTCATTAGGACCAACGACTCGGGCTGAGTTTGTCTGTCGGGTCGAGCCGCCTCGATTCGTCAGGAGTCCGACACAATGACCGTGGCTTGGTTGCAGTGGTATCCGTAAGGATTCTCAGCCTCTCCTCTCCAGAGGGGAAAACTTTGCAGTAATGCATAGCAAAGTAAGATTTTGAATAAAGCAAGTCTGTACTGTAGTCTGTACTGTAGTCCAGGACATGCTTCAGTAACGAATTTAATACATAACTCTTTCAAGAAAAAAAAAAACAAAACTCAGCCATCTCAAACGTGGTTATGACTTCCGAATTCGCGCACTACTACCGTACCAGTTGGCGCACCACTACCGTACCAGATCACGCACGCTAGTCGGAATCAGGAAGCATTCACTATTTCACTGCTATACAAAGATTCACGGTCAGCGCGCGCGTTACAAGTGCATATCCGGGCTGGGACTTCCGGCCTTCATTGGGATCAATTGGCGCTCCCGGCCCTTCGTCCCTTGACTCGTAGGGCAGCGGAGACACGCACTATAGTCCCCGGAATCGGAAACATAAATAAACTCTGTCGCTGATGTGTGAAATGTATGTTCAAACGTACACACAGCAACGCTTCAGACTTTGGGACAGCTCTTATTTCGCTCGTAATAACTGCGGTTTTCGTAATGTTTGACGTGTAGCTGACAGTACCTAAGCGTAAATACGTTTCTGTCAAAACCCTACAGACATGGAGTTTTATTCATACAATTATTACCTATATAAGGTAATTGTATAATAAGTAACAAAGTTGTGACGAACTTGTTATTTTTTTCTTTTTAAGCCTCTTAATCATCAGAATGTATGCTCATTATACGTAAGTAAGTTTTTTTTTTATAGGATAGCGCAGCAAACGAGCAAACGGATCACCTGATGGTAAGCGATAACCGTTGGCCATGGACACCCGCAACACCAGAGGAGTCACAGATGCGTTGCCGGCCTTTCATAAGGCGAATAAGGGGGGTTGGGCCTCCGGTACCCTCACTCACTCGGCGAAACACAGCGCAAGCGCTATTTTACGCCGGTTTTCTGTGAGGCCGTGGTATCACTCCGGTCGAACCGGCCTAATTCGTGCCGAAGCATGGCTCTCCCATGGTAAAGGTAAACGGTAAATAAGTAAGACAAAAATAAGACATTTGAAATAATGCTAGAGATCATTATTTCTATATGTTAATTCCTATAAGTATGCTTTTTGTTTGATTTCTAGCTCTCATCTTCCTCCATAGGGTGTTTTCCCCTCTTGGGACTAAAATCCACCCTAAACCAAAACACACGTCTAACTTCAACACAACATAAATCTAACAGTCTTTTATTAGTATTAATTTAGAGAAATGTTTCATATGTCTTATTTCGTAAGTATGACTTCTTCTGTCTGCGCAGGATTAGTATACGAGTAGCTTATATTAGCGTGGCGTAGAAAAGAACTAACATTATGACATTAAAAATCTTTTGTAGGTTATGTGTTACTCGGTGAAGCAGTAATGCTCCAGAAGGAGGCCGCCGAGCGGGGTCGGGAGATGGCCGATCCCGCTCGAAGAAGGCGGCGCCGGGCTCGGCAGCACAGCTGCGGCGCAGCCGCGGGTCGCCGGCGGGCGCGAGGAAGTCGCGACCGCTACGGCGACCCGGGATGGACCACGCCCCTTCCGTGGCCGGGGGGCGTCGTCGGTGGAGGAGACCGGGGGAGGTAGTGTAGCCACCCCCGAGGAGGGCTCCCCTGTATCGAGTGGGTAGGCCTCCCCCTTCTGGGGAGGAGAGCCCCACATAACCGCCGGCTCGCCACAGCCGGGGTATGCAATTTAATGCATTTTCCTCAGGGAAACAAAAAAAAAAAAAGTTATGTGTTACTCTGATGTATTGTAAAGTTTCATTAAAATCCATTCTATAGTTTTTACGTGAAAGTAACAAACATACATCCATACTTAAAAACTTCCGCGTTTATAATATTAGTAGGAATTGTGTGAATTGTCCAAAATATGTCAAAAGAGTCAAGTAAGTAGGAAAAAAATCTATTATCTATGCAGATGAAGTCGCGGGTACCAACTAGTGTCTCTGTTTGTCTCTTGTCATTCGTTATACATTATGCAGAATTAGGATGAAGTGTCAGGGGCAGCGTATCTTGAACATTGTACAGCGATAACCTGCGTCTGCGCACAGCCCGAGTACGCGCGCGTACGATCTAACGTTTGTTGCCGCCGACTCTATTATGATAAGCCAATCAATATGTGTTCCGATGATTTATAACTTGTTAATTTATAAATTGATCGTAATTATGTAAGTTAAGCTACAATTTATACATTTTACGCGATCTCAAAAGCTTTTTATAGAGTTACCTAGAATCTATGGTACCTTGTCTATGGATATCGTTCGGTTTCTGAACGCATTTTAATATAAGTATAGATATAAAGTTCGATATTTAATTCGAGTCAGTAAAATGACGTTTCCAGTGTCATGTGTCACAAATCATATTATTTAATATGATATGTATTACATATTTACAATAAAAAAACGCTTTGATACCTACTAAAATAAAGCATGACTAAATGTCTAAATCTATTGATTGCCGAACATCACTATTGTAGTGGGTTGTAGTGGGTCGCCCTTTTTAGGGTTCCGTACCTCAAAAGGAAAATACGGAACCCTTATAGGATCACTTTGTTGTCCGTCTGTCCGTCCGTCTGTCAAGACCCTTTTTCTCAGGAACGCGTTGTGGAGGAATGAAGTTGAAATTTATATCAATTACTCAGGTCTACTGTCACTTGAAGCTGTGAAAAAATCAAACTTCTAAGCCAACGCAATCAAAAGATACAGCCGTTTATGCCGCAAATTTTCGACACTTGCAAGGGAATCAAAACCTACAGGGTGCTTCCCGTGAATTCAGAATCTTGAAATTTGGTACGAAGCAACGTCTTATAGCATAGATAAAGGAAAAATTACGAAAACCATAAATTTTTAGTTACATCACATAATTTATATTTTTTTAATAATTTTAAACTTACTACCCATTTCCTCATAAACGCGTAGAGGTATTAAATTGATTTTATTTTGAATTCATACCAAATACTCAGGTCTTTAATACCTTTAAGCTGTAACAAAATCAAACTTCTATGTCAACGCAATCAAAAGAAACAGCAATTTAAGCTGCATATTTTGAAACTCGCAAGTACTCGCAAGGGAATCAAAACCTAAAGGGTACTTCCAGTCGACCTAGAATCTTGAAATTTGGCATGAAGCAACGTTTTATAGCACACATAAAGGAAAAATTCTGAAAACCTTAAATTTTTAGTTACATTACAAAATAAATATTTTTTAATAAATATAAACTTATTACTTTTTTCCTCATGAACGCGTAGAGCTATCAAGTTGAAATTCATATCAAATACTTAGATCTAATTGCCTTTAACCATGACTCGATTGTCGTAATGAACGAACTTTGTAAACCTTGCAGGTTTGTACGGAACCCTCGGTGCGCGAGTCCGACTCGCACTTGGCCGGTTTTTTGTATCAGTGACAGTTGCACTTGTCATTTTACTGACTCGTATTAAAAATCGTACTTTAGAACAAAGACACTGATGAGACGTACTCGCAATATTATTGTTATACCGATCACATTACATTATATCAATAAACTTGACGAGGTGCAACGTAACCGCACAGCTAGTTTATAAACAGCTAGCGAAATGACCACTGAAACCCGATATGATACAGCAATTTATGGCTTTCAACAGTCAAAATACACAGGATAAGATTCAAGATGGCGGTTATATCGCACGATAAACGATTTATCATATCTTGTTTCGATGCTTAGGCTTCGTGGGCATCCAATTTCGAAATGCAGTAGATAACAGCTTATCGGCTAGTGTGGCGGTTCTTAGAAATGTGGCAATGGCGTCGTTGTACGAAGTTGTTTATGTTAAGACTATTAGAAATAATGATATACGTCTGAAGACCAGAGCTTCAATACTGACATCACTTGTGAAAAATCATTCAATTTTTTTTGACAAACTTGCACTCTCCTCTTTTAGTGGTAGATCTTTCGTTTACCAAGTCACTCTCTGGTCAATATCTGGTCAAGCTCACTCTCTAATATTAACACGTCAGGCCTTACATGTTCACCTTGAAACGACTCTTATGTAGCTAGCAATAACGTAAAGCAACTGTAAAACAATAAAAACTGTAATAATGATACAAAAGGTAAATTTAGTGACAGGCGATCACCACCTCATCATCATCACAACTCCCATCCATCATTATCTACAGTCCCACTATATTAGTCCATGTCACATGTACATTTGAGATTCTTCGCGATTGTATCCAAATTCCCTCACGATATTTCCACTCACCATAGGAGCATCAGATAAATGTATTATGAATTTATAAAAACCAAAAAATACAAAGAGTCGAGAGAAGTTGGTTTATCGCGCTTCCCGTGGGACTATCCGTTTTTCCGAGATAAAAAAATAGCGCAAAACCTTGATGAAAGCTGCATGAAAATCTGTGCAGTAGTTTTTGAGCGAAGCCTTTATTGCGCATCCCGTGGGATTTGTCAACCAAGTTCAACCCCACGAAGACACAAGCGTGCGCGTTCACTGCGAAGAAAGACCCATTTATCGTAGTGCCTCAGTTTCAGGGAGTCGCTCTTCGTATGTCCGAGTCTATTGGGATTCTAGGTGTGGAAATTTCAGCCACAGTGTAGTTCGGGACATTTGGAGGACAAAGCCAAAATGGCAAGTAAAAAAATTGGGTTTTCTCAACAGAGCGAAGCGGTACTTCACGCCCAGTCAGCGTCTGATGCTTTATAAAGCTCAAATACGGCCGCATATGGAGTACTGCTCTCACCTCTGGGCTGGAGCCCCCAAATATCAACTCGACCCTCTTGACTCCCTGCTAAAGCGTACTTTCCGTATCATCAGTGATTCCAATATTACGGGTACATGCAAACTCTGGAATGAGCTCCCAGCTGCGTTGTTTCCTGAGCGCTACGATATGTCTAATTTCAAACGAGGCTTAAAAAGAGTATTTCTCTCCAGGTAGGCAGCGGCTCAGCTGTGCCCCTGGCACTGCAGATGTCCATGAGCGATGGTTACCACTTACCATTAAAATACGGGATATCGATTCCCCCTATTTGATTTTATATCGTAATGGTCAATGCAAGCATCCCATTTGTGTGGAAGAATAACCGTAATATAGACAGACTTTCAGATAAGATGCATAGTTTTCTAAAGACACACTGTGTCTTTAATAACTCGCTGTCATCTTAAATTTAATAATCCAATCTAATCTAATGATTAGAGTTAGATTTTTTTTTGTATAAATTATGAACAACGTCTTTTAATTAGAATGATGTGCTTACTTGCCATTATTACCATTTCGCGCGCTGTTGCTATTCAAATTTTGAACTAGTCGCCGCGCGGCGCCAGTCAGTAGTAAAATGGCGGGAAAGCAACAGTGTGCATTCACAAATTGAGTTTATTTAAATGTATTTTTTTTTCTGTTTCCTCGCAAATGTGTTAAAAAACGTCGTATTGGTTATAACACTATAACGCACTAATATCGTAATGTACTATTATAGAAACAAATAAGATCTTATAATGAACATCCAACATTAAAATTCCACATTTTCCATGACCATATAAATTGGTAACATCTAGTCGCTATAAAAAGTAAATCAACCCAGTAAAGTTCACAATGCCGACACTCTTAAGATGTTAATGCTCCGAAATAAAATAATTCAGAATAACATTCTTTGCCACAATGTTTACGACGTTCTGTTCACCAGCACTTGTCCATTGTGAGGCATCAGCACAACAGCTACGGTACCAATTAAGGAAGGTAAAAGTGTAAGATCACCATAAAAATTGGTAATCGCTGTAGAAAGTTAATCGGTTGATATGTTTCCTAGTCGTCTTCTGGTATTTCGCAAACACATATCATCTTACAAGGGTGAAGATCACTATTCATTATTACTGTGAAACAATATTTGAAAAATAAAACAAATAAGTGATACTGAACATGATACAAGTAAAAAAAGCTATGATTATTCTGATGAGGAAATAAATGATATACATATACCATACCTACTTGATTTCAAGAAATTACAGAGTTCACAAACCTCTATATTCGAGATTTCTTCCAGTCTATAAGTATTTACGGATTGCTATAGTAAGAAATCACAAAGTTATTCATGTAAATGATAATGAACCTCAAAACAAATTATTTAAAAACAAAACTTTATAGTTTCGTATATATTTGGACGAAAATCCATACTAATATTATAAATGCGAAAGTAACTCTGTCTGTCTGTTCCGCTTTCACGCCAAAACTACTGAACCAATTTAAATGAAATTTGGTACACAGATAGTCTAGAGCTTGAGAAAGGACATAGGCAAGGACATACTTATTCATGCAAAAAAGGTTGTAAAGGGTTGTAAAAGGTTGAAAGGAGGGATAATAGGTTGTACAGAAATATTGTTAAAACTACTGAACCGATTTAAATAAAATTTTATACACAGATAGACTAGAGCCTGAGAAAGGACAGACGCTACCATTTAATGTAGAAAAGGGTTATCAAGGGTTGAAAGGAGGGATGAAAGGTTGTATAGAAAGAATATGATTCTTGAGCAAGGTCTTCCGGTACTTTTCATCTCGGAAGAACGGATAGTCCCACGGGAAGCGCGATAAAACCTTCGCGCCATAAACCGACGCGCATATGTAGCCGTGGGCAAAAGCTATGACCCTTAACCCTCTATAGACCCAATCCAGAAAAGCACGCGGGCAAAGCCGCGGGCAGAAAGCTAGTACTATGTATATATGTTAGTGCAATACAGTAGATACATTAAAAAAATACGTGCACATATACAATCGTACAAATAATAATAATAATATAATATAAACATACAATACGTAAGATAATGATGATAACGTAACATTTGTCATGGATTGCTAAATAGCGCCTAAAAGTCTTGCTTCAGCCTCCATTTAAATTTATGACCAGATGGGCTCTTTTGAATTACTAATTGTTCCACATTTGGGCAGCACTAAATCTAAATGAGTTGTCCAAGAAGTTTGTGTTAGGGAGTTCAAATGTGACCAAATAACATGAGCGAAGAGAAGAGAGGAAGAAGGCACCGCTATATGATATTGGGATTCAAGGTATTGAGATCTTTGGTCCTTTCGAATTTTGTATAGAGTAAGTAGACAATATGTTATATATATATTGCGACGCCCTCAGACCGCTGCCCATTTCAACTCAGAGCGATAGTGAGAAACACGATCATATTTATGTAGCCTAAAAAAGAATAATATTCTTAACAACGACGCACAAGAATTTTTATGACTTTATCATACAAAGGAAAGTCAGAAGGTCAACACCACTAGCTGCAACTATTATCTAGGAGCACACATCCTATAAAAATATCAGGCTATAAATTACAGATTTAGAGCAATGAATGAACGAACTAAAAACAAAAGACACTCAAAAGCAACATTAGATCATCTGCGACCATCAAAAGAGCGCGTCGCCTTTTTAGATGGAGATAAAAATTTCTCGTGCGCTGCCGTGCGCATAGAAAGTGCTCCCGCGCGGCGTCGGACGGAAGTGACATTATTGCGTGCGTCTGCGCGCGTGATGGGACCCACCACTGAGATGCCAGCGCATGCGACGTTGACAATAATTTTACAAATTTTGACAAAAGATTAGCGGCTAATGATGCAAATGTTAAATCTATTGAATGTCCATATGCCATAGTAGTTGCCATTTCAATTATTAAAGAAGCACATTAGTTTGACACGCTCATGATTAGTTCTAGCATTGAAGTTAACTAATTAAATAAGCAATAAATTTGCGACCAGCTCCAGATTTTCCTTAAGATGATAAGTGAAATCATAGGCCCATAAAATCAGAGTCAACACAACAAAGCATCACCAAGCAAGGACCAAAAGTGGATTTGTCCGCAAAAAAACGTTTCATATCAAGACAACAATGCAGCCCGCTTGCATGCCGTGCGCCGGCGCACATGTCGCGATCGGTACCGTGGGAGCACTGCGTTACGCACATAATGTACACATGACATCAAACTACACATTACAGTTTGACCTGCAGACAGCTCTTATATCGGGAGTCAAAGTAGCGGTTTTGCTGTACACGTGTGAAGTTTGAACTTGTAGACTGTAATAATGTATAGACTACATCCATAAACTTATCGTGATCATATCCTTACTACCACGCAGTAAGACTCATAGCTTTTAATAATTCCCACAATGTTGGCGTCTTGATTAACAAACCAATATTTACAAAATTGAACCTTAAGTTGTTAATGTAAGATTTAGAATCCTTCGACACGGATGACAATGAGACATGGCACGCAACTTAAGTTGTTTATTTAATTGATATCGTCTGAGTTTATAGTAGAATGCAGCTTGGCACAGTTTCCGTATAAAATAAACACGAGAAATGTGTACTATCAAATTCAAAATAATATTTGTACGATTAATCGATTAATTGAATTGTTTGTTATCTAGCTTCGAATAGCAAGTAACTGTCGAAGTATAAAATATTTGTAGATGATATATAAATAAATATAAATATAAATATTTGTTACACTTACACCAATTAGCCTAGCCCAAGGTAAGCTCTGTAAGGCTTGTGCTATGGGATCTAGGGTAACGGATAGACATACATATATAATACATATATAAATAATTTTTATTGAAATATATATCAACAACCATGACTAAGGTACAAATGTTCGCATTCATCACACAAACATCTGCCCCCACCGGGATTCGAACCCGGGACCTCAGAGATGGCGACACCTTGAAACCGGTGTACTATCCACTCGACTATGGAGGTCGTCGAAATATTACATCACGGAAAGATCTGAAATCAAAGAATTATCTATATTATACAGATACTAGCTGGTACCCTTTGCCTGCGCTGGATTTGTATTTCGAGTAGGTTATATTATCGTGACGTAGAAAAGAATGAATATTATGATTTATGACATTAAAAACTGTTTTTGGTGCTAATTCTCCGATTCCAAGATTCTGCAAGGTGATTAATAAGTATAGTAGTGCATTTGATGTGCACTTTAACTCACTCGACAGTATTCGGAATATTGTGATGCTTGATCGGAGTGGTTGTCCAAGACTATATAGGTTATGTTGTATATTATTCGTTGTTATGTGTCTTAATTGTTGGTGTCGTATTGTTTATTTTTATTGCATGCTGTATTTGCCATTGATTGTCTGATACATTTAGTTTAATAATATAGATTTAAGATTTATAATTGTTGTAAGAAATGTACTCAAACGTTGGCAAATCTTAAATAAATAAAAAAAAATCTTTCTTTTCCACCAGAAATACTAATCCTACTCAGACGAAATCGCGGACATCAACTAGTATCTTTATAAATTGTAGCCTATGAGTTATTCTGATGTATAAGCTGTAGTTTTATAAAGTTTCATTAAAATCCATTCAGTAGTTTTTACGTGGAAGAGTTACAAACATCCAGCCATACTTACAAACTTTCGCATTTATAATATGACGTGTCCTTATTAAGACACGGACTTTATAAGGCGTCCGCGGCGATATAAATTGAACGTGGAGAAACCATTTAAGCGAAAATTAACGAAAGTGTGCGTGGAGTGTACCAATTGGGTCTAATCTCTGTCTGCACCATGAGAAATGCAATAATCAATATTATTATTATTATTACAGTGATAAACCACAAAAACACGTCGCAACAAAAAATGAAGCGCCGTTATGCGGCTCAGTTATTATTTGTCATTAACTAACAATATGGGAAAGTTGGTATGAATCGGGGGCGTGCCGACACCATTGTTTCGATTTGTGTGGAAACTGCCATCCAGCGATAATCACACGACACTAAAGTGTTCCGGGAACATCGATGTAGTTGCTGGCAGGTGAACCGCTGCTTATGGACGGTTCACACGCAACTAAACATCTTATTAAATTAAACGAATCAACATTGTTCTAGCTCAGTAATTTTAAAACTAACTTTAAACCATTAGATGACAAAAATTTTCAAATATAACATGTTAAAATTCATGCGCAACTTTCTCTTTTAGTTTTCTTGTATAGATACTGAATATGTAATGTTAGTTTTTAGTTTAGCTTGGTTTTCATCGGCACTTAGCCTCATTATTGGGCAATTGTGCGTCATGTACTAGTTGACTTCTGTCTTAACCATCCCAGATCTTCCCAGAATGCCAGAAGTCTCTTAGGGCTTCTGCATGCTTCCCGTAGGACAGTGGAGAAGATTGGTCTGTTGTTCGACCACGCTTCTCCACTCCATGAAAACATGTTGTGGTGTTTTCTCTACATCCATACGTCCTCTGCATAAAGGGCTCTCCGTCACACCTATTGTGAATAGGTGCCCGTTCACGGGACAATGTCCGTTTGAGGCACTTATGACTTTCCGGATTTTAATCCTGTTTAATTTTGTAAGGGGACGGGCAAGACGCTACTAGGAATGCGTCTTTCGTTTGTTTGCATCCCTCATTGGTTCTCCATTCTTTTAAATGTTTTAATATGTAATATTATTAAAATACTTAAAGTTCGTGACTAATAAAGCCTTGATAGCTGAAGCTGGTAAGTCAAGTAGAAGCTGGGAATAGCCGGAGTAAAGGCATCCTTGAAGATTCACCTCTTTCCCAGACTTGTAAAAATTCAGACGTACATAAATTCCCTGTACATGAATAACAAATTACACCCGAACCAAATCATGTTCAAATCACGTCTATCTAGAGCACGGATGAAGCAATTACGGATCAGAGAAGCTAGTTAACAAAGATTTAAGGAACACATGGTGAACGTAAATAACAACAGATATTACGTAGACGACGTCTAGTACAAAAACATGCGGCGAACCACCAATAAGGAAAACAATTTCAAGTCATAAAAGAGTTAAATATGATACGTCAGTACTTTAAAATAATGGCGATGGAATTAAATTACAATTTTATCTTTCACAAATTAGTAATTCCAATGTCAATGATACTGTTAATTGGAATTGCAAACATTCAACATATGCAGATACTAAATAAATGTATATACGTATAAATGACATAATGTATAGGGTTTTAGATATAATGTGAACTTGTTTAAACTTGTAAAGGAATGTTGTATTCAGATTATTGAGGCCAGCTTCTAATTATACAGAAAGAAAAATAAATAGCTCCTGTGGGTTTTCTTGCTGATTCTTTCCAGCACAAAGTCGCCAGCCGTAGACTTGTGAACCAATGACGTAGCATATTTGACGTACAAAAATTATTGTAAAAATCCTATTTGAGGATAATGTTAATTTTGTACATATAACCACGTCTGATCGTTGATTAGCATATTTAATCACCCTTTAGGTGCAAAAGTAGACTTCACTACGCCAATCTTCATTAAACCTCATTGCAAAAAGGAGCGAGCCTATTATAACACCCCGGGTACTTGAGTTGATTGCGGTGAACTCCTAAACTCCCTTAATTGAATTTTATAACATCCGCAAGAAGAATAGGAACATTTGTCAGTGGCACATGTATTCTTAAAACATGACGCACCGACACGCATTTATTATACATGGTTACTCTTCTTTGCCATGGGACAGATTCCACTTGCTACCTACGATCCAAACATACTTCCCTAACTTCCTGGACTTTCATTAATAGTTTCATGCACGCTCGTTGATTAGGGAACTCTTGACCTGACCTTCCTTCAGTATATGACCTATCTGATCCAAATATGTTCGTTTAGGTCGTCACGTACTAACTGGCCCATTTATATTCACCTCATAAATTTCTTTCGTCAGACGTCTTTCGTCCATCCTGTGGGTCCAGTGTGCGATCCAATCCAAACAGTCCAATATCTTCAAACTCTCTAAGCATTCCCTTCTCAATTTTTGTTACTACATCTTCATTCACAACGCACATTTCCCTTATCACACTGTTTCGCAATCAGGATAGATCCTCGCCACTCCAACCATTCCCCTCAAAGCTCTCAATTCCACTGCATTAATATTGCCTTTATCTATCTTTTGCCACACCCATGGGAGTTCCCTTACATAAACGTAGACTCCAGCATACGTCCATGCATAGTCAAATGAGCCTTTCTTGACAAGTAACACTTTTCTGACCGCCAATGAAGCCATTCACAACCACAATTTTCATAAATAGAAATAATTAAGATAATAAAAATGAAATTAGAATGAAGGTGATTGATTTAATAACAATTCAAAGATGAAACTGATATTGACATACTTCTAACATTACGACTACGATTATCAATAAGGCATTAAATTGCATAACTAATAAAAAAATTAACAAAAACACAAGTAATGGAAATCGTAGCATTACAAAGGACATACTCAAGCCGAACGGGAACAATAAAAAAGCTAAAAAGAACAATACAGGCAGCCACGCAAAAACTAATGAGCGCCTTGAAACACTGCCCGAATTCATTTTGAAACACTCTCACGTTTATGCTCACTTTCCACTGCGGACAATACCTGTTATCTTCTCCCAGCCTGAACAATTGAGAAACCACCTCAATCTGACCTGGCCATCAAGTGTACGCTTAATTATTATGAATAATAAGGCACTGAACTTAGAGCAATGTCGAAAATTCATTGTCGTCTTGTTCTCATATTACTTGACACAACGACATCTCACGAGATATAATCGAGACAATCGAATGATGTTCATGGTACATCTCTAAATGAAACAAAAGCTCGTTTCGAAACAAAAATGGAATGGAAACCGTACGCTAATCTAAAGCTAATAGCGAGTAAGTTAAATGTTAGAATTAGTATTTGCAGTACACTAATAATAATAATTAGACCCAGTCGTAACACTCCATGTACACTTTCATTAAATTTCGCTTAAATGACCTCTACGCGTTGGATCTGTATCCTCGCGCACGCCTTATAAAAAGATCATGTCTTATAGCTACGTGACATTAAACTACATAATAATAAACTTTTATTCAATACGGACACACAGACGCAATTTACAAGAATTAATTAAACTCGCGCCCGTGTATACGGCGACCCGGGATGGACCACGCCCCTTCCGTGGGCAGGGGGCGTCGTCGGTGGAGGAGACCGGGGGAGGTAGTGTAGCCTCCCCCTAGGAGGGCTCCCCTCTAGGCAGGGGAGCGGAGACTGGGGGTTCCCGGAAGTCGCTGGATGTTCCCAGGGGCTCCCTACATGCCTGTGGAAGGCCATCCCTGAGGTTTTTAGTGGGTAGGCCTCCCCCTTCTGGGGAGGAGAGCCCCACATAACCGCCGGCTCGCCACAGCCGGGGTATGCAACTTAATGCATTTTCTTCAGGGGGAACAAAAAAAAAAGTATGATATAATTGTGACTTTGTTATATAAATGCGTTAAGTGGGCAGAGTAGTCATGTCAGCATGAGCAGGGTGTTAGACCCCTGATTTTCAATTGGCACCCGCAGTGGCATTCCGACGTGGGTAAGATAAAAATAATAATAATATATAAATGGCAATGTAAATAGATGTTAGAATGCAATTTGGATCCACATGGATACTGTCGACACAAAATCAACAGGCTCGTCGCTAAATCATACAACTTATCTGCTCATCAATTACACACTTGTTTAGTTACCCGACCCCGAGACCCGACAGACTTCGTCCTGTCAAAAAGTTTGTAAAATTGCAGTTTTTTATTCCTACTTATTTTATAGATAAATTTTATAGATAAAAAAAGTCGCATGCCGGCCGCTGGTCATAGTTATGTCCCTGCGTTTCAAATTTGTAATATATTCGGAAATATTCACTTAAATTACATGCTGAAATTTAAGTGAATATTTATTAATAAAAGCATTTTGATCTATAATAAATGCACAATTTATATAAGGTACTTAATTGGATTAGGATTAATGCTGTATTGTTTAAAATCACTTCGTAAATAACCATTTTTTAGTAAAGGATAAAAAAGTTTGTTATGGTGGGTTATCCCTAAGAGATAGACATATACCATCGCGGACTTTTTTGTTGAACTTTTTAAGGTGGACAATACTGTAGTACATTATTTTGGTCTATCTCGTAAGTGTTTTTGCAATATAAGCGCAAAAATAGTGCTTATTTATGTGATCACATTAGAAACCTCTAAATTTATCAGTGTTTCTCTACTATATTATGCATGTTTTATAAAAAAATCTATAAGTCCTTATCTAAGCATACATAAGGACAGACAGACGGCTGTTTTATACTATGTAGTAATTAATTTTCGATTCCTTTATAGCTATTGCTTGTAACATAAAATATGTTACAGTAAAGACTTATAGCTAAATTATATTAAACAAAATAAGATTTACCACTTAATTAGGAAATTTAATCTATTTACAACTTAGCTTACCGAAAACATAAGTAATTATCATTTATATTGTCCTCAAAATAATAATTGTGCGTATTTGAATCCCGATTTTCGGGTTCCAGGTTCCTGCTGGAAACGCAAGGTTCCTGATTGAAAATTAAAAGTTAATCGTACGACGCACAAGAACCCACCACCATTACTGACCCTGAGGTTCCGGCTGCACTCTAGCAGCTCACCACTACCACCACCACATACCAGGGCAGTACTAGTACCGACTCAACTGCATTGGAAAGTAGGAAGACTCACAAGTACAACCGGCGGCGGTAGACCTTTCGGCCCTGAGAACACGAATATAAATAAAGGAGATGTCCTCTTATTACAAGGAGGTTGGTTTTTTGTGATCAGCGTTAACTAACAAACACCAAACTACATTAAATTGAAAGCCGAAAAAATATGAAGTATGAAACAAATAAAAGAAATATTTTTACCACCCCCAATTATTTTTAAATAAATAAAACATGTTTTTACGAAATATTTCATTACGGCCACACCTTAATGATGTTTTTATTAATCTGTGACTACCGGTATCTTACTCTATGTTTGATATTTTCCGTTGAGTTATGACATTGACAGCAGGTGCCTGACTTGTCAGTTGATTTTTTATTAATATTTTTTTCTGGCTCTAGATAACATACATTAAGTAACATAGCAGTCCCTATATTTTGTTAGTTAAAAACTTCTCAAAATTAGAAATATTCGGTTCATTAAAGCAATTATGTATGTATTTAGATTTTTAAAAGGCTTGTTGATAATTTTTTTTAAGCAATGTGTAATTATTGCATTAAAGATATTTCATTTTTTATTATACTAGAATACGAATAAATACTAGAATACGAAAAAAATACGGGGTCTTAAAAATAACACGACTTACGGCGATTACTTTCATTTAGAGCCTTCTATCCAAATATATCAAATTTACCCGAGTTAGTTACTATAAACCAATATGGGACATCTCCTTTGTCTACTAGGGTTGGTTGTCTTTTTATTCCGCAACCCCCTAATGTAGCATGCTAACAAACCTTTTTACTACAAAAACTCAAACTCAAAATTAACTTTATTCAAATACTAGCGGACCCGACAGACTTCGTCCTGTCAAAAAGATTTGTAAAGTGGTAGTTTTTTGTTCCTACTTGAAATGACATATGATGACATTAAATTTGTTTGACGGAACTAACGTCACTTTTTTGTCTTGCCAAAGGTTCAAATTGGCTTTTAAGTATTAATACAAATTGTTTGTATAAAAATGTCGACTTTACACTTTTTCAAATTTTATTTTCTCTAAGTACAAACTTTCTCTGGACTTCTACGAATAATTCAAGACCAAAATTAGCCAAATCGGTAAAGGCATTGTTGAGTTATGCGCTTACCAACACATTTTGCGATTCATTTTTATATATAAGACTAGCTGACCCGGTGAACTTTGTACCGCCTAATTATAATTATGTTCTGATCGAATCAGATTTGTCCGAGTCGCCTAGTACTTCCACCATATCATCATGTCCTGGCGAGCCAAGTGGTTCCCAAGTAGATGGAGCCAAGTTGATGGAAATAAAGAGTTACTAATACATTTCGCTTTTTATTATTTTTAAAGGCTTATAACCTGGTCTATATGGACAAAACAATGGAACGTTCGGATACACGGGTTCTTTTTACATGAGATGACAAAACAATATAATAAAAATATTTTTGAGAGTTAGTAACACTGTAAGGTTGGCACCCATCAAATATGTCAACACATTAATTATTTTTTATATTTTGAAATTTAAATACACGATGTTATAAGCAAAGTTGATATTATGTTGTCGATTCAAAAGGCTTGTTTTAATGCGTTCTTCAATTCGAGTGGAACTGAGAGTACCCTACCTAAAGGAAAATTTATAGACCGACAAATCATATAAAGTGTGGTTTGTGTGAGGGTCATCATTAAAACACGTCATATATTTGAGAGTACTAACAATGTAATCGTTTCTTATTAAATTGTTACACAACACGGGTCAGTGATAACAAAATACACATTTCTAACAAGACGTTCAATTACTTATATTTGGATATGATAATAAAGTTCCGTTATCGAGCACCAAAATTACGCGCACTTCCTGCGCGGCGTTTACCTTCATTTACACATAACAATAATCTATTGCGAAAAGAATAAATTCTGGTATAGCCTTACAATTAAATACAAGAGCAGGTATCTATCATAGACCTCGATTATTTTATCCAACAAACACTGATTAAGAATGTAAAAGAGGAAAGGAATTTTAGTATTTTATATAATACTAGCTTTCGAATTACCCACAGGAAGGATATGTTTTCCGTCGGTAAAATTATCTTATGTCCTTTCTCGGGCTTTAGACTATCTGTGTACCAAATTTCATTTAAATCGGTTCAGTAGTTTTAACAATATTTCCATACAACCTATTATCCCTCCTTTCAACCTTTTACAATCTTTTTTGCATGAAAAAGTAGCCTATGTCCTTTCTCAGGCTCTAGACTATCTGTGTACCAAATTTCATTTAAATCGGTTCAGTAGTTTTAACAATATTTCCATACAACCTATTATCCCTCCTTTCAACCTTTTACAACCTTTTTTGCATGAAAAAGTAGCCTATGTCCTTTCTCAGGCTCTAGACTATCTGTGTACCAAATTTCATTTAAATCGGTTCAGTAGTTTTGGCGTGAAAGCGGAACAGACAGACAGACAGACAGAGTTACTTTCGCATTTATAATATTAGTATGGATTCCTTGAAAGGTCTGTTTCGATTTACATCGGGCTATGTATTTATTCCTTTGCTGGAAAAAATCGGTTATTACAACAAAAGGGGAATTCAGAACTTACTTTTATTAGAACGATTGAAAGTAACTTTTAGCATATGTCATAATTTTAAAGTTTAACTTCATTGCACACAGATCATGATATAGTGTGTATCATCTTTATAAACAGCATTTCAATGTCGGTCAGACTCATTGTCAGTTTCTTTAGCCAAACAAATGTGCCCGTGTGTTATCTCCTCTGGTAATCATACCACGTGCAGCTCATAATAAACCATGCTAAATCAAACTTTCAGGCGTGGGTTACACAAATGCAAGTCTAAATGTGAAGGCTATCAGCATTTACCACAGCCTACGTGTATTAATGTCGAAGCGATCCAGAAAAATAAACAGCGAATTTAACGATAGTGATTGGGTTTTAACATAGAAGTTTATCGTAGCACAAAATATGACTATTCAATATATTAAAAAATATGGTTGCTGATCGACTTAAAAGTGCCGTTAGATATTATCACTACAAAACTATATGAAAAAGTTAAAAAAAAAAATTATATAAGCTTTTATTAAATGCGCTAAAAAGAACAAAATAAACTTTTACATATAAAAGCTTGTCGCGGGATTTACTTACTTATAGAATACTTTTAACGAAAATTAAAAAAAAAATACTTTTAATTTATTTTCCGACTAAAAAACCCAGCTTAGCAAACCCTTTCATTTGATACCCATACTGTAGGAGTGCATTAAAAATAATTGATCCGCCATCTTGGTAATGCCGCCATGTTGGATTTAAGTAGAATGACGTCAGTCGTCACACACATAACTATGCATTGTCATCCGCCTTACACGTGCATGCAAAATTTCAGCTCAATCGGAGACCGGGAAGTGGGTCAAATTAAGATTCCAAGATTATCTTACATAGTTACAAGTGAAGCTTGTATAAAAGCTTGTAAAAAAGAAACTCTATTAACATAAAGAGAATGAACATCATTTAAGGAAAATTATGGACATGTAAGTGAATGGGCGTGTCGGAGGCATACCGAAGAAAAGATGATGATGAAGAGGGGAGTGAACGTCCAAATGCCGAGAGATAGAGAAGAGTGTCAGAGAAAGACATGTTGCTCCGACCCCAAGTAAAATTGTGCCAGGGGGCAAGAGAAAAAAGAAGATATTAACACTACGGATTTTCATCTATTTGTTAAATAGCATGAAATATTCCATAATTTTATCGTATATGTATATATATTAATATCTAGCGGACCCGACAGACTTCGTCCTGTCAAAAAGATTTGTACAGTGGCAGTTTTTTGTTCCTAATTATTTTATAGATAATGTCGCATAGCCAACCAAACCGCAAAAAAAGTCTAAATGACCTATTACATTTTGTGGCTATTCAATTTTGGAACGTGACATTAAATCCTCCAACGATGTATTCTGTGCTCCAACGCACGCACGCACACTGTTTTGATAGATATGATTGAATTTCAACTTTATATAGCGTTAATAAAGCGCAAATTGGCTCTTTGATGTTAGGAACATACTTACATTGCTTAGACTTACTTAGTGAGTGCTTGCAATACGAACTTTATACAATAACAATAAAGCTCAATTCGACTGTACGTTTTAGTTAGAAAACGTTTGCATAGGAAAACAAAAGGGCTATTTTTAAGGTTTTTCCAGCAATAATTCTAATTTTTCTCGCCGTAAAAACCATCCTTGAACTTCAACAAACATTTAAAAAAAAGATTTGGCCAAATTGGTCCAGGCGTTGTTGAGTTATGAGCTTACCAACACATTTTGCGATTCATTTTTATATATAAGATAATAATTTTATTTAAGCCCTTACAAGTAATCAATTACATTAGAATATTAATTGCTTATAAATTCAAACAATTTGGTAGATGACATTTTTTTTTGTTCTATACATAATAACAGTTCTGTTTTAGATGAGAAATATTGTAGAAGTAACGACGTATCTGCGATTATTAGTTTTGAAGATACAGCGCCATGTTTGCGGCGCTGTCGCGGGTCGCTCAAAAACGCTCCATACAAAGTACACTGCAATCGTGACGTCATAATTTACTAAGGTCGCCTAATTTTGTAAAAAAATAATTGTGTATATTTTAGATATCTAAAAGCAATATCAATACAAAATTAAAGTGACATTTCTATATTGACTTACGTTCATGTGATAGAAATTGCTCAACTTTGATAATTATGTAAAAATAGTTATATTCAGTTGAAGTTATGTACGGTCGGCCAAGAAAGTGGTCTACCAGTTTTGACAAAATTTCATATGTGAGTAAAATAGCGATAAGGTTGAACTCCTGTACTTATTACCTTATTAAGATTATGTAGAGTGATGACATTTAAACCTAAAATAATCTGACAGCTATTAATCTGTCAATTTTGTCAGAATATTTTTGCACGGGAAAATCAACTCTGTTACTTTATAAGTAGCGCGCGAATAATTTTCAACCTTAGGGTGGTACACCACTTTCTTGGCCGACCGTACGTACCCTATTGTCTAGTCCCCTGACTTTCATGCTATGTTAAGTCGGTGGTTTGCCAAAAGTAACGTTTATAAGCTTATGTACGGAGATAGAATAACACGAAATATTTGGTAATTGTGTTATAAAACCAAAAATTATCTACCTAGTGAGTTTAATAAAGTAGCAAAATCAATATAGCACGCGACCAAAGAAGAAAAACCTTGTTGTCGTTGTAGCCATTTCTACAAACGGAGATTCAGGTGAAAGCACTTACCGTCCGATGTGAGAGGTCGGTGATGGAGTCGTGTCGGTTGTCGAGACTACCGAGGCTGCAGCAGGAGGCCGAGGACGCCAGGCTGACAGAGTCCGCGCGCGTACGGTGCGGCGACACCGCCACGTGCTTCAGCATGCCGACTCCTGCACAAAGAAATATTGCACTGATCATTTCATTCATGTCTCAATAATACATGAGTAAAACCTGAAAATGGTATTGTTAATAAAAAACCGGCCAAGTGCGAGTCGGACTTGCGCACCGAGGGTTCTGTACAAACCTGCAAGGTTTACAAAGTTCGTTCATTACGACAATCGAGTCATTTACCTGTGCTCTAAGCTATTGCTTCTTACCAAATTTCGAGATTCTATGTCAACGGGAAGTGGTCTTTAGGTTTTAATTCCCTTGCGTGTAGTTGCGAGTTTCAAAAGATGCGGTATCAATGGTTGTACTTTTGCGTTTTGCGTTTTTGCGTTGACTTAGAATTTTTTTTTTCACGGGTTAAAGGCAATTAGATCTAAGTATTTGATATGAATTTCAACTTGATAGCTCTACGCGTTCATGAGGAAAAAAGTAATAAGTTTATATTTATTAAAAAATATATATTTTGTAATGTAACTAAAAATTTAAGGTTTTCGGAATTTTTCCTTTATGTGTGCTATAAAACGTTGCTTCATGCCAAATTTCAAGATTCTAGGTCGACTGGAAGTACCCTTTAGGTTTTGATTCCCTTGCGAGTACTTGCGAGTTTCAAAATATGCAGCTTAAATTGCTGTTTCTTTTGATTGCGTTGACATAGAAGTTTGATTTTGTTACAGCTTAAAGGTATTATAGACCTGAGTATTTGGTATGAATTTCAATTTAATACCTCTACGCGTTTATGAGGAAATGGGTAGTAAGTTTAAAATTATTAAAAAAATATATATTATGTGATGTAACAAAAAATTTATGGTTTTCGTAATTTTTCCTTTATCTATGCTATAAGACGTTGCTTCGTACCAAATTTGAAGATTCTGAGTTCACGGGAAGCACCCTGTAGGTTTTGATTCCCTTGCAAGTGTCGAAAATTTGCGGCATAAACGGCTGTATCTTTTGATTGCGTTGGCTTAGAAGTTTGATTTTTTCACAGCTTCAAGGGACAGTAGACCTGAGTAATTGATATAAATTTCAGCTTCATACCTCCACGCGTTCCTGAGAAAAAGGGTCTTGACAGACGGACGGACAGACGGACAACAAAGTGATCCTATAAGGGTTCCGTTTTTTCCTTTTGAGGTACGGAACCCAAAAAATATGGAAAATAACATATTGTCTTTGAACTAATACATGGCGAATAAGTCTATAATATTGAACTAGTTAGGATTTTAATAAAAGGCTTAAATATAATGTAGAAACGTATGTATGAAACGAAATCAGACAGACTTTTCATATTTATAGAGTCTACAAAGAATAAAGAGCCCTTTGTTTATTCTGAATATATTTCCTTTTTGTGCTGTTCTTTCAGCTATTGTCGAAACAGATAAATTATATCAACTCATTCATCGAAAGAAAATTTTCTTGCAAAATGTGTAAATCTATAAGCCATTAATGTAATTGCAATAGATAATTCACCATAACAACAGCTGATTATCTTTGGCCCACGGTCGTGGTGTGATGCCAATACGCCATCTACTATGGTAATGGAGGAACAATTATGAACCATTGCATTACATGCTTGTAAATGCGATTGCAGTTAACCTCCATACTCTTAGAATCGAATACATCATAATATATCGTCGTCACTTCGCTACAGTTCTCGCGAGAACAAGAACGGTATGTCGAATTTGTGTGATCAGAGTACAGGGTATGAACTATGCTCCAGTTTGCGCAAGTTTTAATAATTCAGTAAGCGATACTGTATTTTATTGTTTCTAACTTACACATAGGAATATCGATATTTCTAATTGAAACCTGTTTACTTGATTTTTAGGTTCGTAATATTTGTCTTGTGTAAAATTCTAAAAAAAAAAATATTATCTTTAGCTACCTGATAAGTTTAAGTTCATTAATTATTTCGTACTTATTAATTGTTATTATTAATTGTAGTAATAACAGTAGTTCCTGTGCATTTAACTGGATCTAGCTGGGTAGTCTTTATCTATATGTCTCATTGTGCAGACAGAGATTACACCAGGGAATTTATATTTCCAGGGTATTTATATTTAAATTTATATATGGATCTTTACATCCCCTTATAAAGGACCGTGTCTTAGAAAGATACGCGATGACAAGCCAAATAATAAATAGTACAAAATACTACTATATGTTACTAGAAATTAGAAAGACCCAGTCTCGGTAGCGTCTAAAAAACTTGCCCGTTCCCTTATAAAACTATAGTCAGAATTTGAAAAGCTATAGGTGCTACATTCGGATATGTCCCCTGAACATGCACCTTCACAGTTATTCACAATAAGTGTGATGGGCATCCCCTTATCTAGGATCTCCTTTATCTATTATTTGTTTTTTCTAGGATTATCTATTATTATTTAGGATTCATCAAGGTCAAGGAAACGCCTCGATACATTCTCATGAAAAGCAAAAGCGTGCTGGCCGATCAACGACTAAAACTTCTGCAAGCCCCAGCTTCCCTACAGTAGTAGTACACTACTAAGTTATCAGATTATTTGTAAGCAATTGTTATTTCTTGTAAGTAATACTATTACTTTATTAATCATCGCGGTATTAATAATGTATATAACCTAGAATTTGTAATCAGTAAAAGTGATACTGTAGTAACAAACGAAGCGATAGCTTCTGGTCCGAAGGAATGGTATAACTTCTTAATGATCCATCGCTGATAATGGAAATATTCCAGACAGACATTTCTAGCAATACGACTAGAAGTCCCAGATACTGGAATTGTTCTCTGAAGCGACATCGCTTGATCACATTTATCTCCCCCATAAAGACAGTCATAGTTCTGAAATTTAATTTCAATTCGTCGATATTTTGTCTCAGCTCTTAAGATTAGAACGGTTTAAAATTACACAATTGTCACAATTTGCAATGCTAATGAGTTACATTCGTCAATCGACAAGAAGCCGTGGAAATAGAACACAAAAACACATTTCACAAAATTTTCAAGTTGAGTTTCATTTCAACGTCGTCGTACAAGCAAATCCGAATAATGCTTCCGAAAAATTCTTAAGAAAGCGTTCTATTTAATCGATCACGTTCGTTTTCAATCATAGCATTTATTAGTACTAGATTATTTTTCCCCCTTTCATATTTTTTATATTGACGTTATGTAAACATAATTATTTTTTGATGGCGCCAGACTACGAAATAGTCCGATAGAAATAAGTTTGGAAGGCAACGTTTAATATCTTTTCATTGGAGTTGGAGAATTTTATATTTGTGTAGCAACCTTACTAAATTAACATGAAGGCATATAGTCGATAATAACTAGAGATCGGATAATCGGATGCATATTTACCTAAAGTAAATTTTTGGCTCACAAATTATGGAAGCGGTTTTTTAAAATACAATTTGTTAAATAAAAATCGCGGGAAAATACGGGACTGCAAATTTAACGTAGTGATATTGTTTGAAAATTACTAAATTAGCACGTGGTATTTATTTTCAAAAGACCGAGACTCCGGGTTCATTTATACAACTATGCATACGTATTTACATGAAGTTTAGTTTCAGTTCCCCGTGCGATTTATGAATGTACGATTGATTGATGAAGAGTGTTATACGAAAGTAGTGAGCTAGTTTGACTAAAACAACAATTAAATAATTGAATAAAAATACAGAAATGGTGAAAAATTTTATTATTAACTAATTTTTAACAATAAAAAGCCGTTTCCATACTTTGTCTTAAACTAACTTTAGGTAAATATGCATCCGATTATCCGATCTCTAATAATAACATAATAATGTCTTTATAGCGAAACTAAAGAAACCAGTCTTATGTTATGTTCATTCCATAATTTATTAATATCACCATTATCCAAAAGACGTATAGTCATTGTGAAATATAAAATTGTAGTTTGTTACACGTGTAAATCAAGACATAAGTTGTGATGAGTGACTAACGAAGATCAAAATGTGTATAGCTCAAACTATGGGAATAGGAAGCACCGGCAATCACTGTGGCACTTGGTTGGCTGAGGTGAAAATCCTCTCCTCTTCACAGGGAAAAATTACAAAGGAGTATTCATAACTCTGCAATAAAAAGTTTGACTTGAGTGAATACACATGAGAGTATATACATATGTTTGTATATATATATATGTACATATGTATAATCACGCCTCTTCCCCATGGGGGTAGGCAGAGATCACAGTTTTCCACCTGCTGCGATCCAAACATACTTCCCTAGTTTTCTCTACTTACATTTATAATTTTTCAAATTCATAATTTTTCTCAGTGGAGTAGAGACGAAATAGTTTTGACTTTTAAATAATAGAGTATAAATGATAAATGTTTATTTTTGCTATAAAACATGCGTATGCAGTACACAGAATGCTTTTAGGTCTTAGAAATTATCATTGTTCCTACATGTTTTGCCATTGAAAAACAGCATGCAAAAAAAAAAAACAAAATATATTCTTTCTATAAAATATTAATGAAATTACTATTAAAATAACATTAATTAATTAATTATTACTTAAATTACATTCAATAGATAAAAATTACAATTATATTAAAATTACTAACACATTCAAATAAATTCTCAATAAAAAACTATAATAAGACAATCAAATATTTTAAATAATATGACCAACCTAAGGGAACGTATCCAAAATGTATTCATCCACTCTATAATAGCATTTGTCCTTAAGTAAATTTGTAACGGCTACCTTAAATTTATTATCTTCTAGTTCTACTATGTCCTTTGGCAGTTTATTGTATAATCGAGCTGCCATCCCAATCACATTTTTTCTTTGCAGAGCCGTCTTACAGTTAGTTACTTCTATAGCCGGTTTTCTAGGACGCAGTTTGACACCTACTATTTGGATCTTTGTTGGGAATAAGTGAGGGTTACGTTTTACAAACAAGCAAACCTCCAGAATATATACACATGGGAATGTGAGTAGTCTGAGGGATTTAAAGTAAGGTACACAGCTCTCCGTAGATTTAATGTTCACAATAGATCTAACGCAACGTTTTTGTGCTCTAAAAATAACTTCCTTATATGAAGAGTTGCCCCAGAAAATAACTCCATAACGTAAAGTTGCCATGACGAATCCATGATAAGCTGTCAATACCGCCTCTCTGAGTAGATGACTACAACTGAATATGCCTATTTTTATTATATAATTACCAAAGTTGATTTTTAAATTCAATTTGCAATTTCCATCTCATGAACGTATGTCAACATAGAAATTTCATGAACACCTTTCTAACTTTCTCACATTAAATGTAACATTATTTAATATGGAAAGTATATTTATAAACGTAAAAAAAAAAACAAAGTATTTGGCAATTTTGTTTATAAGCTCATACAAATTAGGCGACTTTAGTAAATTATGACGTCACGATTACAGTATACTTTGTATGGAGCGTTTTTGCTCGACCGACGACAGCGCCGCAAACATGGCGCTGTATCTTCAAAAGTCGCATTCAATTCAATAATCGCAGATACGTCGTTACTTCTACAATATTTCTCATCTAAAAGAGAACTGTTATTATGTATGGAATAAAAAATAATTAGTTACAAAACCACTGGCGAATAAGTTGAATATATAAATAATATTTTTCATCTCATCTACAAAAAAAATAAAATGTATCATAGGGGTTGTAGCTTACATCAAGGAGTCCGAAATAGCAAGACAAGTAACGCGATGCGCACGCTACATATTTGATTTCAATGCGTCCCTAACGATTGGCGCTGCCACGGAGACACATGTGGTATTGTTTTGTTAGGAGGCGCCTTCTTCCCGGAAACACCTACCTGCTACCAGGCGCTTTGTTCCGTTTGAAGCGGGGGATGATTTATCAACTGCAGACAGCATGTTGGACGAGTTAGCCAGTGGATGCGAGCTTCGCATCAACTAAACAAAAACAAGTAACTAAATTGCATAATTATATAATTCAATAAAAACAGTATTTTTTTTTATATTCCATACACTTACACCGATTAGCCTAGCTCAAAGTAAGCTCTGTAAAGGCTTGTATTATGGGATCTAGCCCTTTTTTTCTTTTTGAGGCGGAGGAAATGCCTATCCGGGGAAGATGTTGGTCCCTGGCGCACTGTCCCTTCTCCGGGAGAGGGGAGGAGGGAGAGTGGGGGCTCGCGCCCACTAAAAACTATTCTTTCTACTAATTCATTACATATCTATAAATATCATCACTGTTAATGTTATATTAAATTAAATTAATCATTTTCGAGTCTCATTATCGGCAGGTAAAAAATCTGCCGATACTGTTCGCTCGAGCAAACTTCGCCAATACAATACATCGAGGAAATACGTTCGCTACATGTTTCTTTCTCTGCGAAGAAAATCGTGTTTACAAGCGGACGTCCGCGTTTGGAAACAATGAGGAATACTCCGATCAATTACTTATGTATCTCAGTTTACATCTAGTACCCGTACTGTGTAATAAAAGCAAAATTCTGTCCGTTACCCGTTCGGTCCAACTTTCAGTTATCTATACTAATTAGTGATGAAACGGATATCCGGTAACTATCCGGTATCCGGCCTATCCGGCCTATTTTCACTATCCGGCCGGATACCGGATAGTAGGGCACTATCCGGCCGAATACCGAATACTAGATGTTTCCCGCGATACCGTTCGCGCTGAGTGCTTTACGCCCTAAACTCGTCTATATCGCGCTTTTCTGTGGGAATACAAAAGTTTTTAAGCCTATCTATATTGTTTCTCGTTGTCTAATCTATCTCTGTATCAAATTTCAGCAAAATCAGTTCTTTAGTTTAGGCGTGAGAGAGTAGCAGACAAACAGACTGAATTTATAATATTAGTAACGGATTATTTTGCACATACACACACATATATGAAACGCGATAAGCGGCCGAATATCCGGTGGCCGGATATCCGGCGCTCCGGCCTCGTAGTTAGCCGAATATCCGGTATCCGGCCAAATCACTATCCGTTTCATCTCTAATACTAATATTATAAAGAGGAAAGATTTGTTTGTTTGTTTGTTTGTAATGAATAGGCTCCGAAACTACTGGACCGATTTCAAAAATTCTTTCACCTTTGGAAAGCTACATTATCCCCGAGTAACATAGGCTACTTTTTATCCCGGAAAAATCGACAGATCCCACGGGATGCGCAATAAATGCTTCGCTCAAAAACTACTGCACAGATTTTCATGCGGTTTTCATCAATAGATAGAGTGATTCTTGAGCAAGGTTTTGCGGTATTTTTTATCTCGGAAAAACGGATAGTCCCACGGGAAGCGCGATAAAACCTTCGCGCCATAAGCCGACTTCCGCGCATGTGTAGGCAAAAGCTATGACCCTTAACCCTCTATAGACACAATCCTGAAATCCACGCAGGCGAAGCCGCGGGCAGAAAGCTAGTATACAATATAGCTGACACATGCCCATTTCGTTCGGCATAATATTAATAATTTATTAGAATTAAATCCGAAGCCATCACGCGCCATCCGCTGCTTTGCCCTTCACACTTTACTTTAGACGATGAGTTTACTTATTTTCATAAATATTCACAATTTTTGGTAATAAATATGACCTAATTATATAAATTATTTTATTAATATTAAAAATTAAATTATCTATACTAATATTGAAAAAAACTACTTTTTGTAACTCAAATATAAAACTTAGACATATGCTGTCGTTGACTTTTTTGTAGGCATTTTCAAGCTCCACATCTTTTCTCTAGAACTCAAAAATATATCTTTCATAGTTAAGGCAGCGTTCGTAAGAAACGATTTCATTCGGCCGTTTTTCTCCGATTCACTTTGAAAAAGTGACTACCACGTAAATGGCTTTTTATTTTTCTGTTTTTTATATAACCTATGACACTCAGCAATAATGTGGCTTTCTATTGGTGAAAGAATTTTTAAAATCGGTTCAGTAGATCCCGAGATTACCCCTTACAATTTAACAAATATACAAACACACAAACTTTACTTCTTTATAATATTAGTATAGAAAATCGTTTACATACAATGTATAGTTAAGTGAGTGGTTCTTGAGCACTATCTGAAGTCACTTAAACACTTAATTCTCAATTAATACTGTTTTAATATTTATTTTCTAGATTATACAGATAATTTTATAAGTTTATATAGGCATGAAGAATGTTATGAAAGTAGATGAAGCGAAAGAGATATGTAAAGACCGTAGCAAATGGAAAGACGTAATCTCTGCCTACCTCCATGGGAAAAAGGCGTGAGTGTATGTATGTATGTAAGTTTATATAGTAACTTTGTAATAATTTTGATCTTTGTCTGCGCCAAATACAGTTCTAGCCGCTCGGTTGACTGTTAAAGAATACCTTATTGCATCAAGTCCTTTTTTACTTAATTTATATTTATATTGTGCAATAAATAAATATGAATATTTCCCAAAACATTCATAAGTCACATTTCGTCAACTTTACGTCATCGCGAATAAAATTCAAACCGTTTTGTTCATATTATAATTTATTAAATCAAACTTCTTGAGAGTATAAAATCGCTTAATAACCTTCAGCATTTCCTCCGCAGCAAAATGTATCCTCATTGATTTACATTTTTTGATGGTTCTTTAATATTATAAAAGATTATTTATAAACAAAAAACCAACAATACAAATCGTAAAAACTATCGTCATCTTTTGTTTCTCACATAATTAATGAATAATGGCTTACTAATAATACGTTTCTTAACAAGTACATTTTTTAAACAGTTGTGTGTTTAATTTATTATAATTTAGAAAAATACAGTTGAACATTTATAACTTTAAAGTGTAACATATAAATCTTGCTTAAAAGATTTATTCTAGAAACTTCTTCAAATCCACAGCATTTTTAAGACTTAAGCCATGCAATCCCATCAAGAAATTACATTCAATAAACTCAGATTTCTAAGAAATTCTAGGAAATTACACAAATTTCTATGACTATATAGTTAGTTGGGAGAAAAAAACGTTGACATTGGCTCAACAAACTAGTGAGTTAATTAAGAAATAGGAATAACAGCCACATTACTAATTAAATAACACGAACTGAATTCCAAAGCAAACTAAGATGGCGTTGCGAAACAAATGCGAAATGATCTGGTCCAGTCAGCATGAGCGTGACGATATACTTATATGCTGTCGCTAACGCAATAATAAATCTAGATCACAATTGATCTCGTATAGAATCCAACTTGGTTGCATAAAAACATGATATGTAATGAATGTGTTTAATTGGGTAGCTGACTTTTTAAAAATATTATACATAATAAGAGTACTCTTTTAACTGAAAAATATTGTAGAACCAACAGTATACCTGCGCGTATTACTTTGGAAGATACAAGGACATGTTTGCGGCGCTGCGCTGTTGCTCAAAAACGCTCCATATTAAAAACATTGCAATCGTGACGTCATAATCGCCTAATTTGTAATAGGTAAAGAAAACTCAAAGCAAAGGGGTTCAAGTTCCGGTGATGGCAGATGTGTGTGGTGATGAATGTCAGCAGCCATCATTTGTACCTTATTCATGGTTGTCATGTATATTTCTATCAAAAATATTTACATGTATGTCTGTCTATCCGTTACCCTAGATCCTATAACACAAGCCTTACAGAGTTTACTTTGAGCTAGGCTACTTGGTGTAAAGGTAAGAAGTATTCATTTATTATTATTATTTATACTAATATTATAAAGAAGTAAAGTTTGTGTGTTTGTATATTTGTTCGTAAGGGGTAAGTAATCTCGGGATCTACTGAACCGATTTTTAAAACCCTTTCACCAATAGAAAACCATATTGTTGCTGAACGTCATAGGTTATATGAAAAACCGAAAAATAAAAAGGCTTTTACGTGGTATTCCGTTTTGCAAAGTGAATCGGAGAAAAAAAGGTCGAATGAAAGCGTTTTTACGAACGCTGCCTAATTATGAAATATATATTTTTGAGTACTACAGAGAAAAAGATGTGGAGCTTGAAAATGCCTACAAAAAAGTTAACGACAGCATATGTCTAACTTTTATATTTAAATTACAAAAAGTAGTTTTTTTTTATATTACAGTTAGAAATTAAAACATAACCCTCTGTACTTAAAAAGGATTATTAATATTATGACGAACGAAGTGGGCACGGGTCAGCTAGTAAGCTATAATTCTATTCCGGTAAGGTTGTGAAAACTCACTGCTGTGAAATAGTAGGACTTCTATATCAGCGGTAGCTATGTGCACGACACGACGGCACGACGCGAATCGAATTAAATACCAAGGTATAAAGATGAAACACTTGTTTGCGATGACGTGTAACAGATAATAATGTTCATAAGCTATTTCCTCATTATACTTCGTTGCTTTAACAACCTGAAATTAGCAAGGTTGTCGCCGAACTAGAATAAATGGTACATTAAATTTTTCCGGGAAAATTAATAAGTCACTTATACTGCGTCGGTGGCTCGCATCATTCGTGTTCGACTCGTTCCGATATCTGGCAGTGTATGGAAATGATTCCAATGATTGAAATCATTCCTATACATTTCGTTCTATTCAACTGGAATGTCATAAATGTTAGTTTGGCTACGAGAGTTAGCTTCGAATCGAGATATTCTGGAGTTTTGTGCTTCTAATTTCGAATGTATACTTGTCAGAAGCTACTAAAGTGAAGGAAAACAACCTGCATACAGCCAATACAGGCAATATTGGCTGTATGCATATATTAACATAAGGATTAACATAACACGGGGCCTGTACCCAGGGCCCCCATTCTCAGGGGGTCCCGAAGGACCTACAATTTCTCTCACACATTTACTATTGTCGGACACATTAGACATTACTTTTTTCGCAAATTTGACAGACGGTCCAAGAAGGCTCATTACTATCTGGAAGCTGAGACCGAGAGACGCCTATGGATATGTTAGTACGGGATTCTTTGTTTTTTCCTCAGGAGAGGAAGGCTGAGAATCCTCACAAGGAGCACGAAGCGTACCCAGGATACCCCCGCAACGGCAAATGTCGCGGAGGTTATGTCGGACTCCACGCGACCGGAACGGTCCAGCCCGTGACCTACCGACAAAACTCAGCCTGGGACCTATTTTTAAATTACGAATGCGATTTCGAAATCACCACTGACTAAATAGTCAGCGGTGACTTTGAGATCACGGATTCTTAAACATCCAATTTTTTGAAAGTCGATCGCAGAGTTGCCACCATAGATAAAGTACACACATAAATGTAAGAGTTCGGTTCCACGCAGAATGTAGCCGCTGCCGGTTATTGCCGGCTTAACCATTATGTTTATTATTAGTATATATATATATATATATATATATATATATATAATATATATATATATATATATACTGAAAAATCAAACAAAACCCAAATAACATTTCCACAAGTATGACTTGATTACGAATGGGTGAGGGCATTCGTAATGAAAGAAAGAAGAAAGAAATCCAGTTTATTGTAACATCACACGACAGTACACAATTAACAAATGAGATGCAGACAAGACACTTAACATTACAACAGCCAAACTGTGATATCGCCGTGCGATGTCACAACTGCGTCAGCTCAGTATAAGCAGCCAGCAGGGCAAGCTGCACTGGTTTTCTGCTGCACGCAATGGTGACATCGGATACATACATACACATACTACATTGAAAAGATACATGGAACATAAACTAAAAACTAAATTCGAGCGTAAGTTCGGAACGCAGTGCTCAGGCGACGAATCACACCTGATGAAATCACCTAATGAAATCACACCTGTGACTAAGGTAGTCACATCAGTGATATTCAAAAATAAGAATTATTGAAAAACGGTGATTATTAGTCACATCGGTGATTTCGAAGTCGCATTCGTAATTCATAAATAGGCCTCCTGGCCTAGATTCTAATGAACATATAGACAAATCGTGAGGGCGACCGCCCCTCAGGAGAGGGACGATGTACGTGATTCCAACAACTGAAGCGCTTTAGCGTTGAAATTGCTTAATCGGTAACGTTATTTTAGTGCAGTATTCCAACCGCAGGATGGCGTGAGCATAACTTATTTAGCGAGCATAACAAACTTATTTTAAAAATGTTAATATAATTCGCGTTTTTTACTTTCCAAAAGGGCGAACTAACGTCGAAGTTTCGACTACTTTATATTGTCAATAAAAGATTTTTAAAACCTTATCCTATGATTTGTTTTACTATTCCACATATTTCAATCTCACAACACCCAGCCACTTGTAATCAAAACAAAATGGCCGGTGATAAAATGCAAATTACCGTAAATTAGGAAAGACAAGTTACGTTTACGGCCTGCTAACTTTTGCATTGTTCTTGAGGTACACCGTTTCGACACAATGGGCCACCACCCAGCGCTGGGCTACGCAACCTTGCGCGTCGCTAACCAACACTTCCATAATTGTTTGGCGAAAACTAATTAAATCATGGGATTCAGTTTTTACGCAAGAGAGCACAATCTGTGGCGACCCTATGATCCTCTAATATTCTTATATATTATCTCAAAATTGGTTGACAAGTGTCAACAAAAATAAGTGTCAAAAAATTTGGGGGTTCATGAAATGAAAATGGTTGTCCACGATAATGGATCTCAACATACACTGATAGTTCCTATTTACTAACATTATACTATCTTCTAAAAGAAGGACTAATACATTATTTATAAAAGTACATATGAAGTAAAAAAAATATTATATATGTTTATAAAATACTAGCGGACCCGACAGACTTTGTCCTGTCAAAATGATTTGTACAGTGGCAGTTTTTTGTTCCTAATTATTTTATAGATAACTAGCTTTTGCCCGCGACTTCGTTCGCGTTCAGGTTCCTAAAACCTCAAAAATTGTAGCCTATGTGTTATTCTGATGTACAAGCTATATTGTGGTAAAGTTTCATTCAAATCCATTCAGTAGTTTTTACGTGAAAGAGTAACAAACATACATACTTACAAACTTTCGCCTTTATAATAGTAGTAGGATGTCGCATAGCCAACCAAATCGCAAAAAAAGTCTAAATGACCTATTACATTTTGTGGCTATTCAATTTTGGAACGTGACATTAAATCCTCCAACGATGTATTCTGTGCTCCAACGCACGCACGCACACTGTTTTGATAGATATGATTGAATTTCAACTATATGTAGCGTTAATAAAGTGAAAATTGACTCTTTGATGTTAGGAACACACCTTCATTGCTTAGACAACAGTGAGTGCTTGCAATATGAACTTTATACAATAACAATAAAGCTCGATTCGACTGTACGTTTTAGTTAGAAAACGTTTGCATGGGAAAATAAAAGGGCTGTTTTTAGGGTATTTCCGATAATTATTAGAATTTTCCTCATTGTAAAAACCCTCCTTGAACTTCAACGAACATTAACTAAGAAGAATTGGCCAATTTGGTCCAGGCGTTGTTGAGTTATGAGCTTACCAACACATTTTGCGATTCATTTTTATATATAAGATAAGTTGTAAGATGTAGGTAGGTAAGATTCAATAGCAGGTAAATGGGGGGTCTACCCGAAACAGAAAAATATGGCAAAAGGTCTGTGACACAAGTTTGGAAAGCTTTGGTTTAGATGGTTTTGGATGGTTTGGACGTGGGAAAGATGGAGAAATTTACAAGACAAATATAAATGGATCAGTTTGTAGGAGACGACCTAAACGAACATAATTAGACCAAATAGGTAATGTATTCAAAGAAGGACAGATTAAGAGTACCCGTAACGAACAAACCTGCAAGAAAGTCGAGGCAGCTAGTGAAAAATGTTTGGATCATAGTAATGGAAAACGGTGATTTCTGTCTACCCCTCTGAGAAAAAGGCGTGAGTGTATGTTTGTATACTCGTATATAAGAAATTAAAAAGTAATTCAAAAACATATATTTTCAATGGCGTTTAAATTTGAAAAGTTATTAAGTTTAATAATATACGCGAAAACATCATAGCATAGCGAAGCATCCTTGAGCTAAACAATGCATTATTGGTCCCAAGATTTGTAACTTATGTCCTACGTTTGGTTTGTTATTATTGCCAATCAACAGGCCGGCACGATATGGTCACAAATCATCGTAAATTCCGGTAAATACCAGGAGAGCATTAATCAAATGCTAAAATATCCAGGCGTAAACACGGCTGGCGGCTGAATTGACATGTGCCTCCTACGCTGTTTTAGAAAGATTATGTTAAAACATTCGAGATATAGGTAGGGTTGCTACATAAATACAGCAACTTATACAGTGATACCAAATTTAGCATATTTTTTGCATCATTTGGCATGTTTTGATCACGTATTGCTTATTATATTCATGTTTACAATAAGACACATAAAAATAATAAGTTATAGGTAGGTAGGTATACAAAAATAAACCTTTTCCATTTCAACCGTTCAGTTCGCCGAACTTATATATAAAACTAGCGGACCCGACAGACTTCGTCCTGTCAAAAAGATTTGTACAGTGGCAGTTTTTTGTTCCTAATTATTTTATAGATAATGTCGCATAGCCAACCAAATCGCAAAAAAAGTCTAAATGACCTATTACATTTTGTGGCTATTCAATTTTGGAACGTGACTTTATATCCTCCAACGATGTATTTTGTGCTCCAACGCACGCACGCACACTGTTTTGATAGATATGATGAATTTCAACTATACGAGTATGTAGCGTTAATAAAGCGCAAATTGACTCTTTGATGTTAGGAACACACCTTCATTGCTTAGACAACAGTGAGTGCTTGCAATATGAACTTTATACAATAACCATAAAGCTCAATTCGACTGTACGTTTTAGTCAGAAAACGTTTGCATGGAAAAATAAAAGGGCTGTTTTTAGGGTATTTCCGATAATTATTCGAATTTTCCTCATTGTAAAAACCCTCCTTGAACTTCAACGAACATTAACAAAAAAGAATTGGCCAAATTGGTCCAGGCGTTGTTGAGTTATGAGCTTACCAACACATTTTGCGATTCATTTTTATATATAAGATAATGTCTTCAAACTAAAAAAAAACATCAAAATCTGTAATAATGAAATCATAATGTCACTCAATTGCTATTCTATTTTGTTTTTTAGATTTATTTTCTAGTCACAAACTTAGAAATGTCATATGCACAGACACCCTGACAATTTTTTGTAGGTCATGCAAAAGTCCCGCTCAGGAATTGTAAACTGTTGCGTAGAAGCTGATCATTGGAGCACTGCGGCAAAGATTTTCTTACTTTATACCTCACTAGTTGGTGCCCGCAACTTCATCTGCGCAAAGTTAGTAGCTAATATTACTGTGGCATAAACCTTTATAAAAATTGTAGCCTATATAGCTCTGATGTAGCAGAAGTATCAATGTATAGTTTCATTAAAATCCATTCAGTAATTTTTAGGTGAAAAGTAACCAACATCCATCCATTGTATGGATGGATGTTCGTTACTTACTCTCACATTTATAGGGTTAGTAGGAATATTATTGGTTTCGTATCACTTCTCAACTAACATGGCAACCCTAGATTCATAAGACGCAACAGAGCACAAGAACTCAAATGAAACATACAGTTATTTATATATTTCTTATTCATTGTATCATGTATTTCTCTAACTCATAAAATTTTACCTTACCTTACCGTAGGCCTAAGGAAAATATTTCAGTATTCTAAATCATCCTCATCAACCTCAACTACACACTTTCCTTGAGAAAATCCTCTGACGTCATGACACTCACGGCGTCAATCAAAACAAATGCATACATATATGTCACGCCTTGTTCCCAATGGGGGTTCCCAGAGAGGTGGCAGAGACCACCTCTCTCCACTTGCTACGATCCTGGCACACTTCTCTTGCTTCCTCCACTTTCATGAGCGTCTTCATGCATGCTCGTCGGTTGCGAGTACTCTTGACCCAGCCTTTCTTTAGGACATCTTCGATTTGATCGAGATATGTCCGCCTAGGTAGACCTGCACCGATTCGTCCTATCATTCTTGTGTATCTCTTTCGTTAATCTTCCTTCATTCATTCTTTCAACATGGCCGAACCATCTAAGCATCCCTTTCTCTATCTTTGTCACTACATCTTCAACTACGCCGCATCGCTCCCTTATCACACTGTTCCTGACTTTGTCCTCCAGATTGACTCCAATTATACTTCTCAAGCTTCTCATCTCCACAGCATTAATCCTACTTTCATGTTTCTTCTGCCACAGCCAACATTCACTAGCATACATCAATGTGGGGATCAACACGCCTCCATGCAGCCAGTCGTGCTCGTTGTGATACGTTCTGGCTATTCATGAAGTTATGAAGTGCCCCATTTACTTGATTCCCTTTCAAAAGTCTTCTTTTAATATCAGCATCACACTTGCCATCTCTCGTAAACTGTGAACCCAAATATACAAATTCTTTCACTTGTTCTACTTTTTGTCCCTCAATCATAATATCACAGTTTGTCATACATTCTTCTCTTTCAAAAACCATTACTTTATATAATAATAATAATCTTTATTAGCAAAAACATTTTTCTTATCCTAGTTATGACATATTATAAACATATTTCAGAAATAGTATATAGTTCTATAGCCGTTCATAACTATCAGCATCCATTACCGAACTAGATATAGATCTGTATTTCGGTTTCTGGCACCTCTAGCCTCGAATACTCTGCTTAGCATATATAACACGTCACAAATGTTTAAATTAAAGTAGCAAAAAGTAATTGAATGAAACCTATTCTATATAAGATTGTGTAGTGTAGTGACCTCTCTGTTGGGTGCTATGAGGTATGAGTGGGTGTGTGTGAGAGAGGGTGTATAGATGATATTAAGGGTTATTAAAACTGTATCTAAATTAGTTACAATATGAAATAGAATATATATATATATATACAGTAATAGTCATGTATTATAATTTTTACACTGTAATATTAATAGTCATACATATATTTTTCATCTTATTACAGAAATTATTTCTTCAGTTTTATCGTACGATTTGGTTAACAACCAATTAGTTACATTACGAACACAGTTGTGTAGATTCAATTTAGATATGTTAAGCAATCTATTGATCTTATTATATAGGAACGATTCTAAAAATATACTAAATTTTTTCACGAAATCTGTCTTAGGATGATAGGTTCTAGCACAAACATTACCAACTTTCGTCTTGCTTACATTCACTTTCATTGCTTTGCTAATAAATTACATTACCTCTAGAATGTAAAAAGAAATATGTGACAATTTCACATTATAAATCCAATATGGCTGAACCCATGGTTGGTACAACTATACATTTGTCCAGAATGCGCCGAACGAACGCAGTAAGTAAATAAAGTCACGTTGCGCGCGGGCATCGGAATCAATGTCAGCGCGTTCGGGATGTTGTCACGGCGAGCATGCTAATGACTCCGGCGCGAACGATGCATGTAACCGATAAATGAAAACGAAAATAACTTACACATTATATTTTGGTTCGTTGTATTTCGAGATTGACAGATTGACAATGTTCATTGCGTGAAATATGTTTTTCTTCAATTTGTTCGACCATCTTACATTATCCTATAGGCTGGGAAACATCCACTGCTGGTCTAATCATGGAAATTACATACATATTATGAAACATTTTTAATTCAGTAAATCAGTTTCATAATAGTGGTTCGTACACAAGTTTTCAATTTTTACAATCTTATACAATGGAAAAAGATTTGTAACACAAGATATTTTTTTGATTTCTTTTTTTACATTTTAGACTTCTCTCTATGGACATAATATAGCATAGTGCAAAAACGACTAAGCTATTTTCTTTCGTAGTAGAGCTATTAATGCAATACTTTACACCTTTCAAACTTAATAAATAATTTATTAGTACCTAGTGAAATTGTAATAAAATATATTTCTTATTCTAGCCCAAAATAAGCTCTTTAAGGCTTATGTTATGGGATCTACGGTAACAGATAGACATACATAAATTATAAATATATATTTTTTTATAGAAGTACATTACAAATTCATCACACAAACATTAGATGGCGACACCTTGAAACTGATGTGCATACGGAAGTTGTGAAAAAATTGAATTCTTATCTAAAAATTAAGATATAATTTATATTTTTAACCTAATACCTACGTTTAATTAAATTATCTTTATTAATTACTAGCGACCACGCACGGGTGCAATGGATACTAAATAAAGTACAGAAAAACTATGAAAGTAGTAGTATATAAAATAATATATTTTTGATAAATCTCGTAGGGTTCAGCCTGCGTTTACAATGTAAGCGGAAAAAAATGTAATTATTTACGACATCACATTAGAAACCTCAAAAATAACAGTATTTCTCCACTATTTAATGGATGTTATTATTAGAGATCGGATAATCGGATGCATATTTACCTAAAGTTAATTTTTGGCTCACAAATTATGGAAGCGGCTTTTTAAAATACATTTTGTTAAATAAAACTCCCGGGAAAATATGGGACTGCAAATTTAACGTAGTGATATTGTTTGAAAATTACTAAATTAGCACGTGGTATTTATTTTCAAAAGACCGAGACTCCGGGTTCATTTATACAACTATGCATACGTATTTACATGAAGTTTAGTTTCAGTTCCCCGTGCGATTTATGAATGTACGATTTATTACATGAAGAGTGTTCTACGAAAGTAGTACTCTATATACCTACTCACAAATTACACGCGGAACTGAAACTAACCTTCATGTAACGTCGTTTTTAAGCTCATATTACCGACTAGTTTTGCATTACCAAAATGTACTACAGTACCGGAATTCCGGGATTTTTATTTATGAAAATAAAATAAAAGACAGTTCCATACTTTGTCAAAAACTAAATTAGGTAAATAAATAAACATCCGGCTATCCAATTCCGCAATCCCGGGATTTTTATTTAACAAAACAATAAAAAGCCGTTTCCATACTTTGTCTTAAACTAACTTTAGGTAAATATGCATCCGATTATCCGATCTCTAGTTATTATACATATAAACCTTCCTCTTCAATCACTTTATCTATTAAAAAAACTGCATCAAAATCCGTTGCGTAGTTTTAAAGATTTAAACATACATAGGAATATACGGACAGAGAAAGCGACTTTGTTTAATACTATTTAGTGAAAACACTTATCTCAATCGTTAATTAGCGACTAAATTCCCATAGATATAGAAATGTTACATTTGATAACAAAAATATTGAAGATCCAACTTTAACTGGTGGCTGCCGGAGGTGGAAAGGTGATGGAGGAAGCGTTAACTGCCGCGGGATGTGGGACCTCGGTATTTCACCGGTTTTCTGATTATAATTGACCAATTAACGAGTTCCACGGCGCTATAAAGGCAGTATCGTAGCTGTGCATTACTTGAACTGTTATTTCTAATACTAGTTCGGCAAACGTCTCGCGATATAAATTAATTCTAGGGAAATTATTAAAACGACTTTTAAAAATAGGGATTGGTGAAAATTTTGAGTTGTATCTATTTTTGATGCCACATTATAAAAAAGTCTAAATTTGTCAAAATAATGAATAAAAAATGTTATAACCCTTATCATTAACGGGAAAAAAATTAGATATTCGATAATACTTAGTCCGATTCTCAGACCTATGTTGTTGTGCGTCATAACTAATTACGGTTCCCTCGCACCTAACTAATTACGGTTGCAATGCAGTGCTGTCAAGAATTGCTAAGAGTTACAACACTGAGTTCAGTGATATTGATCCATTTGTCGGAAATAAAAAAACATTTTTAAATAAAATTAGAGACCGATTAAAGTGGCGTTTTAAGTTAAGGATTAGGTAGAAAATAAAGTATTGAATTATATATTTGTATGTTTGTTAATAGCGTTGTTATACGTTGTGAACGACTGTTTTGGCCTAAGTTACTTTAAAAATGTATTTAGTATAAGTCTATACATAAGTTGGCTGTTGTTGTTCCTAATAAACAAATAAAAAAAAATAAAAAAAAAATAATCAGCGTTGCCAGTTTTTTTTGCCAAGTCGGAACTTTGGTACTTTTTGAGTGAAAATAGCGGGATTCTTCCGTCAGAAGCGGGACATAGTAAAAAAACGTATATAATCAAAAGTTTTCAAATATTTATCTTTTTATTTGACTTAAAATTACGTTACGTGACAATAGACAGCAAAAGTAGCCACTGAAAATGTATTTTAACAAAAAAATAACATCTTAAATAAGATTTACTCTATCGTTAAAATTAGAAGAATAAAAAAATCGGGACGTCCCGCCAAAATCGGGTCGTATCGCCAAAATCGGAACGTCTGGCAACGCTGGTCCTAATATATCTACGTCTGTTCCATATAAGTGTTGAAGGAATACAGAACTTCGTGTCGTGTAATTGAACTTTTTATTAATATCGCCTACGACTACTAAACTCATTGCAAAGCTGAACATAGCCATCTGAGGATTCAGTATAGGTCCGTCCAAAAAAAAAAATTAATTTAAAAAAAATCGCCTACGACCATGTTCATTCATTCATCTCGTAACTTTACACAGATTTATAATGGATGTAAGAAACATGGTTGTTTCAAAATTATTGGTTATTTAGAGCACAGCATAGTATCCATCTGTGTAGTTAAAAATTACTTTTATAATATGTATATAACACCTTAAATCCATGTTTTGAATCAAAGAAACAACTTGTACTTTGAAACACTTTTAAATTTTTTTGTAATTCACATTTAATAACTTCCCAAAAACCCATGTGTAGATGAGATTTTATCTACATCCACCCATGCCAGGATGTATAATCGATAAGCATTCTACAATCGATGCCTTGTCGCATTCGAGATCCCTAAATCTATTCAGATTTATTCGCATAGGACCCACGTCGCGCGCAACCTTGGCCGGCCGTGCGTTTATATTGCGCCTTCATTCGTATTCCGATGGCGCGCACTCTTTTGTATTTTCGATCGGTTTCCGGAATTAAGTTTTATAATGCTCGAATAATGAACAATACTTATAATCCGAGTTGTATCTAGTGGTATGTGATTTATGGAAAGCATTTCTTTGTTAGAAGAAGTTAGAAAGGATGGACGAAAGACGACTGACAAAAGAAATTTACAAGGCTAATCGTCGATGGAGGAGATCGGTATTGTAGCCTCCGCCGAGGAGGGATCCCCTGTATCGGCAAGGGAGCGGAGCCTGGGGGTTTCTGGAAGTCGCTTGGCGTTCCCGGGGGCTCTCTACATGCCTGAGGAAGGCCATCGCTGAGGTTTTTTTTTTTTGTGGGTAGGCCTCCCCCCCCTTCTCCGCGGGTCGCCGGCGGGCGCGAGGAAGTCGCTACGGCGACCCGGGATGGACCACGCCCCTTCCGTGCCCGGGGGCGTCGTCGGTGGAGGAGACCGGGAGGCAGTAGCCTCCCCCGAGGAGGGTTCCCCTCTAGATAGGGGAGCGGAGGCTGGGGGTTCCCGGAAGGGGCTTGATGTTCCCGGGGCTCCCTACATGCCTGAGGAAGGCCATCCCTGAGGTTTTTAGTGGGTAGGCCTCCCCCTTCTGGGGAGGAGAGCCCCACATAACCGCCGGCTCGCCACAGCCGGGGTATGCAATTTAATGCATTTTCCTCAGGGAAACAAAAAAAAAAAAAACAAAAAAAAAAAAAAAGGCCTCCCTCTTCTGGGGTGGAGAGCCCCACATAATCACCTGCTCGCCGAAGCCGGGGTATGCAATTTAATGCATTTTCCTCAGGGGAAAAAAAGGCTAATATGAATAAGCCAGTTGGTAGGGAACGATCTAAATGAACTTGGACCAAATAGATTAAAAGAAAGCCAGGTCAAGCCTACCCGTAACCGACAGGCGTGCATAAAAGTATTAATAAGAGTCGAACAAAATTTTCTCGATATTGACTTCACAGCTATACCGCGATGAGCAAGCGTGACAGTTGGTAACACTGTTGGTTTACGAAATACCACGACGCAGAAATAACGAGCCGCCATTTTTTGCCGCAATTTTACTAAGTTTTCCGCATTAATCCGGCGTCGATTAACCGCTTGGTAACGGTACGGAGCAAATGTCATAAACTATAACTGCTTATTGCGATATTTAAATTTGTAACAAGTAATTGTGATCAATTTTGTTAAGCGCTAGATACTTTCTTCGTCAACTCAAAGTAATTGGCGAAGTATTTTAGTCTATTGATTATTTGACACTTAAGATTTTTACTAGAATTAAATTAAAACCATAACTTATGTTTAGGTAACAAGATTTCATGGAAATTTTCAGTATAGACGAATTCAGTAAAGACAATGTAAAGCGTAAAAAATAACCTCGATTTAATTGTCAAGTACAAAGAAAAATTCTCAAAGACATAAACTAGAGCTTCCCTAACTTTTTTGTGTCATAGACCCTTTGCCATGTTTTTCAGTTTTGGGTAGACCCCCTTTTTTTTGTTCCCCTGAGAAAAATGCATAAAATTGTATACCCCGGCTGTGGCGAGCCGGCGGTTATGTGGGGCTCTCCTCCCCTACCCACTAAAAACCTCAGGGATGGCCTTCCTCAGGCATGTAGGGAGCCCCCGAGAACGCGAAGCGACTTCCGGGAACCCCCAGCCTCCGCTCCCCTGCCTTTATGGAACCCTCCTCGGGGGAGGCTACACTACCTCCTCCGTTCTCCTCCACCGACGACGCCCCCCGGCCACGGAAGGGGCATAGTCCATCCCGGGTTCCATATCCGCGGGCGCGATTTCCTCGCGCCCGCCGGTGACCCGCGGCGGCGCCGCAACTGTGCTACTGAGCCCGAGGCCGCCTCCTTCGAGCGGGATCGGTTATTTCTTGACCCCGCTCGGCGGCCTTTTTCTGGTGCATCACTGCTTCACAGAAGGAAACAGTGACGCACAGCCCTCCAACCTCCCTCGTCCGCCAGCATTGCCGCAATCAATGCCGGCGGAGACAGATCTCGCTCGATCTCTGCGACCAAGACTCGGCGCTCGGAGGCCCACGCGGGGCACTCCGCCAGCGGTCAGCGCCAGAGATCGGATGCGCAGTGGTGGCAATGTGTCGATCCCTCCCGTCCTATTCGACACAGATACTCACCGAAGCAGCCGTGTCCGGCGAGTATCTGAGTCAATCGGTAGGTGACCTCCTCCTTCCCGTGGTTGGGTAGACGTGGTTGGGTAGAGTTGGGTACTTACATCCTATAACTTACAACATTTTATAAACATTTATAATAAATTTATTACTTCATAGCTACTTTTATAAATAATTTTATGTCTATACATATATTAGAAGATATTATACTCGTAATGTAAATAAATTGGTACTATCTGTGTGCGTTGAGATCAATTATCGTGGACCCCCGTTTTCATTTCATGGACCCCCAAATTTTTGTTTCGTTAACGTAGACCCCTTGCAGGTTGTCATAGACCCATAGGGGTCGATATAGACCACTTTGGGAATCACTGACATAAACAAACATATCAGTGCATTTTATATATTTATCTGTGTTGCTTCTAATTATACTTGCAGATTTCAATCGAACTGCAGCACACAAAACACAGTAGTTAAAAATATTACATACTAGCTTTCTGCCCGCGGCTTCGCCGCGTGGATTTCGGGATTGGGTGTATAGAGGGTTAAGGGTCATAGCTTTTGCCCACGGCTACATATACGCGGAAGTCGGTTTATGGTGCGAAGATTTTATCGCGCTTCCCGTGGGACTATCCGTTTTTCCGAGATAAAAAATGCCGCAAAACTCCTCAAGAATCACTCTATCTATTGATGAAAACCGCATAAAAATCTGTGCAGTAGTTTTTGAGCGAAGCCTTTATTGCGCATCCCGTGGGATCTGTCGATTTTTTCGGGATAAAAAGTAGCCTATGTTACTCGGGGAGAATGTAGCTTTCCAAAGGTGAAAGAATTTTTGAAATCGGTCCAGTAGTTTAAGCGTGAAGAGGTAACAAACAAACAAACAAACAAACAAATAAACAAACAAACAAACAAACACACTTTCGCATTTATAATATTAGTTGGGATTGTGGTACGTATATCTGCCCATAGTAGCTTTTCTCGGGTCATTGTTCTTGCATCGCGAGCTTAAAGCCGCCGTTACACGTGGAGCGACCACATCGATTACGTAAGTTAATTGTACGTGCAAACACCATTAATAATTATTTTTGTTTGTTTAAAGGAATTTAATAAACAAATACATTACTAGTATATATGTAAATAATAATAATAATATAAGCTTTATTTGAATTTCATACAATAAGGTTATGTGTTACTTATCAGCTAATGTTTGCTATGCTTAATACATTTTTAGATAAATTTTTATTTTTGAATTCACTTAATAATCTAATTTTTTATTTTTTCATGTATCATTATTGTATGAACCCTCTTCGGGTGAAAGCCTCCTCCAAGGTATTCTATCTCTCTCTATTTAGAGCAATGTTCAGCCAGCCTTGACCAGCTGTCGCTACTATATGTAAGGGCAAGCAATTCTAACAGAGGGAGACTAAACCAGAATCGTCGGTTTGGTTATCTTATTTATTTAAGTCATAATTAGTACTCGGAATAAGTAGTTTAATTGCAGATAGAAAGTCAATGTAAGCGTAACGTAGATAAACCTAATATCGGCGTGATTTCCGGGACCTTAAATAATGCAATGCAATGGAACTTATGTCATTTTATATAATCATGAAATTACACTTATTTATTATTTGTAGGTTTATAGGAGTGAGTAGAAGGAAAAAAGTCATGTTCATATATTACAGATATTTATTGCCAGTTTACAATATAAATCAAATTTAAAAATAAACATATATTTATATTAACATTAAAGTACATAGTGTTAAGTAAACAATAATCCTATTATTAATAAATACTTTATAAAACTGTTTGAGTTGCAAAAGAAGGATATCATATTTCAAATAAAATATAATTTTCTGTTTTTATTTGCTATTCGTTTCTTTACGCTTTTATTGTAAAAGATGAAATACTATTTTGAAAGTTCAATATAATATGTTTACAATCTCTGAAAATAGTAAGTTCCACGGCATATCCATACTATTGATGTCACAAAATCGCTAGTACATAAAATTAAACTACCTATTCCGAGCACTACTTATAATGCAGAAAATCTTGTATTGCTGGTCCGATGTGAAAGGTAAAAAAATTAAAACCGGATCTTTTATTTAACAAAATAGATATAAAATAAAATGCACTAAAAAGGGGAAAATAACTTTTTAATGAAACGAAAATGTTACACAAATATACGTTTTACAGATTTATTCATGACGTTTGTGTATAATTATGACTATAAATAAAAGCTTGGGCGCTTCTTACAGAGTAAGAAGAGTGCCTGAACGACTGAGAAAAGAATTTTTTGAATAATTATATTTTTGACTTTAACTTTTCCTCTTTTCAAGCTCTTTCATTTGATACCCATATTATAGGGGTTATGAAAACGATATGTCACTATTTTGTACCCTCCACTATATTGGATTCAAAATGGCGTCATTTATAAAATATTCTATTGTCATCAAAACTAAACGCGTATGCAAAATTTCAGCTCCACCTTCAGGTTGCCGACCCCTGGCCTATCCCAAAGTAAGTTCCGTAAGGCTTGTGTTATGTAGTATGTTATGTAGGATATATATATATATATATATATATATATATATATTAACAACCTAAGGTACAAATGCTCGCATTTATCATACAAACATCTGCCCGCACGAGGCCTCGAACCCGGGTTCGCGAGGCTGCGTGCGCGACTGGCTATCGCGTACGCGCGTGGTGATATCTCTCCGTCTGGAGGACTGTCCAGGAGATGAATTTTTGAAACAATAGAAAACCAATTCGCATTCGAAATCGTGAGATTCGTATACGAATTACCGAATTCACTATATTTAAACTTTCATTTCGTGCGTTGTGCAACGAGTGGTTCAACCCACTCGTTTTTGATTTCTACTAGTAGAATATCCAACGCTGAAGTGACCATCGCCGGATTTTTTGTTTTTGTGTGGTGGCTTTTAATTTTTCTGCGTAAACGGAATCTAATTAAGAATTTGTTCTTAATGACAACACTGAGTTCGAGTGATTCGAAAATCTATAAAATTGTAAGCAGTAGAAAATATTCGAATTCCAAATTCAAAAATACGTCTCCAGTTCTAGGTCGAGCCAGCCTCGAAGCACATGGCGGTAGAATCGCGAAAGCGCCCCCCGCCATATGCCCCGCATGGGCCCAGAGAACACCGGGGGGTTTTAGTGGGTAGGCCGGTCACGGCTACACAACCACGGCCGCGCCTAGCCAGCGCGGTATTATATAAAAATTGCTAGCAGAGCAATAAATGGGGACAAGATAGCATGCTAATCAATTATAATATAATATAATTACAATTATCATGTAAGACAAAGCAATAGCTAAGATGGCAAAATGTAAATAGAATATAGTAAGTACTCCACAACAATCCGGGCACGGCTGCTTCGGTGAGTATCTGTGTCGAATAGGACGGGAGGGATCGACACATTGCCACCACTGCGCATCCGACCTTGACTCGGCCCAGCACACGCTGGCGGAGTGCCCCGCGTGGGCCTCCGAGCGCCGAGTCTTGGTCGCAGAGATCGGGCGAGATCTGTCTCCGCCGGCATTGATTGCGGCAATGCTGGCGGACGAGGGAGGTTGGAGGGCTGTGGCCTCCTTCTGTGAAGCAGTGATGCTCCAGAAGGAGGCCGCCGAGCGGGGACGGGAGATGGCCGATCCGCTCGAAGAAGGCGGCGCCGGGCTCGGTAGGCACAGCTGCAGCGCCGCCGCGGGTCGCCAGCGGGCGCGAGGAAGTCGCGACTGCTACGGCGACCCGGGATGGACCACGCCCCTTCCGTGGCCGGGGGGCGTCGTCGGTGGAGGAGACCGGGGGAGATGGTAGCCTCCCCCGAGGAGGGCTCCCCGCTAGGCGGAGGAGCGGAGGCTGGGGGTTCCCGGAGGTGGCTTGGTGTTCCCGGGGGCTCCCTACATGCCTAAGGAAGGCCATTCCTGAGGTTTTTAGTGGGTAGGCCTCCCCCTTCTGGGGAGGAGAACCCCACATAACCGCCGGCTCGCCACAGGCGGGGTATGCAATTTAATGCATTTTCCTCAGGGAAACAAAAAAAAAAAAAAGGATTCCACAACAAAAGATAAAATGAATAAGCAAATAGGTAACTTAAAATACGCACAGTAGAGAGTATAAATAAATAAGTTTTGTACTGAATAGAATAAAATAAATAGCATAAGATATACAAAAAAAGCAGTAAATAGAAGTAAGAAGAATAAATAAAATGTACATAGCAAAGAAGGAAGGATAGAAATACTAAAGACTGACCTATATGTTAGAAAACAGTAGCAGCAGCGGCATAAGGTGCATTTTCCCAAAAAAAAAGAAAAGGCCTCGAACCCAGGACTTCAGAGATGGTGACACCTTGCAACCGGTTTACTAACTCGACTGAAGTAGTTAAATATAGCTTAGCTTATCACGCCAGTGTGTCCAATCTTTAATCTGTTTAATATTTGTTAGCGCGGCCGGAAGCCGTCGCAAAAACTCCCGCCGCCCAAATCACATCGAACGGGACTCGCATACAACACGGGCGCAATTACCATAAAAAAACCACTGTGTATCTGGCGAAGCATTGTAACGGTGGCAAAGATTATTAGTCGCGGATTAGACTATAGTACTAGTCATTTTTAGTTACTTTGTCACTTGGCACCAGATGCAAAAAAATCGGGGTATGTGCTAGTCGGACTCGCGCACGTAGGGTTCCGTACCACTATACATACACTATACAAAAAAATGGAGTTGATTGAATGAAAGATAAATAAAAAGGCTTGTACGCGGTAGACCGTTTTGCAAAGTGAATCGGAGAAAAAACGGTCGAATGAAATCGTTTCTTACGAACGATACCTTAACTATGAAATAATTTAAAGCATTAGCTCATATTTATTAGTCATATATTACCAAAAATTATGAATTTTTATGAAAAGGGAGCGTTCAAGTATTACGTAACGCAATTGTTGAAGATGTTTGCCCCCCCCCCCCCCTTGTAACGCACCGTAACGTTAAACAACTTGCGTGAAAAAATTAAAAATGACTACCATACTAATACAATCGAGGGATTCCCCGTAAAACATAAACGAAAAGGGTTGCCAATTTGTTATAAAAAAAGAAACAATGTTACATACGGTGTTGTAAAAAAGACCCGCTCCTGTCCCTATAACGCATCGTAACATTTTACCGAGACCCCCCCCCCCTTAAAATTGCGTTATGTAATACTTGAACGCCCCCAAATAAGTAAACTCATCGTCGTAAGTGTGAAGGCCAAAGCAGCGGACGGCGCGCGATGGCTTCGGGTTTAATTCGGTTCGCGTTCGTGCTCGCTTCGGGGATTATTAATATTATGCTTAAAGAAGTGGGTCAGCTGGTAAGTAATAGTATTACCCATGTAGACGATAATCTCCCTGGTATTATCTCCCTCCAGTAATTTTTTCCCGAACACCGGTACATCCCCCTGACTCATTCTTTTTTGATAAACTATACAAACAATGAAATTGTTGAGGAAACAACCCGTATAAATGGAAAGTACCTTGCTTACGTGCATGTAAAGGACAAGGAAAATGAAGTAACTGCAAACAAAAACATGTAATTTCCTAAAAGTATTGACAAACACTCGATTCTATGACTCGAGATAAGTAAATTGTTGAAATGAATATGTATCGATTTGTATTCTACGAACAAGGTAAGAGCTGTCTAACAATTGGGTTAACGACAATTATTTTTTTTTTTATACATAATAACAGTACTTTCTTGGATGAGAAATATTGTAAAAGTAAGGACGTAGAGTGGAGCGTCGGTGGCGCTGTGGTCTCGGCACTGGAGACGTATTTTTGAATCATTAGACGTGAATTTGGAATTCGAATACGAATACAAATCGTGCGCGAAATTATTTTCTACTGCTTACAATTTTATAGATTTTTGAATCACTCGGAATTCAGTGTTTCAGTGTCATTAAAAACAAATTCTTAATTAGATGCCGGTTCACGCAGAAAAATTAAAAATAACAAGAACAAAAATTAAAATATATGTACTCAAACAATATTTACTTATTATTATGTATGCCTATTTACAAGCTTTACATTAACCAGAGTAAATTTATCACTGTCAACGTCACTTCTGCGTTGGATATTCTACTACTACTACTACTAGTAGAAATCAAAAACGAGTGGGTTGAACCACTCGTTGTACAACGCACGAAATGAAAGTTCAGAAATAGTGAATTCGGTAATTCGTATACGAATCTCACGATTTCAATGCGAATTGATTTTCTATTGTTTCAAAAATTCTTAGAATCGGGAGGCCCGCGATCTAACCGTGTACCAATGTGTTTTTCGTTCCGAATGTCATATGTACATTTATCCGACGCTCCTACGGTGAAGGAAAACATCGTGAGGAAACCTGCGTACATCTGCGAAGCGATTCAAAGGTGTACGTAGTCAACCAACCCGCACTGGGCCAGCGTGCTTGACTAAGGCCTAATCGCCCTAACGTGGTTAGGGTAGGCTCGAGCCCCTCGGTGGGGACGTTTATAAGCTGTGATGATTCAAAGGTGTACGTAGTCAACCAACCCGCACTGGGCCAGCGTGCTTGACTAAGGCCTAATCGCCCTAACGTGGTTAGGGTAGGCTCGAGCCCCTCGGTGGGGACGTATATGAGTTTATTTTCAAGGACGTATCTGCGGTTATTACTTTTTAAGATATAGCGCCATGTCTGCGACGCTGTCGCTCAAAACGCTCCATACTAAGTACACTGCAATCGTGACGTCATAATTGAGTAAGCTCGCCTAATTTGTATGAACTAACAAAGTTGCCAATAACTTTGTTATTTGTACGTTTATAGATACACTTTCTATATTAAATAATATTACATTTAATGTATTCGTTTCATTAGAATTCTGTAAGAAATAATTGTAAATTTTTTAAAAACAATATTAATACAAAATTAAAGTGATATTTCTATATTGACATACGTTCATAAGATAGCAATTGCTCAACTTTGATAATTATATAACAAAAATAGGTATATTTAGTTGTAGTCATCTGCCCTATCATACAGGCACGCCTGGGGGCGTACTCTTAAAAACGATATTCGATATATCGTGGACTTCGTCGTGTCGTATCCTACTCTTAGTTACTATCGTTTAAAGCATTCCACCGAACGATCGAACGAACGATATTAATTTTGACATAAGAAAGCCTCAAATGACAACGATGAATTGAATTTGACAGACGAACGATTCGCAATAACGCGAAAGTTTGTAAATATGGATGTTTGTTGCTCTTTCACGTGAAAACTGCTGAATAGATTTTAATGAAACGTTACAATAATATAGTTTATACGAAATATTAAACCTGCGCAGACGAAGTCGCGGGCAAAGAAACTCACTTCTAAATTTTCATTAATCTTTTCTCCAACGTCTCTCTCTCTCCAGTCGCTCCCTCATGTCTGAGGATCGTGGTCAGCATCAGGGTTGCATGTACAGTGGATCTGCCTCCACTGGTTTCGGTCCAGCGCGTCTCTTGCAACCGTGTAAAATTTGGAGGTCGATGAGTCTTTGATCTGGTCGGTCCATCTCGTTGGTGAACGACAGCGCGCTCTTTTGCCTGCTGTGTTCCCAACCACAATCAATTTCTCCAGACTATCGTCTCCTCTGCGGACTGTGTGGCCGAAGTAAGAAAGGATGCGCTGCCAGCATATGGTTGACAGGCGAGTTTTAATTCGAAGCTGGGCCAGGATCGATGCATTGGTGCGTTTCGCAGTCCAAGGTATTCTTAACATTCGCCTCCAGCACCACATCTCGAGCGCATCAATCCTTTGTCTTTCTCGAGCCAATATTGTCCATGTTTCTGCTCCATACAAGAAGATAGGAAATACTAGAGCTCGTATTAATCTGATCTTGGTCTTAATACTAATTCCTCTCTTCTTCCAGATGCCACTTAATCGGGACATGGCATCCCTTGTCATTCCGATCCTTCGTTTAATTTCGGGGGCACAGCTGCCATCGCTGTTGATCTGGGAGCCCAAGTATATATAATGGTCAACGTTTTGTATGCCAGGTATATGGCAGATGCCATTTGTTAGTTTTCCGGCTAGATCAATTGTCATTACTTTAGTTTTTGATCTATTTACTGTAAGACCCATCTTGACGCTCTCCGATTCGAGTCTCTGAAACAGCTCATTCATATCCTCCATTGATGTGGCCAAGAGAATTTCTCCAACGTAATAAGGTGTAATATTGAAACTCATCGACAATAATAGATGCGTTCAGTCGATCCAAGATTCTAACAATCATTCAACCTTACTACACAAAATTAAAACAATACGTGCAAGTGAAACAGCGCTATTGCACTATACTGGTTCTCACTCTTTTAGAGCAGTTTTGATACTATTTTATGCGATCAGAGTAAGCGAAGCATCACCGTTGTAAAAAAACGCCGCATGCGCCCGAAGCGGCTCTTCTCGCGTGGAAATATTTACGATCTCACTTCGGATCGTTTATGTTTGATAGTCACTTTCACAAATGGAAGAAACGAAAGGAATGGAATTAATTTATTTATGTATGTATATTTATAAAAATGTACAATAACTAGTTCACAATTTTATTTTGTTCCACGACGGCGGTGTGTGCATTAGGGTCCACATTGCAAGGGGTGCGATGTCAGATAACCTCCTCGTGGTGCACCCTGGGCAACGTCTTTTGACGGCCTCTGTCAGACTATTATGGGTGGGATGGCCGGGTCCAACCAGGCGGGCCGCTCCTAGCGGCCAATGACGGATAGGCGAAGCCCCCCTTCTATAAGAGGGGGTGGTTGTCGTCCACAGGGGACTCATTTTGGGTCGGTGGATGGCCGGAGGTAACCGGCGACCACCCTTGTGGTGGCCTGGTGTGAGCGCTTGTCGAAAAACGCCGACGGGGTCGTGGTAGTTCCTGCAAGGGTTGCCATGGCCTCGTCAGGGCGCGATGCAGCTCTCCTTCGGGATCGACCGCTCACGGCCAGGCATAGGCTTCTGGGGAGGAGAGCCCCACATAACCACCCATTCTCGGGGTTATGCAATTCAATGTATATTCCTTAGCGGAAAAAAAAGGTCCACATTGCAATACTCAGTCACTCAATCACTAATGACAATAATCAGTCATTAGTTTAATCAGTCATTAGTTGTGTCATCACCTCAAGTTGATGAACCAGTATTGTTGGACAATGTGACCCATTATGCATCCTCTGCTCAGGTTAGACTGTCTTCTCCATTGAAAGAAAGATATGTATTATTTAGTGATGAAATAGGGAAGAATATAGGATATATATTAAGTAACCAGTTAGGTGAACCTGTTATAAACAATTGTATGCCGGGTTCTAACTTTCATAATATTGTCAGCAAAATCTCAGCTTATAAGTTCAATTGTAATGACAGTTTAATTATATTATTAGGAACGTGAGTGGTGTGACCAAGAATTCACTTAAGCACCTCTACACTGTTTTAAGTGATTTAAAAATTAATAGGGTTATTATGTTCTCATTTCCCTATTGTCAAAGTTTAGGCATAAAGAAAAATAATTTTATATTTAAATTGAATTGCATGTTGGATACCATGACTCAATACATGGAAAATATTCATATTATTGACATTAACCAATTATCAGATATAACAAATAATTTCTTTTTAATTAAGGATAGAATAAGTCTGACTACATTTTACAAAAAACGATTAGCAATGGTGCTAAAATATTACTTTTTAACTTCAGCCAAGAACTTGGCTGCTAATTTACAAAATGACAATGCTTTTATTGAGCAACATATAGAATATAATTTCTTGGAATCTGTTCCAAAGAATTTAAATTAAATAATAAGACAACAGAGATTATCTCTGGCTCTTTAAAGACAATAGAAAAGCCTCATTATCTACGAATTGTACATCAAAATATCCAAGGCTTTTCTGGCAAAGATTTAGAAATTAATTTGTTGTTAACATGTGAAAAAGTTGATATATTGTGTGTTACCGAACATTGGCTTAAGAACTATGAATTAATCACCTTTGATAATAATTATAGTATTGTAAGCTCATATATTAGACAATCTGCAATAAGAGGGGGGTCCTTAATTATATTAAACAATGTATTGCATTATAAAGAACGCAAAGATGTTGTATCACTTTCCATTGAAAGAGTTATTGAAATATCTTGTGTGGAGCTTAACAATCTTATTATAGTGTGTATCTATAGGCCCCCATCTGGAAGCTATATAGAGTTTGAATCCACCATGGAGGATGTTTTGCAATTAGTGTGCAGGAAAAATAAGAATGTAATTGTATGTGGAGATTTTAACATTAATATTCTAGATATATCACCTCTGTCCCAAAGGTTTATTAATTTATATAAATCATTTGATCTGCATCACGTATTTAACGAGCCAACTAGAATAACACCCACATCAGCTACCTGCTTAGATAATATTTTTTGTAACTGTAAAGTAATTGAATCTGTTGTAATAAACTACATTAACTCTGATCATAGTGGACAACTAGCCTGTATTGAGCACCATCATGTTAGCCCTAAAACGGAATTGATTTGTAGACCTATATCCCAGGGAAAGTTATGTAAATTTAAAAAAAAAATAACATCTCAAATTACATCTTTGCCTACTGTTGGTGGAGATGCTAATAATTTATATAATAATTTATTTAATTTAGTAAGAATGGAAAGCAACAATATGTTCCCACAAAAGGTTGTAAAATTAAACAACAAAAAGAAATTTAGTGACTGGGCTACTCCAGGCATATATAAAAGCAGGAGAACACTTTTTGAATTATATGCTTTAAAAACTACTTCTGTCGACCCTGCCTTTTTAGATTATGTAAAAAAATACTCAAAGACTTTTAAAAATGTTTGTTTATGTGCTAAATCTTTATACATATCAAATAAAATAAATATGTCAAAGAACAAAGTTAAGACTACATGGACTATAATAAATCAGGAAACGGGAAAAAGTAGAAGCTCTGGGAACTCTTTCTCTTTAGAAATTAATAATAAGACTATCAAGTCGGACGATGCAGTTGCGAATGCATTTGTTGATTATTTTTCTCAAATTCCTGCTATAACTACCAGTAATCTTAACTCATCTCCTAGTTTAGCCGTCACCCTCCTGGAGTCAAGTGTGAATAGGTGCAGTGAATCATTTAAATTTAGCCATATTGATGCTTCTTCAATTAAGAAAACATTCCGTTTACTTAACAAGAAGAAAACTGAAGATCTCTGGGGTATATCAACTCACATAATTCAATCTGTCATCGATGAATTAGCCCCATTGTTAGCACAAATTTTTAATTCTTGTATTGATGAGGGTATCTTTCCTGATCTAATGAAATATAGTAAATTATACCACTTTTTAAATCGGGTAACAAAAAAGATCCCTCAAATTTTAGACCTATATCCATATTACCTACTTTCAGCAAAATCTTCGAGAAAGTTATTTACAATCAACTAATAGGTCACTTGAGAGCAAACAGATTCATGCATGAAAGCCAATTCGGCTTTACCAAAGGTAGATCCACTACCGATGCCGGAACTGCACTTATGAAACATATTTTTGACGCATGGGAGGGCAAGCGGGATGTAATTGGAGTGTTTTGTGACCTTTCCAAAGCGTTTGACTGTGTGAGTCATGAAACGCTTTTAAGTAAACTTAGACATTATGGTGTCTCGGATGGAGCTGTTAGCCTTTTAAAATCTTATTTATCAGACAGATTGCAGAAAGTCGTTATTAATAGATCAGAATCTGCTAGCTCGCCTATAACTATGGGGGTTCCCCAGGGATCAATATTGGGTCCTCTACTGTTTCTAATATATATAAATGACCTTCCTTACTACATTACAGAATCGTGTGAGACAGTATTGTTTGCAGATGATACTTCTTTACTATTCAAAGTTGATAGACAAAAGGAATGTTATGACGATGTAAATAGTGCTCTCTCGAGAGTTCTGTATTGGTTCACAACTAATAATTTGTCTTTAAATTCTAAGAAAACAAAATGTATCAAATTCTCTTTGCCCAATGTAAGGCAGGTTGATACTAGTTTAAATATGAATGGTGATGTCATTGACTTGGTAAATAATACTAAATTCTTAGGCATTACGTTAGATTCACGACTACAGTGGGATCCACATATTGAAACTTTGGCAATCAAACTTAGTTCAGCGGCGTACGCAGTAAAAAAGATTAGACTTTTAACTAATGTTGAAACGGCAAGAATTGTTTATTTCAGCTACTTTCATAGTGTTATGTCCTATGGACTGCTGCTATGGGGATCAGCGGCTAACATTGAAAGTATTTTCCTTTTACAAAAAAGAGCGATTCGTGCTATTTACTGTTTACGGGCTAGAGAATCCCTAAAAGAATTGTTCAAAGAAATTAATATTTTAACTATAGCTAGTCAATATATATATGATAATTTAGTTTTTGTATATAGAAACTATAATAAATTCAATAAAAACAGTGATCTGCATAATGTGAATACTAGAAAAAAAAATAAACTTGCCGTTCCAATGTTCAGACTCCATAAAACTAGCTGTTCGTTCTTGGGGAAATGTATATCTATGTTTAACAAGCTTCCGCAAAGTGTCATTGATTTACCTTTATATAAATTTAAAATCCATATCAAAAATACACTCATGAGTAAAGGTTATTATAAAGTAAGTGACTATCTAAATGATCACAGTATTTGGGAATAGGGACACTATTCATAGAGCCATGTTTGGTAACATTGTTTATAATATTGTATTATTTTATATGTGTATGTAAACATACATACGACTGTAATCGTATTAGGTATGATTGTGTCTTATACTATGTTGTATTTTTGTATTATATTATTATAATTATTAACATTGAAAAGAGGAGATAAAAAATAGACCTTCAGAGTTTCTTGCCTGTTCTTCTCGAGAAGGCTCTCCCATTTCCGAACAGGTGTCGAGTCAATATATTTTTTCTTTTTTTTTCCTTATTCGTACGTACGGACAAGGTTTTTGTTTTTTTTTTTTTTTATTATTTAAGCTTTTTTTTGTTTTGTTTGTTGACGTCAATAAGTGCCTGTAAAGGTCTATGTTGAATAAATATTATTTTGATTTTGATTTTGATTTTGAATACCACTACACACGCGCCCTGGGGAGCAAAAAGACCTACGCCCAGCCAGATGGTAAGCAGTCACCGTAGCCTATGGAACTGCAACATTAGGTACACGATCGCGTTGTCGACCCATCAACAACCTTTTGACTGCCTTCGTGAACTCGAAAATTGTGAACTTTTCAGGGTTAAAAATACCTGTTTAATTTTGTAACTTGCTTGAAATGTGTCTTTTTTTCCACAAATACAGTAGTCCAAATATAAGGATTTTTGGCGACCTTTATGAGCAGACTAATACCTTCATCCACAATTGTGTTTGTTAGCTTAAAATTTTACATACAAACATCCCTTTTTCACATTAAAAATTACATCTTTTCTCAAGCAATAGACTAACTATGTACCAAATTTGATTTATATCGTTTTAGTAGTTTTAGCGACAGACAGACAGAGTTTAGAATTATTATATAAGCAAAAATTTAATTACACGATTAGCTAAACACGCGTTTCACACGCACAAATCGTATTCATCATAATATTAATAATTTATATTTGGCTGTAAGTACATGCTTGTTCAAGTTATTACCCAATAGGTACTAAGTAAGTACCAATGATGCCAACCCGCATGATTCGAAATTCGAACTACGCAACGCAGTGACAATCGATCTGTCATGTTTACCAAACGGCATTTCCGGCGCACGATATACACACAGCAGAGGTTACCAGTGGCTGTGCCAGCGGTTGCCACGTCTATTGTTAGCTAATACGCGCTTCGTGATAAATGGAAACCAAACAAGTCAATCGCTAAAGCATGCGATGGCGAACCAATACGTTGGCACATATTTGCTGCCTCACAAATTATTTATATGGCACTATGTGCGCAAAACTTTGACAGCACATATGATATTAACTTGTAAAAAAGAAATGTCTCTTAATCTATGACAGTATTTAGACTAGACTTACTAATTTTAGTATGGTGTATACGATAGTAAACTAATTCGTATATAGCTGCAATACCGTCTTTATCATAAGGTTTATAGAATTAAATCGGCTGTGACATTACTTATTTGAAACCAAATAAGGACAGAAAAGCAAGTGATGCAGCGCACGGCCGGTTGGATTAATTGCTCCAAAATTGTGGTTAATTGACAGCCTCTTATGGCGGTCATCGGTCGATACTCCGGCAGTTGGTCGGTTTATAATTAACAAGCTCGTGCCCGCGTCTTCATCTGCGCAAGAGACCGTCATATTTTGGATAATTCACACAATATCTTTATTGTAAGGTTTTATTAAAATCTGTTAAGCAGTTTTTACGTGAAAGAGTTATTGTAAAAAAGAGTTGTAGAGAGAGTTAGTTAATATTAGTAGGAATAAAAAATGATTGGTTTTGTTGGCTTTGTGCCTAATTAGATAATTTTAGAAATGTTACTTTTGTTTGGTTTTACAATTGTTTTGTTTCGAAAATATCGTTCTTCATCAAATCGAGCAAATATTCTTTTTCATTGTAATATTCAGCATGGAAGATTTAAAAGTATTCTCCTGTTGTTTTAAAGTATTCTTATGTCAACAAATATATTCGTTAACAAAGCTAACCTATCAAAGACGTTTATGTTATTTCACATTGTAATAAAATAGATCATTCATAAAGATCCATTGAACTATGGAGCAACTTTTCGTTAGTCGAATTGAACTTGCTGTAGTGCTATAAATCAAAACAATGAAGATAATGAAGCATGAGTGAAAGATAATGAATATGATATCATAAGTGTCGGTGATAACCAAAAGCACCATGAACTCTTAAAAAGTTGAGGGTTCGGATTTTTGTTGCTGGAAAAATATTAATAACAGATAACAATCATGCGACAATTGGAACAATATTGTGTGCTGCTAGCCAGCGACTTCGTGTGCGCGAGACATTTATCGTCATATTTTGGACAATTTTCTAAATAACTCTATATGTAATATAACCTATATGTTATACTGATGCATATGCTATATTATTGTACAGTTTCATTAAAATCCATACAGTAGTTTTTACGTGAAAGAGTAATAAATATCTATACACATCCATTTTGCGTTTGCAATATTAATAGATATTAATTCAGTTGTTCTGTGACATTGTGTAACTATCCAGGATACAAGTTAATTAGTAAAACTACTAACAACTAAATGTGGACATGATTATCATGGATCTGTGCATGTTCAGTTTGAGGATATTCTTCTAGAAGGCAATCATCAGAAAATTGTATTAAGATTACCTCAGAGCTGATAACTGTATCACTTCTTTTCTTGAAACACTGATCCCAAGAAACGACACTAATTTGCGATATGATTGGACAATGATAATTTTTCCCACTTAATTTGTACTTCTGTCTGTGAAATATACAAATTTAAACCCTAAATTAAAAAGTAGATCGCATAAAAAAGTGCTGACTGCATCGATGAGACAATCAAAATATTTTTATTCAACATTAGCCTTTACAGACACTTGTGACGTGAAAACTAATTTATGTAGACGCAGTCAGAAAACAAAACATTGTATGTGCATACGAACGAGAAAATTCAAAGAAAGGAGCCTTCTGGAGAAAAACATGCAAGACATTCTGAAAATCTATTTAGAACATCAATTCCTGGATAACACTATTACAATACTTCAACGCATTATCATGCTTTAAAACCAAATTTTTAGAAAAAAAATAAAATAAGGATTCCGAAAAGTAAATACATTGAACATAATTTCCTCGACTCTGATCTAATAAAATGAAACTATGATAACAATTATAAGTAGTGCACCAAATCTAACCGCAATATTAAGATAGACGCCTAGTATATCAATCTAATCTAATTCATTAAAATCTAATGAATTAATACCTAGTTTATGAATATGATAACCATTTACAATATATTAAAATGCTGTTATATTTATGATCATATGAATCACAAGCAAGTACTTAGTCACTCCTTGTGTCGTGGTTTGGGGAATTCTTTGTAATATTTAAGCTAATGAGCGTAGATTAATAATAATTATTTATGCAACTGTTGTATAATCAGGGGTATTAAAACACGAATGTGGGTTTATCACACGAAGCGTAGCCGAGTGTGATAATAGTATCACATGAGTGTTTTAATACCTAATTATAACAGTTGCATACAAGACTTTATCTACAATCATGATGTGAATCCTCTATAAAAGAATTCCAATATTCGAGTGAAAAAATGGCGAGAAATAACACGATAAGACGAGAATCCGAAATTACGAATTAGTCTACAATTTATTGTTCTTTTTTCAAAATTTTAGCGATCTGCAGACCTATTTTTGAATTACGAATGCGATTTCGAAATCACCGCTGACTAAATAGTCAGCGGTGACTTTGAGGTCACGGATTCCTAAACATCCAATTTTTGAAAGTCGATCGCAGAGCTGCCAACATAGATAAAGTACACACATAAATCTAAGAGTTCGGTTCCACGCAGAATGTAGCCGCTGCATGTTATTGCCGGCTTAACTATTGCGGTTATTATATATATACATATATATAATATAAAATATACAATATACATATTATATATATATATATATATATATATATATATTATATATATAATATATAAATATATGTGCTACATTAATATATATATAGACTTAAAAATCAAACAAAACACAGATAACATTTCCACAAGTATGACTTGATTACGAGTGGGTGAGGGCACTCGTAATGAAATCACACCTGTGACTAAGGTAGTCACATCAGTGATATTCAAAAATAAGAATTATTTAAAATCGGTGATTATTAGTCACATCGGTGATTTCGAAGTCGCATTCGTAATTCAAAAATAGGTCTCCTGGTGATGAAAATGTCATTGCATGAGAATGTTCTTTTTTGAAATTCATAATTACACGCGTTTGGATGATATAATGATCATAATATCATTGAGTGTTTTAATGTTGGCAATAAGCTAATTGTTATAGGTTCTTTTATAGATGATTAATAATAATATTAACTAATCATCGTAATACAGTTTTATATCCCCAAACTATGGCAAGAGAGCATCCATCAGACGCTAAGTGCAGGATGCTAAGGTCTCGATGGTCCAAACTACGATCGACTAGGAAAGAGCAATCACGCTTATGTAGGAAGAAGGTATTTGAGGCGCATATTAGTGACTCAGAAATCCGTCCGCGCAAGGGTCCAGTTGACAGTTGCGCAGCTGCCGACAATTGAGACAAATCATGTCGGCGCCACGTCTTATGGACATTATCTCTAGAAGGATCTAGTGTCTTAGGGCCGTTAGTCACGACGTGTGAATTTGAAGAATTGGTCCAACTAATAGAACATGTTTGTGTAAGTATTCGTCATACGCATTTGTACAAATTACAGATTTTTCAAGCAAGTCAGGTAATAACGCAGGCGTGAAAGATGTATTATTATTAGAGATCGGATAATCGGATGCATATTACCTAAAGTTAGTTCAAGACAAAGTATGGAAACGGCTTTTTATTGTTTTGTTAAATAAAAATCCCGGGATTGCGGAATTGGATAGCCGGATGTTTATTTATTTACCTAATTTAGTTTTTGACAAAGTATGGAACTGTCTTTTTATTTTATTTCCATAAATAAAAATCCTGGAATTCCGGTACTGTAGAACATTTTGGTAATGCATTTCTGTTTTTTTATTCAATTATTTAATTGTTTATTGTTTTAGTCAAACTATAGCTCACTACTTTCGTATAACACTCTTCATGTAATAAATCGTACATTCATAAATCGCACGGGGAACTGAAACTAAACTTCATGTAAATACGTATGCATAGTTGTATAAATGAACCGGAGTCGCGGTCTTTTGAAAATAAATAACACGTGCTAATTTAGTAATTTTCGAACAATATCACTACGTTAAATTTGCAGTCCCGTATTTTCCCGGGCTTTTTATTTAACAAAATGTATTTTAAAAAGCCGCTTCCATAATTTGTGAGCCAAAAATTAACTTTAGGTAAATATGCATCCGATTATCCGATCTCTAATTATTATTAAGATGATAGAGTTGAATATTGTTAACTGTTGAATATTGTAAAACATAAGACACAAGACTAGATAAGTCCATATAATACGAGTAAGTTGATTCAGACATCCAACTAATATTACAGACGCGATACATTGTGAGTGTGTGTTTGTTACTCTTCCACGTAATAACTACTGAATGGGTTTTATTAAAACTTTACAATAATATAGCTTACACATCAGAATGACACATAGGCTACAATTTATAAGGGCTGTGGCCTCCTTCTGTGAAGCAGTGATGCTCCAGAAGGAGGCCGCCGAGCGGGGTCGGGAGATGGCCGATCCCGGGCTCGGTAGCACAGCTGCGGCGCCGCCGCGGGTCGCCGGCGGGCGCGAGGAAGTCGCGACTGCTACGGCGACCCGGGATGGACCACGCCCCTTCCGTGGCCCGGGCCGTGGTGGGGCGTCGTCGGTGGAGGAAACCGGGGGAGGTAGTGTAGCCTCCCCCGAGGAGGGCTCCCCTCTAGGCAGGGGAGCGGAGGCTGGGGGTTCCCGGAAATGGCTTGATGTTCCGGGGGCTCCCTACATGCCTGAGGAAGGCCATCCCTGAGGTTTTTAGTGGGTAGGCCTCCCCCTTCTGGTGAGGAGAGCTCCACATAACCGCCGGCTCGCCACAGCCGGGGTATGCAATTTAATGCATTTTCCTCAGGAGAATTAAAAAAAAAAAGCCTACAATTTATAAAGATGCTAGCTGTTGCCCATCACTTCGTTTGCACAGATGGTAGATTTTTTCCCACTTACAAAATTGTAACCTGTTTTATTCCGATGTAAAAGCTATATTTTTGAAAGCTCCAATAAAATCCATTTCGTGACAAAGTGACAAACAACTATCCATACTTACAAACTTTTGCGTTTATAATAGATAAAAATTGTCTGTTTATAATAGATTAAAAAATGTATTATAATGATTTATCTTAATATGGAATTTAAACTTTGATTTTTTTTCTAAATAAATCAAATTCAGTAATTCACAAAACAAACTATATAGCACGGGGAATAAAATTTAAATAAATTGTAATTCAAGTTTCAGTTAGGTTAATGCTTATCAGTTACCACTATCATTCCTAAACTTCAGCGTGTATTTCAGTTGGTTTAGGCGCTTAACCCACTTGGCCATGTTTGACCAACGCGTTATCTAGCTATAAGTAAACTGTTAATGCTTATCAGTTCGCTGGATAGCCTTGACTGCAAGCGGATGCTGCTAGAACGATAGCTTTGCAAACAATAAAAAAAAATGTTTATCAAGGGCGCTGTTAAAGTAGCGCCAGGAATACAGAGCTGAAAACGTTAGCTGACAAACCCTAAGGCTCATATTTCCTCATAAATTTACCAATAATCCTTTTTTTTTTTTAATATATATATGTCTACTCCACGGACTCGTAGTCCGTGCCTTTTTTGAACTGTCCTCGTTTGGATCTACTACGTACTGTACGTACAGCGTCATATTATCTTATAATACTATTCCGTGACTTAACATTAACGTGAGTTGCGCAGCACTTACTTATCTAACAATAGTACTTTCTTATCTAATAACTATCCTAATTTATATCTACATACAACCATTTAACAATAATATATATATATATATATATATATATATATATACCAATAATCCTTTACAAACAGCAAGAAAGAAGTTTCGTACCTAGACCATATACTGTCAAAATCACGTTATCTAAATTAGCGTTATTAATACCTGCGACGATTTAGCAATGTTTGAAAAATTGTAGTCAAGCTTTTGACTGCAATTTTTTTTTTGCCAAAAAATAATTTTACTATGTTTTAGTTTGAAATGTTATGTCCAGATTTCATACTTACATACACATCTTAATATCTCAATCTGTTTAATCGATTTGGCAAATGTTCCAAAATGTATGTATTGTATACAGATTGTAGAAAAATGAACCTTACCTTACACTGTTTAATGCTGTAATAACCATAACATATGTTAAAGAGTTATATCTGAACCTCTTACACATTTTTTACTGCGGTTTCATTACACACATTGTGTCAAATTCATTGGAATATGATATTTTCATCAGAACAACGAATGGAAAGTAGATTACTTTTTGTCGACCCACAAGGGCATCGCCACAGCCGGAATGCTTACTGCTACATCAAAAGGAATTTTCTCAATGATAACTTTGAACCATTCCAGAAAAAGTAACGAGTCATTGTCGTATTTAATATACGGAAGATTACAATGACGGCACCGAGGTAATGTTACGGACTGTTACGTCCAGGAATGTCGCTCTCAATACGCGCCATGATCGCCTATGCAGCTCATTGAATTTGTCTGCAGCGTTTGATAAGGGGCGCTTCGTCAAGCTATTTTAATAACACGTTCTTTTGTCGAATTCTTTAACACCATATAATTGATTTCTTTTAAATTGATTCCAAATAGTTAAATAATTTTAAAATGTTATTCTTATTGCTAACGAACCCATACCCGTGGTTTCAGCCAGGTAACACATGCTCCGCACATATCGGTCGCCTTTATCGATTGCCTTCTTTGTTAAATCAGCTATCTGACGCTACACTGACTGATTCTTTATTAGTAACTAGCGACCCGCCCCGGCTTCGCTCGGGTGCAGTGAAAAAATGGTTATGGTGGGTTATCCCTAAGAGATAGACATATACCATCGCGGACTTTTTTGTGGATTTTTGTAAGTTGTACAATACTGTAGTACATTATTTTGGTCTATCTCGTAGGGTTCAGCCAGCGTTTGCAATATAAGCGCAAAAAAACGTGCTTATTTACGACATCACATTAGAAACCTTTAAATTTATCAGTGTTTCTCTACTATATTATGCATTTATTATACATACAAACCTTCCTTAAGAATCACTCTATCTATTAAAAAAAACCGCGTCAAAATCCGTTGCGTAGTTTTAAAGATCTAAGCATACATACGGACATACAGCGAAAGCGACTTTGTTTTATACTATGTATTGATTAGCGTTAAATCAAAGAAACTCTTCAGTTTTAGTATAGAGTAATTATTCAATGTAATCAAGATAAGAAGGCAAAGACTGGCGTGATATAAACATGTACCTAGAAATGAATGGCATGTGATAAGAAAAATAAAGGAAGACATAAAACAATGGATGGATTACGTAATAAATGATAATAGAGTTGTTGGACACGATGGTAGTGTGACAGATAAAAGAATTGACTAGACGCTTTCCCAAATAAATAAATTAGAAAAGAAAAATAAATTAGGAAACGGTAAGGATGCACCTTACCGTGATAATATTAAAAAAGGAAACTTAAAATACCAGGTCCACTTATGTGTGACAAATCGCGTGTTATATTATTAATTGCATGATTACAACGTGCTCAATCGTGCCGAACGTATGTCTTACAGAGACAAGTAATTTTTACATTCCTGAATCAACAAATAAACACGCAACTCGCGTGAAGCCTTAAGTGCGCAATTTACGACTAAATACGGACGCAAACGCCCACTTTCGCTTGTCAATTCTAAAACGATTCGAGTATCTTAATTGTTTGATTGATTAACTGTGACATACATTTATGCCATACAAACAATTTGAGTCTGCAAAATTAATCAAAATGCTTACAAATTCACGGTTACTATTACTAAGTCGCTTTTATTTTATAATTTAAAAAGTAATTCCATATCAAATGGTTAAACATACTGAAAAGAAAAATAACCATAAATAGACGCACATATTTGAGCCTTTTGAAGTAGAGACGCTTGATGGGTGAACAGGAGCACATAGTTTTCAAAGAGATTTTAACTCGTCTGATTGAAGCAACGGGTAACCAAATTAATTAATTCTTTGGTCAAAGAATGAGTGTTGCTATACAGCGTGGTAATGCTACCATCATTTTGGGCACACTACTCAATGACGATGGACTATTGGACTAGCATTTCTGTATAGTTTTAAAAATATATTTTAACTAGCGGACCCGACCGACTTCGTCCTGTCAAAAAGATTTGTACAGTGGCAGTTTTTTGTTCCTAATTATTTTATAGATAATGTCGCATAGCCAACCAAATCGCAAAAAAAGTCTAATGACCTATTACATTTTGTGGCTATTCAATTTTGGAACGTGAAATTAAATCCTCCAACGATGTATTCTGTGCTCCAAAGCACGCACGCGTGTTTTGATAGATTTGAATTTCAACTATATGTAGCGTTAATAAAGCGCAAATTGACTCTTTGATGTTAGGAACACACCTTCATTGATTAGACAACAGTGAGTGCTTGCAATATGAACTTTATACATTAACAATAAAGCTCAATTCGACTGTACGTTTTAGTTAGAAAACGTTTGCATGGGAAAATAAAAGGGCTGTTTTTAGGGTATTTCCGATAATTATTCGAATTTTCCTCATTGTAAAAACCCTCCTTGAACTTAAACGAACATTAACAAAAAAGAATTGGCCAAATTGGTCCAGGCGTTGTTGAGTTATGAGCTTACCTATATATAAGATATATTTAGCTAAGTATTTATTCTTAAGTTTATTCTATTTAATTTAATTATTAGCCTAATTTTACTTAGTTATTTTTTTGTATAATACTCTTAAAATAATACTCTCAAAAAAGGCACATCCGACTTTACATGGAAGTGTGCTGGTCCCTACGCTTACCTATGAAAATAAATGTTGGGTATGGGGAAAGAAGGATAAAAGCAGGATTAATACAGTGGAAATGAGAGCTTTGAGAGGAATGACTGGAGTGATGGTGAAGGATACATTGCGAATTACTATAATAAAAAACATTTGTGGTGTGAAAGAAAATGTAATGATAAAAATCGAAAAGGCAATGCTTAGGTGGACAAGCAGAAAGGAAGAACGAAAGACTGACGTAAGAAATTTGAAAGGCAAATAGGAATGGGCTAGTTGGTAAGGGACGACATAGACGAACATATTTGGATTTATCCTAAAAGAAGGTCAGGTTAATAAAGAAGGTGAAAGTCGAGGAAGCTAGAGAAGTATGTTGGATCGTAGCAAATGGAAAACTGTGATCTATGCCTACCGTCATAAGAAGGAGGACTCTTAAAATATATTCAATAAACATCAAGTCTTGTAAATGAACATAATCCCAACTAATATTATAAATGCGAAAGTTTGTTTGTTTGTTTGTTTGTTTATTTGTTTGTTTGTTTGTTTGTTTGTTACCTCTTCACGCTTAAACTACTGGACCGATTTCAAAAATTCTTTCACCTTTGGAAAGCTACATTCTCCCCGAGTAACATAGGCTACTTTTTATCCCGGAAAAATCGACAGATCCCACGGGATGCGCAATAAAGGCTTCGCTCAAAAACTACTGCACAGATTTTTATGCGGTTTTCATCAATAGATAGAGTGATTCTTGAGGAGTTTTGCGGCATTTTTTATCTCGGAAAAACGGATAGTCCCACGGGAAGCGCGATAAAATCTTCGCACCATAAACCGACTTCCGCGCATATGTAGCCGTGGGCAAAAGCTATGACCCTTAATCCTCTATAGACCCAATCCCGAAATCCACGCAGGCGAAGCCGCGGGCAGAAAGCTAGTTTCTAATAAAATGACAAACCTGGCATATTAAATGTTGCAAGAAACCCCGCAGAGAGCGTGAGAGCTGCCTCAGTATTGTGTCGGCGGTTTCTCACATAAAAATGTATGCAAGAGCCATCTGCAATGGGGCAAAACGCTGAAACCGAGAGAATTGCACTCTTTACGCAACTAACGGTGTTTCTTTATCATCCAGGCAATACCTTTGTGTGTTGACTTAATAGATCGGAGTAGAAAGTAATGTTGCTTGCTCTAATTTAGGTTGATCAAACAGACTTGAGAACGGCGCGGCGGGTAAACAAAGTAAGCTCTACAAAAAACTTTGGAATGTGCCCAGTCCTAAGCAAATAGATTCACAGTCCAATTCTCAAATCAAGTTGACTAATAAAGTGCGGTAGACGACGCAGAACGATACAATAAATTAAGCCCAAAGAAAATAATACTCTGACGAGATTAAGCCATTCAACCCGCAACAGCACCGAATAGCGCAAAGTTTGTAACCATAAACTATAATTTGGTGATAGAAAATAGAGAACTTTTGTTTTGTTCTGCTTTCATACGAAATTATCAACCATACTAGAATTTTCTGATAATGACATATAGAAATTAAATTGACATAATTGTCATTGTAATTAATTGTGATCTTAATAAAACACTACTTTTCACTAGTTCCACTACTATATAATATTTTATATTTATTATTAGTTTCACTACTATATAATATTTTATATTTATTGTGACCGTTTTCGAAACATCATCGTCAGACAATAAACTCAAATTTATTTCTAAAAGGACGGGTATATTTACATGAATGTTCTGTCAAGATACCTACAAAGATGTCAAAAATTATTATATATATACCCTCTCAATTGAACAAAAATACCAACTATGTCACAGTGCAGTCAAATTCCGTATGTCCAAATAAATAATAATTACGGAATTTAATGGGAATTAATTACGGTCTATAGAGGGTTAAGGGTCATAGACTCATAGCTTTTGCCCACGGCTACATATGCGCGGAATTCGGTTTATGGCGCGAAGGTTATATCGCGCTTCTCGTGGGACTATCCGTTTTTCCGAGATAAAAATACCGCAAAACCTTGCTCAAGAATCACTCTATCTATTGATGCAAACCGCATGAAAATATGGGCAGTAATTTTTGAGCGAAGCCTTTATTGCGCATCCCGTGGGATCTGTCAATTTTTCCGGGATAAAAATCCCTATTATTTGATCCGGACTTTTATCTTTACGTCTGCAAAATTTCAAAGCAATCGGTTCAGTAGTTACGACGTGAAAGCGGAACAAACAAACTCACTTTCCGATTTATAATATTAGTAAGGACACGCCACGTTAATAAAAGCTACACGAAATACTAATCCTGCGCAGACGAAAACCCATTAGATCTAAACAAAGCCAATGAACAAATGACAGACCATCTAATGCTTTCAAGAAACTAATAAACCTGTGTAATTGAGAACTAATTAGAACATCTTCAAGTAGTAATGTCTCAATCAAGTCGAGTTAAACGACGCAAGAGTAATTACGTCTATGTGCACTTAAAGGAAAATGAGAGGGCGCAATATCTGCAACCGTTGTTATTCGAGAATTGATCCAATGATCTGAAACTAAATGGGTTTTTATATGCTTGAAATCGATTTTATTGACGGCTATTTATCTCATGATTCCGAGGAAGTACTTCTTAACGAAAGTATTAGTGATACTAATGAAAGTATAGCAAGTAACATAAAAACTGTGGCTCGCTATAAACTATTTCTATCTGATTGTACTCGGGCACTATGATAAATCATCTATTGAGACAATGCAGCTGTCAATCTATTTTATTTATCAGCTAATGGTCTCGAAGAACTGGTTTACGAATTTAGATGTTGATCGCAATAGATTTGTTTTAGTTTTGGTAATAATTTCAAAACAGATTAAAGACTTATTCCACAAATAAGTCAAATGAACACGACTTCGCCCGCGTGGTATCGTAATTTTAGGTAGCATTTTTGATGACTGAGAGCGTTGTAAACTTAAGAGTGGACAAAAGTAATCAGAAAACTTCGAACTGCAAAGCTATAGGGAGTTACACATGTTATTGTAAGTCAACCATAAAAGATAGGCATACGCTATCGTGAGATATTATTTATATAATTTTAAGGAGAACATTTCCGTCATACATGATTTCTGTGTAGCTGTAACCATTAAGATTGCACACGCGACGGAAGCTTAAAAAATGGAGTAACTTCTTCCGTTTTCCCAACATTTCCCTTCACTGCTGTGCTCCTATTGATTGTAGCGTGATGAAAAGTATACTGTAACCAGCTCAGGGGTATGAGAAATAAATGTACTAAGTTTCGTTAAAATCCGTCGAGTAGTTTTTGACCCTCCCGACTCATTGACGCTGGCTCTTCAAGCCTTGCGAGAGGCGGCATCTGCGCCACCATCCCTTAGTTAGTCCATACTTCGCAGCTTGCTGCACATGTACGAGTAGGCCCCGTCACTTCAAGGCCGGACCCACTTTGGCGTACCGAGCCTTCTTTCGCGCATATGTCCTCTTCGGAGGGCAGCGCCGACGTGCCCTCTCCTGAGGGTGCGCCAACCATTCCGTTCAAGCCATAAGGCCACTAGGGCCAAGGCTAGGCTGAGTTTAGTCGGTAGGTCTGTTGGATCGAGCCGCCTCGATTCACCAGAAGTCCGACATAATCAACGCATCCCTGCTTGCCTGTTGCGTTGGTATCCATGAGGATTCTCAGCCTCCTCTCCTGAGGAAAAAAAAAAAAACAGACAAAAATTTTACTGATTGCATTTTTGGCATCAGTATTAATCCCTAATCACCCCCTGATAGTAATTTTAGAAATATATTTCATGTACAGAATTGACCTCTCTACAGATTTATTACAACAAAAGAATCCTTGCCTCGTTCGTGTAATGAATTAGTTCAAACAATATAAAATACAGTGAACAGGTTTCAAAATATTTTGTTGTTTGTTCTGTTCTGTCTAAGCTAACTGGCTAAGTACTGATATGTAGTTTAGGCAATCTAAAACTATTTTAGCTGATGATGAATGATATTTTGACAATTTACTCTGTATCCTATATATTGATGACGACCTCCCTAGTCGAGTGGATAATACACCGGTTTCAAGGTGTCGCCATCTCTGAGGTCCCGGGTTCGAATCCCGGTGGGGGCAGATGTTTGTGTGATGAATGCGAGCATTTGTACCTTAGTCATGGTTGTTGATATATATTTCAATAAAAATTATTTATATATGTATAATATATGTATGTTTATCCGTTACCCTAGATCCCATTGCACAAGCCTTATAGAGCTTAGTTTGGGCTAGGCTAATTGGTGTAAGTGTAACAAATATTTATTATTTATTATTTATTTATTATGTTGCTTATATTACGCGTCTTTATAAGACACGGCCTTTTATAAGGCGTGCGTGGGGATATAGATCCAACGCGTAAACGCCAGTTAAGCGAAATTTAATGAATGTGTGCGTGGAGTGTACCAACTGGGTCTAATCTATGCACCATGAAAAATGCAGCTAAAGACTATACCCAGTTATCTGCACAGAAACTATTATCATTACTGGTCAAAACGTTTGTGGACTATTGCATTTCGGTTTTGGTGATAATGAGAACCGGACTATAGAAATGACTCCGGTCACTTGCCCTCTCAAAGCCTCCTAATTGATTTATTATTATTATTTATTTATTTAATATAATTACCAACGTAGCCTGCGGACAAGTAAATATTACAAAAACGTCTCACCCAGAAAACTAACGGCTCAAACTTTTTTATTACGTTTGACACTGCCACAGGAATACAAATTAATGTGAGCAGAGGTGATAAAGAGATAAGTGTATTCAGGTAGACTCCGCATTCAATTCCAAGTATTCTCGCTCGAGCTTATTATCTGTGAGCATTTATTTACATTAAAATGTTTCATAAACAAATTTGACACTGATCATAGTTATGAGAAATGCTTTGGGTAATTTTTTGAACGAATGTTGGTATATACGAGTCGATTATTCTGTTTTTAATGTTATGATTATCATGAACGCGACGGACCTTTTAAATAAATCGGATGTCGCATGAAAGACGGTTGCAACTTGTGTCTGAAGTCGAGGACTCTCTAGAGCGAGTCTCGGATTGGGGTGCAAAGAACTTAGTCAAGTTCAACCCCACGAAGACACAAGTGTGCGCGTTCACTGCGAAGAAAGACCCATTTATCGTAGTGCCTCAGTTTCAGGGAGTCGCTCTTCGTATGTCCGAGTCTATTGGGATTCTAGGTGTGGAAATTTCAGCCACAGTGCAGTTCGGGAGTCATTTGGAGGACAAAGCCAAAATGGCAAGCAAAAAATTGGGTGTTCTCAACAGAGCGAAACGGTACTTCACGCCCAGTCAGCGTCTGATGCTTTATAAAGCTCAAATGGAGCCCCAAAATATCAACTCGACCCTTTTGACTCCCTGCAAAGGCGTGCTTTCCGTATCATCGGTGATCCCAATATTACGGCCTCAACAGAGACCTTGGAGCAGCGGAGAGACTTTGGCTCTCTGTGTGTTCTTTATAGGCTCTTTAACGGAGAGTGCTCTGAGGAACTATTTGCAATGGTGCCTTCGTCACCTTTTTACCGTTGCACCACACGCCACCGCAGTAGAGTTCATCCATATCACCTGAAACCGATCTTGTCTAGTACAGTTCGGTTTCAGCGTTCATTCCTTCCGCGTACATGCAAACTCTGGAATGAGCTCCTAGCTGCGATGTTTCCTGAGCGCTACGATATGTCTAATTTCAAACGAGGCTTAAAAAGAGTATTACTCTCCAGGTAGGCAGCGGCTTAGCTGTGCCTCTGGCACTGCAGATGTCCATGAGCGATGGTTACCACTTACCATCAGGTGGGTCATTTGCTCGTCTGCCACCGTATGTAATAATAAAAAAAATGGCGCCGTTTTTTCATCGTGACGAGATGATATTATATGATACACAAAGATATGATAATGTTTATTAATAAATCAATACTGCAGAAAAATGAGCCTTTATATCAGGTACTAACGGAACTCAAACTTAGACAAAAGCTCCGTAGGTGCTTACATTACAACGCTATAGTTATTTATTTATTTATTTATTAGTCATGCTTGTCACGCTTACATAAGATGGGTAAATATAACAATTGTGCACATGACACCCTGCAAGGGCACTGCATATTGAGAAATTTAAAATGATTGTTAATAATATTGATTAAAAGTACCTACTTAATAAGTATCTACAGGGCGCCATATTCAAGACCTTCTACAATTTCAAGTTTTCAGCAATTTATTATTTAATTATGATATGTATAACTTATTTTGTTATCATTTTTGTTTCTGTAAATCGTTTATTTAGGATCATGCACATTCAGTATTCTTTAGGTATTCTTCTATGCTATAGAAACATTTACTTATTAGATAATTTTTAGGTTATTATTAAAAATTGAGAATTTCTGTTCGTTTTTAATCTTAGTAGGTAATTTATTGTAAAGTTTTATAGCCATGTAGTATGGACTGGTACTTAGCAATTTTATTCTAGAAATAGGTAAATATAGTCGATTTCTGTGTCTTGTGTTTACGTTATGTGTGTCTTTTAATTTTCTAATGTGTGTCATTTAGTTATGCTAACTAGAGAAGACTTCCAAATTTTCCAGATTTGACGATAAAAGATAAACTATATTAACAAAAGAAAAAGAAATATAGAAAAGAAAAACAAAATAAATGTAATTATTATAGTAATTTAAAATTTTACAATATATAATATAATACTTATGAAATTTAAACAAAGCATACATACAGTGGCAAGCTTATTTTTATTGCGTATGGAATTAAAAAACTTATAGGTAAGTGATGATAAAGCTGATAGAAAAGTTCAATTGGATTCGGTAACGAAAGAAGTGTCTCTCGCTTACTGAGCGACAAGGCACGCGGAAATAAAAACAAATCATAACTTTTTTATAGATATGTCCTCTCCCAAAACTTTAACTAATGGAGTGATTAGTTAAAAGACTTTCGCAATCCACATGACGTAGTGAAAACATGAATCATAGAAAAAATACAGTGACATACCTATTAATGTAGTTTTACTGCAAATAGTCCATGACTCACAGTTACACGGATACAAATGCTATAAATACAGTTAGTACATCTGATATATAAACACGAATACATTTTAAAATAATTGAAAGAAAAGCTTATGTTTTTTGTGTCGGGGTTTTTGAAAATTTTTAATTTTATTTTTATTTTATACTTTTTAAAGGTAATACATAGGTTCTTGTCGATTTCAAACATATAAGTTAAGATCAATCTACACAGACACACACAGACAGACAGACATGTCAAACTTATAAAAATTGTAGTTTTGTGATGTACAAGTCATAACCTTTCATTTAATACCCCACTTGAGCATATTTGCAGACATTCGGTTTTTCTTCCCCACTTTAACCCCCCATAACTTTTTAACGGCTCAATCGATTTTCATCAAACATGGCTCAGAACAATCGCCCGTGAAACACCGGTAATACATTAAAAACTAAATTGAAATCGGTTCATTCGTTCCGGAGCTATGATGCCACAAACAGACAGACCTCTTTTTACGTCGGGGTTATAAAGTACCTGAATAAAGCAAAACTAAATACAAATACTGGAAACAGCTTTTTTATAGGACTAGATGGTCAATAATCAAAATAATGTATATTCTACATAAAACTTTACACGCATTTATTGACTTCAAAACAAATTTAAAAGCATTCTAAAACTTCTAACGTAAATACGAACAAGGCAGGAAAATTAACTCTTCACCTGCTTGGAAATTGAGACGCTTTTGGAGGACAGAATCTAAAGATCCAGATTTACAATCTACCTTTACAATATAATTATAATACATAAATAAAAACAATTTTATATAGTAAACTAGATGGTGCCCGCGAATTCGTCTGCACAATGCTGTCATCATCATCAATACATAGTATAAAACAAAGTCGCTTTCGCTGTATGTCCGTATGTATGCTTAGATCTTTAAAACTACGCAACGGATTTTGACGCGGTTTTTTTTAATAGATAGAGTGATTCTTAAGGAAGGTTTGTATGTATAATAAATGCATAATATAGTAGAGAAACACTGATAAATTTAAAGGTTTCTAATGTGATGTCGTAAATAAGCACGTTTTTTTGCGCTTATATTGCAAACGCTGGCTGAACCCTACGAGATAGACCAAAATAATGTACTACAGTATTGTACAACTTACAAAAATCCACAAAAAAGTCCGCGATGGTATATGTCTATCTCTTAGGGATAACCCACCATAACCATTTTTTCACTGCACCCGTGCGAAGCCGGGGCGGGTCGCTAGTATTATCATATTTTAGACAATTCATGCATTATCTTTATAAATTGAAGCTTATTCCAAGGTATAAGCTATATTATTGTAGAGTTTTATTAAAATCAATTAAATAGTTTTTACGTGAAAGAGTAACAATAATCCATCCATACTTACATACATAAAATAAATACATTTCTATACTAATAGGTATTATAAAGTTGAGGAGTTTGTTTGTTTGAACGCGCTAATCGCAGGAACTCTTAGTTCGAATTGAGGAATGTTTTTTTTATTAAATGGAACATTTCTCGAGGAAGGCTTTAGGCTACATAACATCACGCTGCGACTAATAGGAGCGAAGAAATAATGGAAAATGTGGAAAAAGCAGGGAAAATTATAGATCTATGAGGGCTTCCCTTGCGTGCGCTGCGAAAAGAATCATTCTTCTTGAAATGATCTAAAAGAATGTCCGCGACAGTATATGTCTATCTTTTAAGGTTAACTCACTAGAATCGTTTTTATGGATATGTCGCGTTGTCAAGATCGGGTTGCGGATAAAACCAATATATTCTTCTGCCAAAAGAAAATAAAACTAAAAATATAATTTACGCAGAAGTACTTTAAAATAAATGTTCTTTTAAAAACTTAAAACTAATTTGTCTAACATAATAACAAAAATTGCCGCGGGCAAAGTCGTGGGTAAGAGCTGAGGTGGTTGTTTGCAAAAATAAACATGATGCTCAAAATAACTATTCCTCGCGGACAAAGTCGCGGGCACAGCTAGTTATGTATATGTTAAAAAGTAATAAAGAGATTAATTTAATTACAGAATTTCGCAGTGAATTAAACTCGATTTGAGTACCTATTATTTATTTTAATCAGCGAAACGCTCATAAATAATTCTTTTTTTTTTCATTTTTCAGCAACTATATAGGTGTGTAAGATTACTTAAAACTTTGTAATTATCTTGTTACACTATTAAAAGCTTATTTCTATACAATTAAAACGTCAGTTGTTTTAATTGTATGTTCAGTTTTTATATGTAACTTATTAACAAATTTACTTTTTGTATTTCATTTTTTTGCCTTGCCTTTAGCAACATTCAGACTAAATGATCTTGATCTTTGCTGGAAAGTACTTAAGGTAGTTGATCGCTTACGTTTTAAAGCGTGTATTTTTTAAATCGCTGAGGATTTCTTTTAAGAATAAAAATGCTTGTTAAATGTGTAACCTCGTCTTTGTGATTGCATTTCTGCGGTGGAATAACTAATTAAAATATTTTGGATTATTTTCTTTACGCAAAGTTTTAATTCCTTTAATTTTTTTATTATCTTGAAAGGATCGCAGACAAGAATTAAATGTTAATTTGAACATAATATCCCTATGCGTTCCCGAAATAAAGTCTTAACAGACGGCCAACAAAGTTTTCTTTTTAAAGTAGGTACGAAACCCTAACAGTATTATGCACTCATTAAAATAATATTACAATAACTTCAACGCATTTAATAAATATTGTAGAGCAGTTGACAAAATAATCCAATATTAAACATAATTGTAATATTTAAAAAAATTCATAAAAATAGACAAAATCTCTTACCTTTTATGAGTAAGTTCCAAACACAAAAAAAAAACTGTTCACTACAATGTTTTCAGCCCTTATCGGGGGCGCTCACTGATAAACAAACTCCATAACACATCATACAATAATCCTGAGGGAAGAATAACGCACAAGCACAGTAGAGATCGATCGCACGCGTTGCTGCGAATATCACGACAACACAACCATCCCACGCGGAGGTTCGCCGCGGAATGACTAACGCCAAGGTGCTGCGCACACACGCGCAGCGCCTACGATATGCGCTTACGCATCTATTGATGATGTTCATCTCATTACAATAGGAGTCGGATAGGGCAAAGGGCACACCGTCAGTAAGTTCGTCTAATTCATAAATAGATATTGAATGAATAAGTATATCTTACATATTAATACATATTTAAGTCCACATAATCATACCGAGACCACAGCGCTATCGAAGCTTCGGTTAAGGATCTGTGTTAATTTATGAATGAAACGTTTTTTTTTTTTCTTTATATTACATCTCCTTGCAGCAGGATCCTTTATCCTGAATTGTGGGTACACTTACAAACGTAGAATCTTACATGCACAAATAGCCCAACTAAATCAAATTTATCGTGTTATGTAGATCATGCAAATCGAACCCGCGACCCGTTGCCCAGTATATGATCACTCGACCGCTTTTTTGTGCCGCTGGTGAAAATGTATTGAATTGCATACCCCGAGAGCCAGTGGTTATGTGGGGCTCTCCTTCCCAGAAGGGGGAGGCCTAACCACGAAAATCCTCAGCGATTCTCCCCTTTACGCCTGAGTGCGAGCGCGTCATCCCGAAGGAGAGCAGCATCGCGCCCTGACAAGGCCATGGGAACCCTTGCGGACACTACCACGACCTCGTCGGCGTATAACGCTCACTCCAAGCCACCACCGGGTGCGGGATACCTCCGGCCATCCACCGACCCAAAATAGGTCCCCTGGACGACAAGCGGTTGGCCCCGCCAAGTTGGACCCGGCCACCCCACGCTTTCCCTCTCGGCGGTCCTCTGTCCTAATAGCCGTCAAAAGACGTTGCCCAGGGTACACCACGAGGTTATCTGACGTCGTAACCCATCACTCAATCGCTGCGCTAACTGTGTCTATCTTTATACTTTAAACTAGCTGACCCGTGCCCACTTCGTTGGGCATAATATTAATAATCCCCGAAGCGAGCACGAACGCGAACCGAATTAAACCCGAAGCCATCGCGCGCCGTCCGCTGCTTTGGCCTACACACTTATGACGATGAGTTTACTTGTTTTCATAGATTCATAATTTTTCGGAATATATGACTAATAATATGACCTAATGATTTGAATTATTTTATTAATATAAAAAATTATTTTGTCTATACTAATGTTAAAAATATACTTTTTGTAATTTAAATATAAAAGTTAGACATATACTGTCGTTGACTTTTTTGTAGGAATTTTCAAGATCCACATTTTTTCTCTAGAACTCAAAAATATATCTTTCATAGTTAAGGCAGCATTCGTAAGAAACGCTTTCATTCGACCGTTTTTTCTCCGATTCACTTTGCAAAACGGACTACCACGTAAAAGCCTTTTTATTTTTCGGTTTTTTATAACCTATGACACTCAGCAATAATGTGGCTTTCTATTGGTGAAAGAATTTTTAAAATCGGTCCAGTAGATCCCGAGATTACCCTTTACAATTTAACAAATATACAAACACACAAACTTTACTTCTTTATAATATTAGTATAGATTTCGTCTGTTTTATTTCGATTTCATTTGTTACTAATAATACTATTTGCACTGGTATAGTCAGTAATTACGCAGTTACGGAAACTTGTACTTTCTATTAATACAACGTCCACCGCATCATTTGCCATAACCATTAACATTATTCTTACTTCTCTACTATTATCCAAGTATACTTTTTTTTCATCATAATTGAGAGTGTCTGTGTGATCACTCATTTGATGATGTAATTAGAGACATTTCTCACAGCAGTAACAACCTTTTCTTATGACTTTCGAACATGATTACATTATTTTCGTTTCCCATTGCGTTTTAAATGTATTAAATTCATTAGGTTCCTTAATTATAAGACAAATTTTAAATCAGACCTGAATTACAGTGAGTTGTGTAAAAAACATAGCTTGATTTCGCTATGCGATAGACGTCGCATACAAGAGATGACGGTGCTTCACGATATAGGCTCTGGAAAGATGGATTGCGTTGAACTATTCAATAGGATCATGTTCTTGAACGTGCCTCAAAGAAGAACAAGGCACACTTTGCCTCTTCAAAGAAAGCATTCAAGTCGTCAATTTATAAAATTATTAGATCCTGACATTTCAAATTTTTTTTTTAACTGACATTAATTAAAATTTTATTTTTTATATAATTTTTAATCAATCTTTATTTCAATTTAACATTTATCAATTTATTAATTTAAATTAAAATTTAATTCCATCGATTTTTATTATTCAAATTATATATTTTTGTTTTTAACTATGTTGTGAATTTGCATTATTACCGGGTGCACGATATTGTCTCTTTAATAAAGATGCCATGTAAGCCTGCGCTAAAACTCGCGTTATCGTAGTCAGATTGAACGGATCGATCATCGTAGTGAATTATAAAGACACACACATATTCTTATACTCACCCACACGCACACACACACACACACACGTACATACACATGAACACACACATATAAGTTTATAAAATAAGGCAAATATTACTGTTGATTTATTTTCTTTTGTACTAAATGTTACACACTTACCCTGCATTTTTATATGTAGTAGTCAAGATAGCAAAGTAAGTTTCTGTAATTGGCTTATGTACAGACATATTTTTTTTTTGATAATTGTAATATGAATTTAAGCTGTAGAAACTGTGTTAATGATAAATAAATAAATAAATCATGAACTGTGGATTCATTCTGAATTTTAGGATTCCGTATCTCCAAAGGTAAAAACAGAACCTTATAGGATCACTTTGTTGTCCGTCCGTCCGTCTATCGAGACCCTTTTTTCAGAAACACGTCGAGATATCGAGCTGAAATTAATATCACATACTCAGGTCTCCTATCTCTCAAAGCAATGAAAAAATCAAATGTCTAAATCGACGCAATAAAAAAATATGGCCGATTAAGTTCCATTTATATATGATATTTGGACATTTACAAGTACTTATTTTCCGTTGACCTAGAATCATGAAATTTGTCAAGAACCAATATCATGTAGCACAAGTAAAGGAAAAACTCTGAAAATTGTTTTATTGTTATTTCACAAAAAAAAATTGTTTAAGTACTTCTTCTTCTTCTTTTGGGTTTGATGGCGGTGCCCATAGGATTTCGCCAACCTCGAGTATTTTTGCGTAGAATACTTTTTTTAATTATACTGTTGCGTTTTCCCGAACGCCCGTAATTTGGTTATATTATTTAACTATATAATAATATTGCTTACTTACCGGTCCGTAGTTCTGGCTTGGCTTGAACGTGTGTTTTGTGTGTACTAATGTGCCCTACCGTATGTGGTTATAAATATATATCATAAACTACAATACTTGTAGTGTAAATAGGAGAACGCGTGGCCGACCACTTTTCCAAATGTAAATGTAATCCCGTCGAAACCGTAATATGCCAATATTTATCCAATGGTATATTTAAATACACTTCCGAAAATAAACAAAGAAATAATTTAAATAAACTCAATAAAAAAATGCCGTGAAAAAATCCGAAGTGACAGTCAAGTCCCGAAACCGTAATGTCAAAATCTTTTTTTTTTTTATTACTTTTTTAAATTTCCTTTTCCGCGGTCCGAAACTCATAAGTCCTAAACAATCCCCCACCCCGAGATGAGCAACCCTCATCTCGCTAGTCTACCGGTAGACGGGACAGGGTTGCCACCGCACGGCGCATCACAGAGTCGCCGATCGAGACCTCTGCGAACCGAGGTACACCGTCAGAGCCTGGATAAAGCTTCAAAATGCGTCCTCTACGCCAACGTAGAGGAGAAAGATTTGAATCCTTAATCAGGACAAGATCCCCTACCCGTGCAGGAGCCGTTTTATCTGTCCATTTCAGCCGCTGCTGCAACATGTGCAAATACTCCGAATAAAACCGTTTATTAAAATTTTGTGACATCTGTTGCAGCATTTGAAAGCGAGAAAGTCGACTCAGTGGTACATTCCCAAAGGGATACTCAGGGAGAGCTGCAAGGGGCTGGCCGATGAGGAAATGACCCGGTGTCAAAACCTCCATATCGTTGGGATCCGAAGAGAGTGGGCATAAAGGCCGTGAATTTAAAGTTGCTTCCACTCTGTAAAAGACCGTAGTAAGTTCCTCGAACGTAAGAACCGTTTCCCCAATAACACGTCTCAAATGTGTCTTAGCCACCTTCACGACAGCCTCAAAGATGCCTCCCCAATGAGGACATCCAGGAGGATCAAACTTCCACGTAATGCCCTGAGTAGCCATTGCTTGTCCCAAGTCCGTACTATGTTTCGTTAAAAAATCATGGACCTCCTTAAGATACCTGTCAGCACCCTGATAATTTGTGCCGCAGTCCGACCGTACCAAACTCGGTAACCCCCTCCGTGAAACAAAACGTCCGAACGCCGCGATAAACGCTTCCGTACTAAGCGAAGATACTATTTCTAAATGTACTGCCTTCGTTGACAGACAAACAAATACACATAAATAAACTTTGTAAGTCTTAGAGGTCCGCAAGTGAGAAGCCCTGACAATAAAAGGACCAGCGAAATCCGTACCGACACCGTGAAAAGGTCTGGTGACACTAACCCGATCGCTAGGTAGGTCACCCATCATAGGCTGCATGGTGTTAGCCTTTAACCGATAGCAAGGTATACACTTAAATATAACCGATCGGACGCACCGTCGCGCCGATAGTATCCAAAATTCCCGCTGAAGAATAGCAAGCAGTGCCGTACAACCTGCATGCGAGTTAGTAATGTGCCGATCACTTACTATCAACTGCGTCAAGGGTCCGTCCTTGGGCAGCAAAAGGGGATGCCTAGCCGAATACGGCAGCTTCGAGTTGCGCAGCCGTCCGCCAACACGAAGTAATCCCTCGCCATCAATGAATAAGTTAAGTTTCTGTACGGCACCCTTTAACCGACCCGTCGTCCGTAACGATTTAAGCTCGTCAGAAAACCGTTCCGATTGTACCCGTCGTACCCAAAACATGAGAGCAGCACGCCGTTCGCCTGCCGTCAGAAACAAAGATGTATTTCTTACAACCGGTTTGCGAGTATTCGTTATAAACCGACGCATCCATCCCGTAACGGCCAGTAATTTATTAAGAGAGCTAAACCGCAGTAAAAGAGGGTTTGTGACGATTTCTTTCTCCACAGCCATGACACGCACACAAGGCAGCGGATCCGATCCGATTAAAACCGTAGGGGGCCATGACGACTCCGGTGCCGTCAACCAAGCAGGTCCCCACCAAAGGTTATGACTCACCAACGAGGAGGCATAACAGCCGCGAGAGGCCACGTCGGCGGGGTTCAACTCGCCGGGTACGTGCCGCCAATTCAGATTCACTGACGAGTTTTGAATTTGCGAAACCCGATTCGCAACAAATGTTTCCAGCCTATGTACCGAGGTCTGGAGCCACGCCAAAACAATTTGGCTGTCAGTCCACGCATAAACGTTGCCTATGTTAATGTGCTTCCCGAGTGTATCACAAACATGATTCAATAACCGAGTAAGTAACGCAGCTCCCGAGAGCTCCAATTTGGGTATGGTTTGGCGGTTGCGTATAGGAGCCACCTTGCTCTTCACCGTGATTAGATGTAACGCTATTGAACCATCTGGCTGTATCGTCCGAAGATATACGACTGCCGCGAAACCCGATTCCGAGGCGTCACAGAAACCGTGAAGTGACGCATGATACTTCCCCGGTGGAAGTATTTTACGAGGTATAACAACCCTTCCGATAGTGGGTAACTGATCAATAAATGCGAGCCAGTCCGTTAAGAGTTCAGTAGGTAGGGTCTCATCCCACTTAAGCTCAGCCAACCATAACCGTTGTAGAAAACATTTAGCCCAAAATATTATAGGAGCGATCCACCCGTTAGGATCATAGATACGAGCAACCGTAGACAGGACTAGCCGCTTAGTCCATATCTTTTCCGTTATTGTTAAAACCCGAAAGGAAAAGATGTCAGGAACCGGTAAATACTGAACACCTAAAACCGATGTTGAACGAGGAGAGTCCGGATTCTCAAATAACAATGGATCTTGAACGTGATCCGCTGGTAGTCCTTCTAAGAGACGTGGACTGTTCGAAATCCATTTCCGTAGTTCATAGCCAGCCGTTGCCAATAACGCTATGAGCTCGTTACGTAAAATTAAAGCCTCCTGTTCCGAAGATCCACCCGTGATAACGTCATCGACAAAAATTTCCGACTCTAAGACGTCCGCCGCACGAGGAAATCGAACGCGTTCCCGTTGAGCGAGTTCCAACAAGCACCGCATAGCCATCCAGGGGCTAGATTTCAAACCGTACGTGTTTGTGTTCAGTTCGTAGACGCGTAATGGGTGAGACGGGTCCTCGCGCCAAAGAATCAGCTGATACCGTCTATCAGCCTCATCAATCACCGTTTGCCGGAACATCATGCGTATATCCGTCGCGAAGACCACCTGGTGTCTACGAAAGGCCGAAATAAGATCCGAAATATCTTTATGTAGTTTAGCACCCGAGTGCAGGATTTGGTTCAATGAAACACCGTTAGAGGAAGGGGCCGACCCGTCAAACACGACCCGTATCTTACCGCTATCCGATTTAAAAACCGCGTGATGTGGTATGAAATAGTGTTCTTCCGATGAGTAGTCCCTCCGTGCCAGGGACATGTGACCTAATTGTACATATTCCCGCATGAACTCAATGTATTTGTCGCGAAACTCTGTATCTCGCTTCATGCGACGTTCCATAGAAAGCAGGCGTTTCTCAGCAGTGAGGTAGGACTGCCCCAGCGGTTTGCGAATGCTCACAAAGGGCAACCGAGTAACGAAACGACCGTTCGGTAACCGATAAACATTTTCGATAAAATGGCGCTCGCATTCTTCGTCGAGCGGGTCCTTCCGTGAAACCGTGGGTACCTCTTCTGTCTCCCAAAAACGCTGTACTAAATCCGAAAGAGAAACGCCCGTAAAAACCGTATCAGAAACCGTATCATATGCTGGGCCCATAATCATATATCCGTAGTGCGATGGTATAGCAACCAAGCCATTATTATTTAAATTTATAGTGCGTCCGGTGCACAATAATTGACCAAGCACATCAGTACCAAGCAACAAATCAATTTTCCCAATATTTAAAAATTTTCTGTCAGCCAAAGACAGGTGAGAAGCCGAGTTCAAAATTTCCGAAGGTAATTCCACCTGTGGATGTTCTCCTAAAATATCATGCAACACTAGTGCTGTAACTGTAATAACAGGTTGAGAGACCGATTCTCCAACAATGTTAAAGGTACATTGACCATAAACATGTGACACGAGCACATCACCTATGCCACGAACCGAAATATTATTATTAAATATGTATAGGCCTAACCGTCTCGCCAAATTAACTGTTATCATGCAACCTTGCGAACCCGTGTCCGCTAGAGCCCGTGCTCTAACATAAAAACCGTTAATATCACAAATCCTTACCGCAACGGTAGGCAATAAAATAGTATTTAAAAAGGTTGCATTTGGCGAGGCGGCGGCGACTACCTATTCTTGAACGTCACTATGAAATGAAGCATTCACCCGATTAAAAACCTGGGCTGCCGACAGCGCCAGAGGGTTATATGTAGGGGGTCTCGAGCGCCCCAATGGTGCCCGAGTCAGGTGCCAACTGGCATCCGGTGTCCGGTAACCAACCGGATGACCGAAAGATGGCGGCGTGTTCCTCAATCGCGGCCGTTCCGCGAGTGGTGGTGAGAAACCCCTCGCTCTCGCTGCATACGAGGCCGCAGACGCATACTGTTCCGCAGTGACGTCACGAGATTCGTCCGCTTGAATATGCCCTATGCCCGCTGCATAGGGTGCTTGTACCATAGGCCCGGTGCCTCCCCCACCCGTATGTGGAGATGCCTGTGAAGTAGGCCTAAAGCCACCCCCACCCGTATATGGAGGTGTCGCGCGCACGTCCACCCGTCGAGGCGACGCTCGTCCAGAATGAGGAGGTGAAGTCCGTACTTGTCCGCTTTGACCCCCTCCTGAAGGAGAACCAATCCGTGCCGCTGCAGGCCTAACTCCACCATTCCTATTCAGGCATAACATCCCGTGATGTTTGCCGTTACAATGAATACATGGCCGTGCCACTGCACAACTATTAACAAGATGATCCCCTAAACAAAAATAACATAACTTGTGATTTTGCACAAAACGCCTCCGCTGTTGAGGGGAACAATTTATAAAATGTTGGCATTTAGATATAAAATGGCCTATGATGCCACAAAAGGTGCAACCAACCCGCTTGGATTGCAACCTATTATTAATAGTATGGTCCGATGTAGCCATACCTACCCTAGTCCCCCGAGTGGGTGGCCTAATCCTACCCTGACTGAATACAGGTCTTCCCTGACTGGACACAGGCCTCCCAGATGGCCCTGAGGTAGCCGTTGCAGGAGGTGAGCCTACATTGTCAACAATCCGTGCTTCTTCCTCCAAGAAGGTCAAAAGGTCAATAAATTTAGGCAACGGGCTTGCCTCATCTCCGCTTCCATATTTTTGTTCAAATCTTAATTTTAAATCAGAGGGTAACTTATTCAATACAATATGGAGCAACAAGAATGACCACTCCGTTACTGGTAAATTTAATTTCTCCAAACAATTATAGGCCACCTTTAATGGATTTAAAAAATCATCCCTTATAAACATGATATTCCTTAAATAAGGCAAATTTAATATCTTTGCCACATGGGCATCCGCAATTAACCTAATATTTTGATATCTGCCCATCAATAGCGCCCTTGCAGTCTCATAATTGTTATCTGTTATGGTTAAATGTGAAATAACCTGGTGAGCGTCTCCCGATAGACAACTCAACAGATAACTTAATTTTTGTGAGAGTGATATATCCATCCGACAATGTATCAAAGAATCAAAAATGTTAATAAATGACATCCAAGTTTCATACCCACCAGAATACTTGGGCAAATTTAAATCCGGCAATCTAGTATAAATTGAGGCATTACTACTTGACTGACCCTTAACCGTGGGACTACTGGCCAGATCCAGTGTCCTTACCGCCTGAATAATGCTGTCATAATATTCTAAGCATTGCTTGTAGTCTGCCTGAGCTTGAATCAACCTTGCCTGCAAAGTTTCATTGTCTGGATTCATGTCAGCCCTATCATAACACATTTGTAAAGCTTGATCCAGGTCCGCCATGTATCTGCTCGCATTTGAAGCCCGCTCTTTCAAGGCCTCAACCCTGTCTGGTCTACTCACCAGAGAAAATGCGCTTACCAACCATTGCAATATGCGACGAATTTCGTTGTAACCGTCCGACATATCAAAGAATTTACAAAATAACAGGTCCGTAACCGAAAAGGAAACCACGCTCTGCTACCAAAAAAGGTTGCGTTTTCCCGAACGCCCGTAATTGGTTATATTATTTAACTATATAATAATATTGCTTACTTACCGGTCCGTAGTTCTGGCTTGGCTTGAACGTGTGTTTTGTGTGTACTAATGTGCCCTACCGTATGTGGTTATAAATATATATCATAAACTACAATACTTGTAGTGTAAATAGGAGAACGCGTGGCCGACCACTTTTCCAAATGTAAATGTAATCCCGTCGAAACCGTAATATGCCAATATTTATCCAATGGTATATTTAAATACACTTCCGAAAATAAACCAAAGAATATATTTAAAATAAACTCAATAAAAAAATGCCGTGAAAAAATCCGAAGTGACAGTCAAGTCCCGAAACCGTAATGTCAAAATCTTTTTTTTTTATTACTTTTTTAAATTTCCTTTTCCGCGGTCCGAAACTCATAAGTCCTAAACATATACTATGCGCAACTCATGTTATTATTTGTTTAAGTAAAACACAATTGGGAAGAAAATCTTTGAGACTTAATTCTAGTAATACTCGTAAACGAACAATTTACATATGGACAATTTTTTTCCTGTTCGTTCCGATAGTTCCGTTCTTTTTAAATTAAAATTAGTTTTAACTAAACATCTCGCCATGTCAATATACAATTATTTTGGTATCTAATAAACAAAAATGTTATTCCCCTTCCTAAATTTTGACTATTTTTACACCAATTAGAATTGCCTATTTCTAACGGCCTACCTTCATATTCCGATCCAAGCCGTAGAGCCTTATGGCGAAGGCTGAGTTTAGTCGGTAGGTAAATGCTGTCAAGTCGCCTCGATCGATTTAGAATCCGACATAATGAGGTGGTATTTATGAGGATTGTCAGCCTCCCGAGGAAAGGAAACAATTTTGCCATTAATTTAATTGAACTCTCATTTAATGTGTATGGATACGAACGTTTCATAATAGTTTTAAGCCACACAAAGTATCTTCTATGTCGACAAAAGCTGCGGTTTCGAGCTATCAAATGAGCCGAGAAATATCAAATATTAAGAGTGTAACATCGCTCAATGGCCTTCAACATTTCATAAATAATAAAAAGTAATCTCACTTTACCGATGGCGCTTGCTGAAATAATTTTTAAAATTTTTAAAGGACAGCCTCAATTAAATAAATATCTATGTAATTAAAAAACTCACAAGACAAATTGTAAATATCGCAACCTTTTGTTTCTCGCAAATTTAAGTGTTACTAATTAATAATTTATAAATATTTTTTATCAATTGTGTGTTTAATCGTAAGAAATTTTGTTTGATACACTATCCTGCTAATTTTATAAATGCAAAAGTCTGTCTGTCGCGTTTTCAATCTAAAACTACTAAATCGTTTTTATTAAATTTGGCACACAGACAGTTTACAATCTGAGAAAGGACGTAGGCTAATGTGAAAAAATAACTGTAAGAGTTTGAAATAAGGGATGAAAGTACTGTCAACAATTTTAAGACAACAGTTTTGAAACTTTTTTTAGATTTTCAATTTTATGTAAATAAATACGACATGCAATGTTTGTAAAAATCAATCCTGAAGGGGGTAAAAACAGGGGATGAAATTTTTTGTTTCAATAAGTTCACAAACTACTGAACCGATTTTGATAAAAGTCGATATAAAGATAATTTGAGACATCACTTTCACAACGGGATAATATATGTTTCCTGCGGGAATATCGGGCAAAAAGTGACGAATTGCTGAAATTTGGTATGAGTATAGTTGAAGATAGTAGAATGAACATATTACTTTATATTCCTTAAGGGAAATAAAGTATAACGTGGTTAAAACCGTTGGCAGAAAGCTAGTTTATTGTTAACTTTAACAATACAATTGATCGTTAATGATCTACAAGCTGGCGCCCGCTTCGTTATTTCTTTTATTTCGGGTAGCTTATATTAACATGGCGTTTATCTTTATAAATTGTACCTATGTGTTATTCAGTTGTATCCCAACTAATATTATAAATGCGAAAGTAACTCTGTCTGTCTGTCTGTTACGCTTTCCCGCTTAAACCTCGCAACCGGTATTTCGATGAAATTTGGTACAGATAATATTTAGAGCCTGAGACAGAACATAGGCTACTTATTATTTGGAAAAAAAGGATGAAGGGGTTGAAATAGAAGTTGAAAGTTTGTATGGGATTTCTTAATTTTAAAAGATAAAACCTTATAAACCCGATAAAACCTAAAAAAAAGATAAAAAAGCGGAACTTCCGCACTTGCGGAAACAAAAACGGAAATCCGTTGCATCACTGCTGCAGAGCGAACGTGAGGTGTTGAACATAAGACAGGTTAAGTAGTGCCTCAAGCTATTTTATTAAAACGGATAGTCCCACGGGAAGCGCGATAAAACCTTCGCGCCATAAACCGAATTCCGCGCATATGTAGCCGCGAGCAGAAAGCTAGTAATACTATAAAACTAGAATAAAATAAGAACAGGACAGGAGAAAGAAGAAGTATAATTAATAATTTTTCTATAACACTTGCTTTAAATGAGTTTTTCTGGAAATTGAGAAACACATGAGCGAAGTAATCCCCTTAATCTGAAGATTGCAAGATTATCTTCAACATCGCCGATAATTCTCTGCCTACACACACCATTAATATTGAAACACAAACCACCACACACCGCAAAGGATGTTATGAAACAGATTTGGAAACAAAACAATCAAATTGGTACAGTTCGCAACTGATTAAGTAACATAACAAAAATAATTGTTCCATCTTCGGTTACACGGATATTAGTGACGCAACAAAATACGAGTACACAAGTGAAATGTCATTGCAAACCACTATCTCTTATGCAGCTTATTGATCAGATTTATGGAGACGCCATATTTGCTTTTCAATGTAAATAGTTTTTTCATTTCTCATACTCGGAAAGTTATGTTGTTTTGATCTGATTATTGGGTGGAAAATGCTGCTTCCCGACATAGGGAGGGAAAAACTCATACAATTTACTTCCCACCCAAGGGCCGCAATGAACTTTGAAAATAGAACTACGAATGTCAGCTACGAACTGTCAGCTGTGAACTATAAAAAAAATGCTGCGGCCATGTGAGTTTCTAAACAGCCAGTGTGAACTTAGCGCAAACTACTTCCAGCGGAATAAGCCGCAACAAACACGCGGTGAGTTCCATATTTAAAATTTAAACAGTCGACATAAATTGGCGGGATGTGAATTTATTATATATATCTGGGACGGAATTTGAAAAAAATCAAATAATCTCTTATACTAGTTAAGATTTTAATTTTAAAAATGAGTTCAAGCGATTCCGAAATATTGACACCAGATTCAATTAAAGACGAGGCAAATTGTGTTCTGCCTACTGATGGTCTACTAATATTATCATATATTATCAATAAATAGATTAAATAAACAACCAATGTTTTATTTTCCTCATATATTCGAAGTGAAAAGTAGAGTGTTTAACACGGGTAAAAGAATCAATTCCTTCTCGGACTATAGCCTAAATACCTCGGGAATTGATTCTTTCCACCCTCGGTTAACAATCTACTATATTATATGCATTGCGTTACCTTTATAACACCTTTTTTTTTGTTCCCTTGAGGAAAATGCATTAAATTGCATACCCCGGCTGTGGCGAGCCGGCGGTTATGTGGGGCTCTCCTCCCCAGAAGGGGGAGGCCTACCCACTAAAAACCTCAGGGATGGCCTTCCTCAGGCATGTAGGAAGCCCCCGGGAACATCAAGCTACTTCCGGGAACCCCCAGCCTCCGCTCCCCTGCCTAGAGGGGAGCCCTCCTCGGGGGAGGCTACACTACCTCCCCCGGTCTCCTCCACCGACGACGCCCCCCGGCCACAGAAGGAGGCCACAGCCCTCCAACCTCCCTCGTCCGCCAGCATTGCCGCAATCAATGCCGGCGGAGACAGATCTCGCCCGATCTCTGCGACCAAGACTCGGCGCTCGGAGGCCCACGCGGGGCACTCCGCCAGCGTGTGCTGGGCCAAGTCGAGGTCGGCTGCGCAGTGGTGGCAATGTGTCGATCCCTCCCGTCCTATTCGACACAGATACTCACCGAAGCAGCCGTGCCCGGTATCTGAGTCAATTGGTAGGTGACCTCCTCCTTCCGCCTTTATAACACCTTAAGTCCTACTTCTTCAACGACAGCCGATACAAATTCAAACAACATGTTGTTAAATCTTTCAAACACCGTTTATCCAGTTATTCTCCAGTAGATTTCTATGATCTCTACTCGACCTCCGTAGTCGATTGGTTGTTAAACTGGTTTCAAGGTGTCGCTTGAGGTCCCGGGTACAAGTCCCGGTGGGGGCAGATTGCGTGATAAATGCGTGCATTTATACCTTAGCCATGGTTGTTATAATATATTTCTACCAAAATTATTTATATGTATAATATATGTACGAGTATATCTATCCGTTACCCTGGATCCTATAGCACAAGCCTTACAGAGCTTAGTTTGGGCTAGGCTAATTGGTGTCAGTGTAACAAATATTAATAAATATTTAATAATAAAAAAAAATAAATTACTAACATTATATTTATAAAAGTACCTATGAAGTAAATAAATATAAATAAAATATTATATACGTTAAGAAAACTGTGTAAGTTGTAGGATGTAGATATTCGCTTTGTGGTCGCAATACGTTTTAAAGTTGTAAAAACCAGCGGACCTAGAAAGGCCGTATCGGCAGAATCGTAATATAGTCATAAATAGTATCATTAGTGTTAGCTTACCTCCAGTTAGAAATTTCCAGAAAATACCAATATTAGGTAAATAGGAGGTTTACGGGGACACAAAAAAGTTTAGGAACCTCTTCTGCTCTGTACTAACGTAGCATCTAGCTAAGAAACCTATTTATTGTTGTTAATGTTGATTGGTGATTATCTCAATAGCCCAGTCGGGTTAGCATTTAGCTTTGCCTTTACCGCAAGCGTAGCACCTTAAATATCGATTTTACGGAAAAAATTGTAAGGACCAAATTTCTTGGAAATTCAATTCTCTACAACTTTGTTGCAGAACATTTTTGTCCAAAAGTTAATATTTAATGAGATAATTCGATGTTAATAGTTTTTCACTATTTTACCGCTTAACTTTAAAAATGTCGTTTATACGAAAAAAATTGTCACAAATAAATTGTACATAATTAAATTTGCAACAACTTTGCTCTTTCAACTTTTGTCGAAAAGTTGAAAATGGCGAAGTTATTAAGCAAAAACCGTTTTGGCTTAAATTCAAAATGGCGGCTGACGCTCCGTTGGAATTTGGTCGCCATTTTGAATTTAGACTCCCACTGACCCCCCCCCCCCCCCCAAGATTCCAACAATAAAAATGCGCCTGGGAATTTTTGCAGGGTTCGGCCCTTTTTTTGTCTAACCCGACTGGGCTACAACGATATGTTGTAACAAGTCCAAAATTAATAAACACTTACGAATACTCATTGTTAGAGTAAGCGAAGGATGTAATCTTAAAAGGTATTGTGTTACTGCGCAGCTACAAATTCATAATAAGTTTGTGCTGTTACTCGTAGCTTGGGCGAGATCACGAGGCGATAAGCTTGCTAGAACGACTGGCTTAGCTCTACGAGAACTTAATTAAATGGGACATACCGAATAAGTTTAAGATGGATTTCGGCGTCAAACAATATACCGGAGAAAGAATATTTGTGGCTGAGAATTCTCAAGGATACCACCGCACCTCAGTGATTATGTTGGAGTCGAGACCGACGGACGCATCAACCAAACTCAGCCTTGAAACTTGGTCCTCATGACTCCGTAGCTTGTAGTGAGAGCGATCGCTCCTCAAAAAGACTATATCAGTCGTCTGCTTCACGCAATTCAACAGTGTTCAAATTCCAGTATGAAGGGTAAGATAGCCAGTAAAATTTCTGGGTGTTACAACTTCACATCTTATATCATATAGCAACTTACACTGTGATCTTTCAAATTTGCTGTAAATCTCACAAAAACACACGTTCTATAGGCACATATTGCAACTTATGCTTAAGCTGCTTATTAGTCAATTTAACGCCACATAAAAAAGGCTGTTAATATAACAGGTTACTAAGTAAACAGCCTAGACAGTAATCCTTATGGATTCTCAGATCAGACCAAAGGGGTTCGTGGATGATTATGTCGAAGTTAGGGTGAAACGATACCTACCAACTAAACTCAGCCTACAGCCTCGGAACTTAATCCAACTGATCCAACGACGACCGCCCATTCAAGAGAGTCAGCGAACCAGCGCTGATAGCGCCTACAATCGAACTGGATACCCAAGTAGTGATACTTATATCCAAATACGCTCTTTTTTTCCCTCAGGAGAGAGAGAGGCTGAGAATCCTCACTAAGAAGCACGAAACGTATTCAGGATACCCCCGCAACGGCAAGTATCACGGAGGTTATGTTGGACTCCATGCGGCCAGAGCGGTCTGATCACGTGACCTACCAACTAAACTCAACCTTAGCCTTGGCTATAAGGGCCCTACGGCTTGAATGGAGGATGGTTTGCAGCACCCTCAGAAGAGGATACGGTCAGCGCTGCCCTTGAAGAGGCGCGGGAAGCCAAAGTGGCGCCAGCCTTATAATGAGGGGACAAATCTGTGGAAAGCTGTTAGAATTGTTGTTGGATATGCATGTCACGTCATGTCACGCTAGTCAGACCGTTCTGGCAGACGTGAAGTCCGAAATAATCACCGTGACACTTGCCATTGCGGTGGTATTCTGGGCACATTTCGTGCTCCTTGTGAGAATTCTCAGCCTCTTTCTCCTGAGAGAAAAAAAGAACAGATTTGTATGTGCACGGCGTAGCGCATACCTAGCTTAAGAACCGTGGTTCCAGGTTAGGAATCCATATCTCCATTCCATTAAGCATCGGCATCGCTCTAATCTTTATACTGGTCGCGATCGATCCTGCCACGTGCCAATGTGTTTTCGTTTTTCGAAGTTCACATACTCATTTATCTGACTCTAGGAGGTAAACGTCGTGAGGCAACCTGCATACACCTACGAAAAAATCGATAGATGCATGTAGTTAATCAAGCCGGCCAGCGTAATTGACGAAGGCCTAACGCCCCACATACTCTCATAGGCATAGTAAGCAAAAATATTACGGCACCAATTGCTATGTCACGAGTCACGAGTATATACTGAGATAGGTACCTATAGAAATTACGATAGTCACCCCTAAGGAGTTTGCAGCCGTGTAGTGCGTGCGCTAGATCCAGTATTGAGTGGTAACCCGATACTGGATCAAGCGCTCTATGGATTATGCACAAATAATTGTAAACTTTACTTAATTCATACACTTCACACAGTAAATGTCATATTTAAAATATAGAGATAAAGTCTGAAGTCAATCTAACCATATCCATTACGTTATAGATCTGAGATTCGAGGCTGCTCACGTGACCGTGTTTATATAAACTGGAACTATTGTTTGAACCTCGTGAGTTCTATAACAAGTATTTGCAGCTTTCCTTTGAGGTCATACTCATGATCGATTTATTTGTTAATTTGGGTTATTCTTATGTCTTATGTTATTCTTAGCTCATCAAAATGCGTTTAGATGCACTTATTGACGTCAAAGAAATATAAAATTTAAAGGACACAAAGAGCTTAAGAGAACAACTTTATAAGATGAGAAGTACAAGGAATAAAAATTACACTTCTTCGGAATTGGGAGTACAGACAAAAAAACGCTAAAGGTCTATTTATAATACCACATTGATAATGTCATGTACAGCAACACAAGGTTCATTACTGGATAATCAAGTAACAGTACTTCGACGCATTATAAGAAATTTATTCGTAAATTTAATGGACCACTTTTGTACCCTAACATGTAAGTACATCCTTCAAAATCTAGTAGTACTTTATTAACTTATAACTATTTATTTACCTCATCATTATCATAATTTCAGCCGGATGCCCACCCCCAAAGATCTCAAACTCAATGATCGGTTCTGTCCAGCGTCTTCCTGCGTAACTCCTTACATCATCAGCCAAAATTTACTTACCCACTATTCTAGAAATTTCTATATACTTAAAAAACACTACCTACATCGATGTAAATAAGAATATTCCAATCCCAATTTTCATATTAAATACAATAATTGAAACTATTATTTCAGTATCGTTTCATTTTTATACCTACCTGTAGTTGATTGGAGTGATAAATAAGACTATAGGAAACCCAAAAAATAACACCGCGCCCTCTCCTTAGGATCTCTCTACAAGCCGTATCAGGTCTACAGGTCATTAGGGCCAAGGCTATAGGCTAAGATTGATCGGTAGGTCAAATCGGTGCTATGAGGATGTCAGCCTCTCTCACCTTTTTTTTTTTTTTTTTTGTTTCCCTGAGGAAAATGCATTAAATTGCATACCCCGGCTGTGGCGAGCCACTTCCGGGAACCCCCAGCCTCCGCTCCCCCCCCCCCGATACAGGAGAGCCCTCCTCGGGGAGGCTACCACCTCCCCCGGTCCCCTCCACCGACGACGCCCCCCGGCCACGGAAGGGGCGTGGTCGACAAAGGAAAAATATTGAAAACCAAACCTAAAGCTGCTAATCGCATCCTCTCTAACTGACGTCACCAGAGGGCTAGTTATTTCGTTAATAAGACTCGTCATCTGCAATCTTCTAGAATATTTATGTAGTATAAACCGCACCGAAAAATCATCACCGAATCGTCGGCCCCTAATGAGGCCTACTGACGCTGCTTTTCGCATATTCCTGCAATTTGAGAACACTTATGTAAAAACAGTTCCACCAACAATGTTCTCTGTGCACTTCCACATAAGGATTGTAATTCTTTGTAATATATTTGACCTTGATTCCTCTGCGGATTTCATAGTTTCTTACCACGCAAAACAACTCCGACCATAGCTACATTCCGTTACCCTTTGGGTGACTTTCAGCCTCCTTATAAGAACATTGATTTTTCACATTTCATACAAATTTTCTAATGCATAATTTAAACACAAGAAATAAAAATAAACTTGCCGTACCAATCATTTTATAGAGGTTCGTTTATGGACAAATGTATTAATTTTTATAACAAGACTCCACATAGTGTATCTGAATTGCCTTTTCATAAGTTCAAGGTACTTGTTAAAAAGACGCTAACGAGTAAGGGCTATTACAAAGTCAATGATTATTTAAATGATGCCAATGCTTGGTGTTCACTTGAAGACATTACATTCTAAAGTGTAAATATTTGTTTTCCCGTATAAATTGTAAACACATATGTATGTACGTTGGATGGCAACGTCATAATTTATTGTAAACTAGCGACCCGTCCCGGCTTCGCACGGGTGCAGTGAAAAAATGGTTATGGTGGGTTATCCCTAAGAGATAGACATATACCATCGCGGACTTTTTTGTGGATTTTTGTAAGTTGTACAATACTGTAGTACATTATTTTGGTCTATCTCGTAGGGTTCAGCCAGCGTTTGCAATATAAGCGCAAAAAAACGTGCTTATTTACGACATCACATTAGAAACCTTTAAATTTATCAGTGTTTCTCTACTATATTATGCATTTATTATACATACAAACCTTCCTAAGAATCACTCTATCTATTAAAAAAACCGCGTCAAAATCCGTTGCGTAGTTTTAAAGATCCAAGCATACATACGGACATACAGCGAAAGCGACTTTGTTTTATACTATGTATTGATTGATGTTGTTTTTACTTTTGATAAAGCTGATAAGTTTGGCGTTCTTCTTTCAGCTAAAAAATACGTCATAAGTCATAAGATTCAAAAGAGCTTTCTATAAAGTCATATTTCAATAAAGTTAATTCTGATTTTGTTTTCGATTTGAATCCTTTGTAGTATTATTATCTATAGTAATCAATAGAAACTACGTACCTAATAAACAATGTTGATTCATTGCGCAATCTCTACGAAGAATTAATGCAGAAATCAGTTATCGATGGAAGCGTGAATGTCAGCTGCTTAGACGAGTTAAGGAAACACACATCCCGGATAATGCATGATTCGGTAATGTGTAGGTACTTTGTTCTCAACTCAAATTGCAGGCTATTATCTAACAAGCTTTTATCGAGTCGATTAGAGCACTGTTAATTAATATTACCTTGACGGCTTATTGTATTGACCTAAATTCTATTAGATTGAGAATCTAGCAAAGATAAGCTTAAGATATGCGGTTTTCAATAAATTGGTCTCCTTTATAGTCTCAATTCACTAGAAAAGTTTAGGTTAGGTAGGCTCAGGCATGCAGGGAGCTCCCGGGAACGCCAAGCTACTTCCGGGAACCCCCAGCCTCCGCTCCCCCGCCGATACAGGGTTAGTGTTCATGTTTTCCAATATATTATAGACGTTTAAGTCAAAACTAAGTTGAAATAGTGAAAATTTAAAAATTCTATTTTAAGACTATTTAAAAAAAAATGTTCCGCACCTCTGGCCGTGTTATGAAGTATATCAAAAAATGTTAAATGGTTCGCACAATAAATGTCCAAAAACGAATTAGGGCCAATTGTGCGGAGCGGGGATATGATTTTTTTTCGTATCTTTCCCATACAAATTTTTTGAAAAAAATTCTGACCGGGCAAAAAACAATGGTATGACATTTTGATGCTAACTATAATTTTTTTGCATAGCATTTCTAAATATAATCAATCATAAAAGTTTACACTTTTGACATTTCGCATCGGATGTCTATGAAAGCCGAAATCCAGCCTACAGTGCGCCGCCGCACCAGATGAAGAATTATGATTTTACTTGCCGCAGTAAACATGTTAATATAGATCTATTGTATATCCCTTTACAGCATAAGATTTAAATGAATATTTTCGAACATATAACAGATTAAAAAATTACGGGACGTCGTTTGCTTCGGTACCGGCCGACCTTTTTTTTTTTTTTTTGAATCACTTCATAATATAAAACAAAGTCTATCCGCCGTCTGTCTGTCGTCTATGGATGCTTAGATCTTTAAAACTACGCAACGGATTTTGATGCGGTTTTTTTAATAGATAGAATGATTGTTAAGAATGGTTTATATGTATAATACATGCATAATATAGTAGAGAAACACTGATAAATTTACAGGTTTCTAATGTGATGTCGTAAATAAGCACTTTTTTGCGGCTATAATGCAAGAACGCTGGCTGAACCCTACGAGATAGACCAAAATAACGTTGTGTGTAAGGACATTTTGTAGTAGGTATATTTACATAACCATTGCACCCGTACGAAGCCGGGGCGGTTCGCTAGTTTATTATATACAACGTTCACAGTGTTTCTGTAGTGTATTTTGTATGAACATTGCACCCGTGCGAAGCCGGGGCGTGTCGCTAGTTTATATATAACTAGCTGACCCGCGCCCACTTCGTTGGGCACAATATTAATAATCCCCGAAGCGAGCACGAAAGCGAACTGAATTAAACCCGAAGCCATCGCGCGCCGTCCGCTGATGATGATGATGATGATGATGATGACACTCAACAATAATGTGACTTTCTATTGGTGAAAGAATTTTTAAAATCGATGATGATGATGATGATGATGATGATGCTGATGATGATGATGATGACACTCCGCAATAATGTGGCTTTCTATTGGTGAAAGAATTTTTAAAATCGGTTCAGTAGATCCCGAGATTACCCCTTACAATTTACAAACACACAAACTTTACTTCTTTATAATATTAGTGTAGATTTAACGATGTTGTAACCTAAATTACATAACAAAAACAACAGAAGGTTGAAATAATCCCGTTTCCGCGTGTTTTTTTCCCCGCGACCTTCAAACAACGCGTGCGCAGCTCAGGCGCTCACCCAAACAATTTACTGGCGTTATTTGTCACTATAATTCATTCGCAACTGTTCAGAGTTCTACCAAGCCTCTAATTTAAGTTAATACGCCACAGTGGCTTAACATACTTTATTGGGGGTCGATTCATCTAAGCCAAAAGTAAATTGAAATATTATATTTGAATTCCGCCAATTAGAACGCCCCGTAATCATATTAATAAACAAACAATCTGGCATTCCTAGTCAAATGTAATATTTTGATTTTGGTTTTAATTTTTATTTAATGTGTTAGGTATGTATGTATCTCTGGACTGAGATAAGAATGAGTGGAATGAGCCCTGTGTTAGTTTTGCGTCCATGACTCAGCGGTCACGGTCCAGCGCACGCGCCGCAACTCGCTACCGTCAGACGCACTTAGTCGCCAATTCAGCTAACACTAGCATTCCATTTCATTACCTGAACGTCAATTTCCTAATTTTGAGTTTTGCACGTGCCCGTAAAGTGGTCGGATGTAGGCAATAACGTCTTTTCATTCTAAATTTTATCATCTCCGCTAATCATCTACATCCTACCAGTGCGGACTTCGCGTATCTTGAATTTCTTCACAGTTATATATAGGTTGCTTCATAATGTTTTCTTTTTTTTTCTCGGGAGAGGAAGGCTGAGATTTCTCACAAGGATACCACCGCAACGGCAAGTGTAATAGAGATTATGTCGGACTCCACGCGGCCAGAGCAGTCTGACCACGTATTCTACCGACTAAACGCAGCCTGTGCCTAAGTTCTAAGAATCATATTGGAAAATCGTGAGGGCGATCGCCCCTCAGGAGAGTGGCGATGCAGCGCAGGCCCATAAAAAGGGCCCAAAGCGCTTGAAGAGGCGCGGGAAACCAATGTGGTGCCGGCATTATCATGAGGAAAGTATGTTTTCAACTTTACAATCAAACTTATAAAACGACACAAAGTAATCGAATCAGGGGACTAATAAAATCCCTTTTTTTTCGGGGGGAATTACTCCTTATGCACTGTGTGGGACTCTCCGGTCTGAGAGGACCGGCCTACCCACTAAAACCCCCCGATGTGCTCTGAGCCCATACCGGGGCGCGTGGCGGGTTGCTCTCTCGGGATTCTACCGCCACTTAGGACTAATAAAATCCCTAGAAGAACCAGGGTCACCGATGTAGCTCTTTGGAGGAAGCCTATATCCAGTAGTGGGTGTCGGGTGTCTCACAGCTGACATGATAATAAAATGTGATGTCTTTGATAAGTTTGCAGAAATTCTACAAATTTTATCCGAATCTCAATGTTTATTGAACCAGTGAAATGGAATCAAAATAATCTTTATTAAACACAACCTCAACTTAAAAAAAGTTATACCTGTTCTGAAATCGAAAGAATAGTATAATTTTAAATCTCATCTTTTTAAAATAATAACATAATACAAATTAAATGTATACTATAGGTACTACTATATTGGCCGATCCCGCTCGAAGGAGGCGGCGCCGGGCTCGGTAGCACAGCTGCGGCGCCGCCGCGGGTCGCCGGCGGGCGCGAGGAAGTCGCGACCGCTACGGCGACCCGGGATGGACCACGCCCCTTCCGTGGCCGAGGGGCGTCGTCGGTGGAGGGACGGGGGAGGTGTAGCTTCCCCCGAGGAGGGCTCCCCTCTAGAGAGGGGAGCGGAGGCTGGGGGTTCCCGGAAGTGGCCTTTGTGTGCCCGGGGGCTCCCTACATGCCTGAGGAAGGCCATCCCTGAGGTTTTTAGTGGGTAGGCCTCCCCCTTCTGGGGAGGAGAGCCCCACATAACCCCGGCTCGCCACAGCCGGGGTATGCAATTTAATGCATTTTCCTCAGGGGAAAAAAAAAAAAAAAAAAAGGTACTACTATATACCGGCCGGAGCGGTCCGCCAGGTATGATCTAACTAAACTCAGCCTTATGCTTAAGTTCTTAGAACTGTCTACGCTAATCATGATGGCTACAGCCACCTCAGGAGAAGAAGCTATGCAGCGCTGACCCATAAAATTAGCCATAAGCGCTCGAAAAGCCAAACGGACGCCGGCCGTTATCACAAATGCCGGATAATTTTACTGTTCGACTAAATCTACTAACAAGTTACTAACGGTAACACTACATTTTATACCTACATCTGTAATGCTTACTGCTATTACATTGGGTGTCAATCAATCCCTCGGCCTCATTAAGGGCATCGGATGAACTTTGCAACAAAGCGTTGCGCCGGCGCCGGCGGAGCGTAGCGGCGACTCGAGCTCCGGAAGCGACGCCATCTTGCCGTCACTTGAACTTGGAATAGAACGAAACTGTTTCCGACGAAGAGCTCATACCAATAGCTCATTCCAATTTCAATTGTCAATTTCAATTGTTTTAGGATTTTGATTGCTTCTGCCAGAATAACTGTGCTTCTTAGTCACGCTCACCTATTGACCTTTGTCGACCTCGCACACTTTTACATATATTTTTCCTTTTTTATCTCTTTTTAGTTATACTTTCACCCTGTTTTTATAATGTTTCTTTCTTTCTTTTTAGTAATACAAAGTGCTTATAGCTCGTATATACCATGCTTAGAACATTGAAAATATTGATAGTGGATACATAAGATAAAAATACATAACAAATGCTGAGCAGTTCTCAGTTAACATATAAACAATTTCATGAGTATGACTCACGTGTACTTCTTAAAAGAACCGTAACAAAGGCACACAAATAACTACGTCGTAAACTTGACGCCACCGTGTGCGCTCCTGACAAACAAACATTGACATTAAGTAGGTATCACATTCGCCCGCGGTTGAGTCAATCATACATTTGTCACACGCCACGGAATGTGTGTAATGTTTATAATAAAGTACACAATTTTTGTATATTTACGTCACACTAAAATTGTATAAATAAGATTGTCAAACAAAAATATTCAAATTATGCGCGAATTGTACCTGTCATAACTAGAGATCGGATAATCGGATGCATATATTTACCTAAAGTTAGTTTAAGACAAAGTATGGAAACGGCTTTATTCTATTGTTAAATAAAATTGTTCGTCATTTCTGTTTTTTTTATTCAATTATTTAATTGATTATTGTGTAACACTCAGAAGGGAAAAGGAGAGAAATTAAATATTTGTCACTGGAGCACCAAATTTATTATTCATTTAGACAGAAAATAATAGTAATTCATAGACATTTTCACTTACATTGCAATTCATTAAGAGCTTCACTTCAAAACTGACTGACCGACCGTTGACACCTTTTCTGGAGTTGTGTTCGGGACGATGTAGCACAGCTAACTGACTCATAGCTTTACGACGTGCAACAAGAAACCTCGCTGCGACACTGCTTTACCACTAAAGCTAAAAGCCTAGCTACGACACTTGCTATACCACCGAGGCTCACTGTATGCAGTGCTGCGCGATAGTGTACAATATTAGTTTCCGACAATACTATGGATATTGTATACAATACTATATAGTGGTTACAGTGAGTTGTAACACTCAGAAGGGAAAAGGAGAGAAATTAAATATTTATCACTGGAGCACCAAATTTATTATTCATTTAGACAGAAAATAATAGTAATTCACAGACATTTTCACTTACATTGCAATTCATTAAGAGCTTCACTTCAAAACTGACTGACCGACCGTTGACACCTTTTCTGGAGTTGTGTTCGGGACGATGTAGCACAGCTAACTGACTCATAGCTGTTACGACGTGCAACAAGAAACCTCGCTGCGACACTGCTTTACCACTAAAGCTAAAAGCCTAGCTACGACACTGCTATACCACCGAGGCTCACTGTATGCAGTGCTGCGCGATAGTGTACAATATTAGTTTCCGACAATACTATGGATATTGTATACAATACTAATATTTGGTTACAGTCGGCCATCCTTATATAACGAGTCCCATCGTTATTCTAATCTAATCACTCAAATTATAATTTACTAACACTCCTGGGCGGTAAGTTCATATGCCTCTCATGCCCGCTACGTAGCAACCTCACTTCTTAATTATAGTGGTGTGGATGAAGTTACTTCATTCCCTTCACAGTCACCCACAGCTCACTGCGATGCTACGTAACACTCCTGGGCGGCAAGTTCATATGCCTCTCATGCCCGCTACGTAGCACCCTCACTTCTTAATTATAGTGGTGTAGGTGAAGTTACTTCATTCCCTTCACAGTCACCCACAGCTCACTGCGATGCTACGTAACACTCCTGGGCGGCAAGTTCGTATGCCTCTCATGCCCGCTACGTAGCACCCTCACTAGTCACTATATGTTGACGTTTAATCACACACAAATAATATCTATATTTCTTAGTATCAATCACATATCTTATATATTATAATAATATATCGCTTATTATAATAATAATCACTAGAGTAAATAAGCATCTACTTACTATCTAATCAATCAAACAACTCGCTAGTCACTACCATTATTTTTATTTCAATCATATTACGTAATACATTTCGTAGTAATGAATTAAGTGCAGTATGCCGCTAACATTTTCCACAACAATTATTTACAATAAAATTTGCTTACTAGATTATTCACTGATTATGCGATTATTCGCACGAAATAATTAAATTGAGAGCTTAGAAAAATCATAAAAGTTAGTTTTAAGTAAACATTTTAGTTCTATTCTTATTTTGTAGAAATCACAATCATACTCGGCAACTATTATCCTACTCATTGTTTTCACTATCACTACTCTCGTTTGATGAGCAAGCAGGGGCGTTGAAGCTTAACCATGGGAATATTTTGTCAACTGAAACTACACTCTCATACCGTTTCCCTTTTCTAGTTAACGGAGTATCCTCTACCAGATATCGATCATGCGGCAAGACCTTTTTGATCCTGTAGGGCCCTTGACACTTTGCCTGCAACTTTTTTGATTGTCCGGCGCCTGTAACTAATGCTCTTGCTATTCGCACTAAATCACCTTCTTCATATTTCCTGCTCTCTTTTCTATGTCTATCAAACCTATTTTTATTTACTTCTTGATTTTTTTTATGAGTTCGCTAGCCTCCGACCTAATGTCATCTAAATTTGTAATTATAGTCCCCCCATTCACGTCATCTATTAAATTATTTAGTACACCCTGTGCTGGATTATTCACTTTCCTACCTAAAAGGAGTTCTGTGGGAGTTTTCTTTGTGACTTCGTGTACGGTGGTATTAATGCCTAATTGTACATCTGGTAAAAGATCATCCCAAGTATTATTTCCTTTTCCGTGTGCCATAGACCCAAGGGAAGCTAGTATTGTGCGGTTGTACCGCTCAACCTGGCCATTTGCGCGGGGTGTAGCCACGGCGTTTAATATATGTTTAGCTCCTATTGAACTCATGAAGGATTTAAACTTTTTGCTTGTGAAACTGGTTCCTCTATCGGAGATAACCCTTACAGGACTACCGAAATAACTTATTAATGTTTTAAATGCTTTAATAGTTTCCTTTGTTTTAGTGCTTCGTACCGGGGTCAAGTTCACGTACTTAGAGAATGAATCTATAATGACTAATATATATACATTTCGACGTTTACTACGAGGGAAAGGGCCAAGGTGATCCACATGCAATGTGTGGAACGGGAGCTCTACCTTTGGGATTGGGTGGAGGAACCCTTCTTTGTTTCCAGATGGCAGCTTGTGGTGCGCACATTCCAAACATGCTCCACGTATTTTTTTATAAATTTGCGCATTTTAGAGAACCAAAAGAGCTCGCGTACTCGGTTTAAGGTTTTCTCAAAGCCAAAATGACCAACATCGTCATGATTAGCTTTGAGTACCTGCCAACGTACTCCGCGCGGGACAAGCCATTTCAATTTGCCGTCATTAAGGATACGAAATACTCTCCCATTCTTCACCTTATATAGCTTGAAGATTTCAGAAATCTTCGGAGTTTCTGGATCATCTAGTATCTCCCGAATACGTCTGATTTCCTCGTCAGCCGATTGTACAGTGGAAATCCAATCTTCAGAGCTCACTGTAAGAACATCGAGCGTGTGGACCGCTTCGCGGAAATTTCCTTCAACTGGGCCTCTACTAAGAGCATCCACATGGGCCATCTTCTCCCCAGGGCGATACTCAATGTCGCAATCAAACTCTAAAAACTGAATCCACCATCTTGCAATACGTGGGATCAAGTCTCTCTTGGTGAACGTAGAGCGTAAAGCATTACAATCTGTAACGATTGTGAATTTGATACCTATAAGGTAAACACGAAATTTGTTTAGTGTACTGACGACGGCTAAAGTCTCCAGTTCAAAAGAATGTAGTTTCATTTCGTCGACAGTAGTTTGACGACTGAAGTAAGCTACCGGGCGCCAAGGATCAGTCCCAGATCTCTGCAACAGAATGCCTGCGACGCCATATTTACTGGCGTCTGTGTGGACCTGAGTTTGAGCTCCGTGGTCATATAGAGCTAAAACCGGTTTACTTGTGAGGTGAGTCTTAATGGATTCGAAAGATCTGGTCTCCTCTCTCCCCAATTCCACTGAGAGTCTTTTCTCAAGAGGTTCGTTAACGGTCTCGCAATGGTTGCGAACCCCCTAACAAACCTCCTAAAAAAACTTGCTAGCCCTATAAACCTTCTAACTTCGTGCTGATTGCGGGGTGCGGGAAACTTTGATACAGCGTCTACTTTTTGATCCCCAGGTCTTATACCATCCTTGTCAATTTGAAAACCTAGGAAATCTATCTGTTCTTCGAAAAACCTACATTTCTTCATTTTTAATGTAAGGCCGGCATCCATGAGTAATTTTAGGACTTCCTCGAGGCGAGACAGGCCGTCCTCGAAGGTTTTAGATGGTATCAGTATATCATCGAGGTAAATTATTGCGTAATTTAACTTTAGACTTGCTCAAAATTTATTGCATTGTTCGTTTTGAACGTTAAAGGGGGCGTTTTCTCGCCAGACTTTTCTTACTAATACAATGGGGCTGGCGTAAGGAGAATGCGACTCTCGAACAATACCGTGTTCCAGCATCTCATCTACCATACTCTGAACTAATTTTCGTTCAGAATAGGGTAAACGATACGGCCTGTACACAATGGGAGTATCGTCCTTTAGACATATTTCCATTTCGGTAATAGTAGTAAAGCCCAAGTCATGCATGCCACTGGAAAAAACAGGTTTTGTACTTATCTAACAATTTCTCACACTGTTCTCTCTGGGCGTCAGTTAGTTGTTTACCGAACTCTACTGCTTGATCGTTGACAGTATCTTTATGCTCAAAAATCCTGTATACTGACTTGCTGGTGCCAAGGTAATATGCGCGAGTAATCAAGGTACCTTCTAGTAGTGTCACGGGGTTAGTACCCACATTTTGAATTAATAATGAACAAGTACCATTTGTTACGGTGTACTCTCCAGGCAAAACACAGGTTAGTGTTCACGCACAAGTTATCTGTAGTCCTAACCAGAATGCTTCCTAATTTGCCTACGTCTATGGTGATGTTTTCAATAGCCAATAAAGGCAGTTTCATTTGTGGAGCTGAGTAGATACGTTCGAATTTTAAATCTGTTGCAGTCTTAGTGATTTGTAAATTAGGTCGTTCAGTAAAACTGTGTCCGAGTAAAAGATTGTACTTAATTAGTGAATCGTCGACTACGAATAATTCAACATCTTTCTCTAAAATATTTTGAACTTCGATGTTCACTTTCGTGGAACCTAGGGGCAAATAAGGTATATTCCCAAGGCCTCTCAAGAATGGACCCTCAACACTTTCCCATGTTAGGTCAAGCCGTTTAGCGTCACTCTCACGGATGACCGTAGCCTCACTGCCTAAATCAACTAAACAAGGGATAGCTATGTCATTAATCTTAACAAGCAATCTGTATTTATCGCTGGAGTTATTGTGAAGTGAAACTTTAAGAACACTTTTATCATTTTGATTTGAATAAGATTCTTTTGATCTTTGGCAGTTAGTAGAGAGGTGTCCCATAAGGTTACATTTTGAACATTTTATTATTGGCTTTGGACATTTGAAGCTGGGATGGCCTACTTCCTGACAGTTAAAACAAGTAAGAGCTTTAGGTTTAAAACGATTTTTGTTTAAAACATTGTTACTCAAAGGATTACTAGGTATACGCCTATCATCATTATTGTACCTTTTATGATCAGGCTGTTCTCGCGAATTATTTTTGATAGATTTGAAAAATTCATGAACGTCTTCCGGCTTTTCGAACCTTGCCGCTTGAGCTCCTACTCTAACCCCTTTGTCATCTATCCCGTGGATTAAGCAATCCACCGCTTGCTTACCAAAAATCTTACATCTATTCAAAAGATTAATTTTGGCAAAATAATATACTTCCAATGATTCACTCAGGCGCGCCCTTCTGTTAAGCATCTCCGTAAGCAGATCTGCGTAATTTTCCGTTGCTGGAAATGATTCTTTGAGCATGGTTTTCCATTCATTCCAGGAATGTTTAACAGAGGGTAGCCCCTGGTACCAGGTTCTAGCATGTCCGATGAGTTTAGGCAAGGCATAGTGAATGGTCTGTTTTTCATTCCAACCATATATTTCGGAGCATTCGTCGACTTTATCAAGCCATACATTGATAGTTTGTTCCTTCGACAATGGGTTGAACTCAGGTAGTACATTATTAAGTGTTGGAAGAAATTCACGATCCCCTGTCCTATTCTTTACTACATATAACAATTGCTCAATTAAATCAGAAGGTTCAATCCTTGATTTCTTAATATTAGGTTCTTCATCTATCTTATCATTTGAAACGTCGGAAGCTTTACGGGGAGGGGACATACCTCGCTGCCTTTCATTCGCGGTGGATGTACGACTGCGCTGCATGTCTTCTTCCAACGCCCGCAGGCGTCTCCTTGTTCCTTGAGAGTTCACGTTCCTGGTCACGTAGCCTGCGGATTGAACTGCCGTAGTGCTCGCGTCGGTCACGCGGAGTACTACGGCTGCGGCTTCGCGTCAGCCTGCACCGGGGGTTGTAGCTGGACTCGTGGCGTCGGCATCGACTGCGGCTCTCTCTATCATGTCCTGTCTGGCGAGCGACATCTTGAGGTGGAGTGGTCACTTGCCTCGTTCTATTTTCCACACTGTTTCTGCCACTCATTGTCTGAAACTCAGAATTAAATAATATGAGGATTGACTTTTCAACAATTCCGTATTTGTACAAACTGATTTCATTATAATATGTCGAAATAATGTTTCGATATCACACAATCTCCAGTTAGACCAAAAAAATAACGTAGTTCAGTCAAAAGAGATGCGTAACAGTATATATAATACTTAGAATTGTTAATATTTTAGAATATTTTTTTTTTCATTTCGATTTCGCCAATGACGTAGATATGGACCGGAACCGGAACAATAACAAAAATATTCAGACTTCTCTCGATTCTGTATTATAGCACAGGAAGTGAGGAGAGAAATATGTGCTAGTGAACAATGATAGTGAAGGTATTTGTAAAATAGAACTTGGGTAAAACATATGCTTAATCCGTTATTATCCATGTAATATTGTATGTGATGTATCGTTTTTTTTTTATAGTATTTACCGTCGAATTGTATATTCTAACCGTTTATGATATAATTTAACAGCATTTGTAACATTATGTTAAAAAAAAAAATCAAACGGACGGTAGATAAAAAAAAAAGGTGCAACGAGAATTTGGTCACATGTTATTGTTGCAGTTATGCATTACAATAAATATACAAATACCTTTACGTTAATGTCGCTAAACTGTATTTACAAATAATTCTCTTTTAATGATACGTAAGAAGAAAGATTAACACGAGAAAGAGAAAAAAAAATATATAACTGGGCGTGCAGGTTATAATGCAAAAACTACAGTTTTCACACCGATCCCACTTCTGAGTTGTAACACTCAGAAGGGAAAAGGAGAGAAATTAAATATTTATCACTGGAGCACCAAATTTATTATTCATTTAGACAGAAAATAATAGTAATTCACAGACATTTTCACTTACATTGCAATTCATTAAGAGCTTCACTTCAAAACTGACTGACCGACCGTTGACACCTTTTCTGGAGTTGTGTTCGGGACGATGTAGCACAGCTAACTGACTCATAGCTGTTACGACGTGCAACAAGAAACCTCGCTGCGACACTGCTTTACCACTAAAGCTAAAAGCCTAGCTACGACACTGCTATACCACCGAGGCTCACTGTATGCAGTGCTGCGCGATAGTGTACAATATTAGTTTCCGACAATACTATGGATATTGTATACAATACTAATATAGTTGGTTACAGTGAGTTGTAACACTCAGAAGGGAAAAGGAGAGAAATTAAATATTTGTCACTGGAGCACCAAAATTTAATTATTCATTAGACAGAAAATAATAGTAATTCATAGACAATTTTCACTTACATTGCAATTCATTAAGAGCTTCACTTCAAAACTGACTGACGAGACGTTGACACCTTTTCTGGAGTTGTGTTCGGGACGATGTAGCACAGCTAACTGACTCATAGCTGTTACGACGTGCAACAAGAAACCTCGCTGCGACACTGCTTTACCACTAAAGCTAAAAGCCTAGCTACGACACTGCTATACCACCGAGGCTCACTGTATGCAGTGCTGCGCGATAGTGTACAATATTAGTTTCCGACAATACTATGGATATTGTATACAATACTAATATAGTTGGTACAATTGTTTTAATCAAACTAGCTCACTACTTTCGTATAACACTCTTCATGTAATAAATCGTACATTCATAAATCGCACGGGAACTGAAACTAAACTTCATGTAAATACGTATGCATAGTTGTATAAATGAACCCGGAGTCTCGGTCTTTTGAAAATAAATACCACGTGCTAATTTAGTAATTTTCAAACAATAGCACTACGTTCAATTGCAGTCCCGGATTTTTCCCGGGATTTTTATTTAACAAAATGTATTTTAAAAAGCCGCTTGTAGGGGTAAGTCCTACAAATATAAAATAATACTGGTAAATGCTCAGAGTAAATAGAACTGGAGTAGGCATCAGTCAAATTTCTTGAACAAATTTTTCTGTCATATCTTGCGGGGGGCGAGGTTACTACTACACTCTAAACCAGCACACATAAACAGAAAATTTTAACGTTTTTACAAATGCACACATGGACACATGACACACAATTTTGAAATTCACGCAAACAAACCTTAAAAAAAGTACGTTGACGTTCTATTCGAACACAAAAATGTAAAAGTGTGGGAAGTAACGAGACATCACTCAAAAGAATGATATCGATAAATCGCTTTCGTTCAATGAATGAATGTTAACTTGGCGTTAATATTTCAACATAATTAAAATATCATGCTTCGACATTTAGTATGTAGTCAATATAAAATTGACAGATATCGAAGGTTAATAAAATGCAAACTTATACTCAGTAGTTTATTATAGTAAATTATAACATCTAATAATTTTACCTAATTTTTGTGTCTTTTAAACTGCATATTTGTTATTTGGTAGGATATTAAGGTAAAAATACGAATTTTGTTGCATGAGAAGCTACAGAAGTCCTATTAAACCGGAAAATAAAATAAGTTTTATTGACACCAAGTTGCGGATACAACAAAAATTGTATTATTACGTCAAAATTAGATACTGCAACACCGACATTGTTATAATAACATTAAAAATGCGTTTTCTAAAAGAAATATTTTATTGAAAAACACGTTTTAATACACACTATAAAAATAATTGAGTTTTTTGACACGGGATTGACAGTTAGTTCTATTATTCCCATGTATGTCATTATAATAATTAAATTAGTTAAATCGTATTAAATACAACTAAATATCAGATAGGGATCTTAAAAATACTTTAACAATCAACAATATCTCTTAAACGAAATTTTTTGATTTTTATCCTTAATATGTTAGCAATGATTTTGAGTAATTTTTTTTGCAGATTTATATTGGGTTATAATATTTTGTGAACCCCCATGCTCCGGTCACTGATGTAATTAATATTACATCATTAGGTAATTTTTCGACTGCACCTTTTAGTGTATTATAATCCGAGACGTCATTATTAAACAATATTAAATAAAGCGTACTTATTTTCTGTTTACTTACTTTGTTTGTCAATTATATTTTATTATTCAATAAGATTTAAGCATAATATTTTTAATTAATGTCAATTATTCCATTCATTCATTCATTCCTATTTACTCGTAAAACCAAAATATCGATATAGTTGCATCCCTATTATGTACCCATTCAAGTGTGAAAATCAATTAGGGTTGCTGATTAAAAATGATAATATTTTTAACTAAAATTTTTAAGTTTCTTAGAGATGGCGCTAGTTTACAGATGCTTACCTTTTAAGCATGGCTCTTATATTTCCTTAACAAAATTACACTCACAAAGTAAGTGTTACTATTTTATTACTGCTATTTTTATAAACAAAAATAACATACAATGAGATTAACAGTGACAGATTGAGTAATTCGCGATAGATAAAAAAAACTATTGCAAATGTCCTCCTCATACATCTTTTTGATTTATATATATAGAAACCACTAATAGAAACAAACTTGTTACTTAACTGTTATTCTATCAAGGCACCTTCACCATTTGGTATTGTACAAAAAGTGTCATGTCTCGATAGAATAACAGCAGTGTGCTACTTGATTTATCATCTATACTTGATTTGAAGGGAAGTTTGAGTTTAGTTCATTTTTACATTATTGATTGTTTTAAATAATGCACCTATATAAATACTTATAAAAATATTTAATTTAAATGGTATAATTGCTAGTACATCGTTATGTATAGAACTGTTAAAGTATCAAAAAATAGTAAAATTGTGTATTATTGTAACAAGGCATCGGCAATTTACTGATCCTGTTACTGATTAAATTAATACCTACCAGATTAGAAAATTGTTATATGAACTATACAAATTCTATATGTAAAATGTCATAATTAATTGAAATATGATAATGTTCAACCCTAGCTCACGCACTACCCACGAGACTATATGACGTCAGACCGCACTCCTCACGAGACTATATGACGTTAAATTTGAGTTTGCAGAATTGTAAAACATGAAATTATGAATTAAATAATCAATAAATCTTAAAAATAATACTTGCAAATGAAAGGTGACACCATCTTTTTGCATACTTGACGTGTTAGACTTCTTTTTACACGAAAAAACAGCACAAATAGGCATTTTAGGGATCTCTGTTCGCCGCGACATGCACAATGTTGTGTGACAGCCCATAAGGCAGCTCAACTAGTTTTATATAACGTACAAGATTCCGAGTCTTATGCTTTGGCAGAGGGGAATGTTAGACAAGCCATCTCCTGTCTTGGTTACTTTGAGGGTAAATGGTATAAAACACAGATTTGGTCAAAATATAATGTATTGGTAAAAATGGTAATGTATGGTAATGAGCACACGCGGCGCGATTGGTGTCCGATCGTGAACTAATTAATTACATTAAATTGAGCAATAACGCTGATCGCGCGGAATGTTTGAAGCTAATCCACTGTACTTCGTACACCGCTTCCATAATATGTGAGCAAAAATTAACTTTAGGTAAATATGCATCCGATTATCCGATCTCTAGTCATAACTACTTACTAAAAAATGTGACCATAAATACTGTTACGTAAAACCTTTTCTTATTTTAACTCTTTAATTGGTTTAAATTTGGAACGCGCTTATAATCTTAAAACTTATTTCGATTCCTGTCATTCCACGTCTTTTTTTATCGACATTTGTTAAATTTAGATTGTATTTAACGACGTCGGTAGTCGAGTGGTTAGTCCACCTACTAAAAACCTCAGCGATACGCAGTTACGCCTAGCCGTATGCGCGTCATCCCAAAGAAGAGCTGCATCGCGCCCTAACGAGGCCACTCACCATCACAGTGACAGCTGTGTGCAGTGGTCAGCTGTCACTGAACAATTGTCATCTCAGCTTTCTGCTGTCAGTTTGAACCATCACGGGAAATCATACTATATATTTAACTAGGTATATATTTATAACTAACATATCTATCATTGCGCATAATATTATATAAGCACATAATTATAACAGTTAATATTTTATTAATTACTAGCTTTTGCCCGCGACTTCGTCCGCGTGGAATAGTGACTTCCGGCAGATTTTTGGTTTTTCCCACATAGTTCCCGTTCTTGCGGGATTTTCGGAATGGTCGAGTTTCCGCAGAATTTTTAGGATAAAACCTATGGTTTTTTTTCGAGTTCCAAACTATTTATATCTGTACAATTTTTTAAGTAAATTAAATTGGCATGGTATCTCGTAGAGCTGCACCCCCTGCTGGTTTGTTTGGCTGGTTTTGTTTCGGAGTTATTTATCATTGTAATCTTTAAAGTTTTTTGTTGAAATTAAGCTATGTCAAAGACAATTTTATTCACAATGAAGTACTCTTAACCAACAACATATTTATATTTATATTTGAATAAAGATTAATATTATATGTTGATACAACTTAAACAAATTATTTCGACCAAATTTGGTACCATAAAAACGGTCATTGTGACTAAACCTTAAAAGAGATAGACATATGCCGTCGCGGACTTTTTTTTAGATCATGTATAGAGGAATAATTCTTTCATACATATTTTTTGTGTATCTTGAACCGTTTTCGCAGCGCACGCAAAGAAAGCCTTCAAAAATGAATAATTTTCCCCGTTTTTTACACATTTACCGCTCTGTCTTTGCTCCTATTGGTCATAGCGTAATGTTATTTAGCCTATAGCCTTCCTCGATAAATGGACTATCCAACAAAAAAAGAATTATTCAAATCGCACCAGTAGTTTCGGAGATTAGCGCGTTCAAACAAACAAACAAACAAACTCTTCAGCTTTATTATATTAGTATAGACTAGCGGACCCGACAGACTTCGTCCTGTCAAAAATATTTGTACAGTGGCAGTTTTTTGTTCCTAATTATTTGATAGATAACGTCGCATAGCCAACCAAATCGCAAAAAAAGTCTAAATGACCTATTACATTTTGTGGCTATTCAATTTTGGCACGTGACATTAAATCCTCCAACGATGTATTCTGTGCTCCAACGCACGCACGCACACTGTTTTGATAGATATGATTGAATTTCAACTATACGTAGCGTTAATAAAGCGCAAATTGACTCTTTGATGTTAGGAACACACCTTCATTGCTTAGACAACAGTGAATGCTTGCAATATGAACAATTACAACAATGTAATTTATACAATAACAATAAAGCTCAATTCGACTGTACGTTTTAGTTAGAAAACGTTCGCATGGGAAAATAAAAGGACTGTTTTTAGGGTATTTCCGATAATTATTCGAATTTTCCTCATTGTAAAAACCCTCCTTGAACTTCAACGAACATTAACAAAAAAGAATTGGCCAAATTGGTCCAGGCGTTGTTGAGTTATGGGCTTACCAACATATTTTGCTATTCATTTTTATATATAAGAAGATTATTTCTACTAGTACTTTGTACCAACTTAATGCATTACACCTAATATGTACATAAATCGTTACATCCAGAGATATCCGTATTGGGTATGCATGGGACACTTCCCACAGCGCTCCCGAATCCCAATGGTCACATCCCGTCGGCATTGCTGGGAGGAAACAGAAGCTAGACACGTGAGCGGTTAGTCAAGAGGCCTACTAGCAGCCGACAAAATAACGGATCGGAACATAGGAAATCTATTATGATTTTATCAAATCAATAACATTTACATAATTTGAAGAGAGAATATAATATTTTGCATTTTAAATGTATTCATCGGACTATTGTTATGAAAATATAATAAACAATCTGTCTTAAATGAAGTAATTTTACATCGCTATTAAATAAGACTTAATAAGTCTTGAAATTTTTATATTTACATACCTTTATGACATGTTCCTTTAATTTTGTATATAATTGTGTTAAACTGATCGTTATGTTGAATGTCAGCATTTTTAAATATATTTTTTTTACTTTAATTGTACTCATATGCATTATTTTTATATTTATATTTAGGTATTTTTGGATAATGTCACAACACACAACACAGTTTCCTTGTTTTCAATTTTTTTTTCTTTATCTTTGACTCATATACCTATTATTCGTCAACAGCCATCTGTGGTCAAATGTTGCTAAGCACAGGAACACAAATGTTAATATGATTTAAATATATAAGCTACACGGAATATTTTTTAGAATTTAGAATTAAGTTCGGTACCAGCGGAAGATCAGCGTTAGCCGCAAGGTTAGCAACATGCTGAGCTGGGGCCATTTGAGCCAATTTTAATGCATTTGGTACGTTCAGTTTGTTTGTTTTTGCTGTCTCAATAAAAATATTTTCTTTCTTTCTTTCTTTCTTTCAAAATTTGTAACAATCTGTATTCTTTTTTTTAAAACAAAAAACATCACCACACCCTAGGATTTTTATTCTGTATCGTGGGTGCAGTCAGATATATACACTCTTTCTTGCACATACACGCAGACAGAAACACATTTTAGTAGGTCATACAAAATATCTGTCCCGTGCGGGAATGGAACCAAACGTGTCATCGATCTTATACGTCACAGCTTAATTCGTCCTACGCTTTATTATTTGATTAGGCTTTAACCACGCTGGCCCAGCGCGGATCAATTGACTACATACTCGTACACCTGAGGCTCCCAAACTTTTTTGTGTCGTAGACCCTTTGCCACGTTTTTCGGTATTGGGTAGACCCCCTTTTTTTTCCCCTGAGGAAAATGCATTAAATTGCATACCCCGGCTGAGGCGAGCCGGCGGTTATGTGGGGCTCTCCTCCCCAGAAGGGGGAGGCCTACCCACTAAAAACCTCAGGGATGGCCTTCCTCAGGCATGTAGGGAGCCCCCGACAACATCAAGCCACTTCCGGGAACCCCCAGCCTACGCTCCCCCGCCGATACAGAGGAGCCCTCCTCGGGGGAGGTTCACTACCTCCCCCGGTCTCCTCCACCGACGACGCCCCCCGGCTACGGAAGGGGCGTCGTCCATCCCGAGTCGCCGTAGCGGTCGCGACTTCCTCGCGCCCGCCGGCGACCCGCGGCGGCGCCGCAGCTGTGCTACCGAGCCCGGCGCCGCCTCCTTCGAGCGGGATCGGCCATCTCCCGACCCCGCTCGGCGGCCTCCTTCTGGAGCATCACTGCTTCACAGAAGGAGTGGGTAGACCCCCCCTACTTACCTGATATTGAATGCCTACATCCAACCACTTACAAAACTCTATAAACATTTATAATAATTTAATTACTTCATAGGTACTTTTATAAATAATTTTATGTCTTTATATTACAAGATAGTATCATGTAAATAAATAGGTACTATCAGTGTATGTTGAGATCCATTATCGTGGACCCCCGTTTTCATTTCATTGACCTCCAAATTTTTATTTCGCTGACGTAGACCCCTTGCAAGTTGTCATAGACCCCTGGGGGTCAGTGACATAACACCTTTGAACTGTTTGGTTACAGGTCCATGCCTGTAACCAAACGTGCGTCATATCTAAGTCCTGCAAGTCACAGTTGGGTAATTCCGACAATTGCTTAAGGCTATTATCATTTAATGATACAAAATCATCGTTGCGCACAAATTGTTGTAAAAACAGTCTACGAGTACATTCGACATCATATTGCACGAAACTGCTGCAAAAAAAGTCTCCTTGAACTTGCTGCCCCCAAATCGGAGTCGACGAAGATCGTGCAGCACGAACACTCCAATTTCAATGTTCTTGTTACTGAAATAATTTAAAGGGTTTTTTGAAGTGGAATTTTTTGAAGACTATAAGAGTGAAATTTTGTCAATAACATTGTCAAACAAAGTAAAAATCGGGTGGGGCTGTGCCGGGGCACACGGTCGTTGGTTTTAACGTGAAACGTCTATGTTAGGGAATCGCTTTTAAAGTTAAATATTGAAATAAAAACAACATTGACGGTGTTTTAAGTATTTTAATAAAAAATCAATGTCACAACAGCGAGCTGACTATATAATTAAAATATTCACACCACATTTTTGTTTCTAAGACTAATAGTTTTTTAATTATTAAGGTACGATGATATAGACCTTTTCGTTACGGTCCACACATTTTAAACCTGGTACCTGTATGTTTCGGCGCGATTTTAAAGACGTTTCACGTCAAAATAATACTTCGGCTGTTAAAAATAATAAATTTATGTCTACCAAATAGTCTGGCCATAAATACTGTCATGAAAAACTTTTTCTTATTTCAACTCTTTAATTAGTTTCAATTCGGAACGCGCTTATTATGTTAAAACTTATTACGGTTCCTGTCATTTAATTTAAAGAGGAATTGACGACCTCCGAAGTTTGAGTGGTTTTTTTCATTGATTAATCTGTTTTTTTTTTATTTTGTTATCACAATGACAGTTTGTCGCTTTATTTCTTGCAGGTTTTCATTTAATTCCCACAGTTGGAGAAATGGCTACAAGTGTGTATAAATCTTTTGCTTCAACCACTCTATCTATTAAAAAACGCATCAAAATCAGTTGCGTTACCTCTCCATTCAAGCCGTAGGGCCCTTATGGCCAGGGCTAGGCTGAGTTGAGTCGGTAGGTCTGTTGGGTCGAGCCGCCTCGATTCACCAGGAGTCCGACATAATCAACGCATCTCTACTTGCCGTTGCGGTGGTATCCATAAGGATTCTCAGCCTCCTCTTCTGAGGAAAAAAAAACAGTCGCGTCGGTTAAAAGTTTTACATAGGGATATAGGGACAATCCCACCAACCTCCCATGGCCCTATCAACCATCTTAGTTTTACGGGCCAAAGCAGCGGGAGATGCGCGCGGAATCTGCATACAGCACTCTGCCGCGCGCACTTCTTCACTCCCTACAAATTGCTAATATCTTCTTCCATTGTCCTCGGGTCCCTCTTCCCATTCTGGGGTGGACAAACACACTGACGCTTTCGGCTCTCCCCGAGGTCGCCGCGTGCCCACCGTGGTGTACCGCTGGCTTCGTCCTAATCACCTCCACCTCCACCACCAGGGATATAGGGACAATCCCACCAACCTCCCATGGCCCTATCAACCATCTCTGCTGATCCCACTCCTTATGTACTGCCACCGATGCGCGAAATCCCGCAATCGTAGGAAATTCGCCTCCGTCCCTACAAGGTCGCAGTAGTAAAGTAGGGATAGAGGGACAGAGAAAGAGACTTTGTTTTATACTATGTAGTTTGTGAATTTGTTTAAACTTGCAAAGGAAGTTAGATTCAGTCGATTTATCTGAGGCCAGCTTTTAATCAACGATTCAATAAAAAGAAAGGGAGAAAAAAAATTGCCTGGTATTCTTGCTGGTTCTTTCCAGTACAAGGTCTCTGGCTGTAACTTGTTAATCAATGGCGTAACATATTTGACGTGCAAACCTGATTGTTTTAAATCTTATTTGAAGAATATATTTTTGGATTTGACTTAATATAAGATACTAACACAAGACTGTGATTGACTGATTTTAATACAAATCTTGGAGAAGTGATGAAAAATATTGGTGATTAATAAATCGTTGACTACAGCTGTTTACCTTTTTGTGAAAAACTATTAGAACAAAGGACAGCATCCGCATAGATCATTAACGTGCGCACGCGCCGTGTCGCGGGCGCGGCGGCCGTCTTCTGGAACTGCGCGACATTTTTGACTTAGGGTCTGTTCAGACGAATGAGGTAGCGACAAAATTCAAATGAATTTTGAATGTCAAGCAGCGTATTTCACTTAATCAAATCAATACAAGTAAATGTTATAATGTGAAATATACTCGTGTTGCAGTGGATAAAATCGAATCTCAATTGTTAATAGGGAGTAATATTGCCATCTCTTCGCCTGTACCCCCCTGTATAGTGACTTCAGCATGGACACTTCAGAAGAAATAATCTGGAAGAATTGTTTTACAAATCGAATTAAACAAAAATTGTTTAAGATGGCCATGACGAAATAACGAATAAGAGATTTATATTTACGTGTGTAACAACCCTAATGTGGTTCTAGCGAGGCACCGTCACGGTAACTTGCGACGTATGATCATTGTTTTTGTTATAACTTTTTTAACTAGTCACCATCTTTTTATTCAAACATCAATTATAACATACCTACAGAACTCGCATCTGTGTTTTTATAATAATAATAAGTGCGTATGGAAGTGACGACCCCATCGCCCGCTGGTGGGGCATTTAGTGCCTCTTAACTGCCATAAATGCCTCATCAGAGCAATCAGTCTCCTTCAGGGCAGCTTGTAGCGAACTGGCGGTGAGTTGCGTCACCGAGGGCACCGATGGGGGAGTACGCCACTCGCCTCTGCCTTACCTTAACCGGCTGGGCAGAGTGCTGGAGTCGCAAGATCAGATGCTCGAAGGGTGGAAGTGTAATAATGTCATAACGCCTACGGTGTCTTGTCGCAGATACACCTCTCTACATCATTAACCGTTCACACCAACTTTGCTTTCTTCGCACCAATATTGGTCTGCTTTCTTGGGAGCCCATTTAGTGAGTGGCGAGTCACCACCTGCCATATTTAAATCAATTAGGAGGCTTTGAGAAGGCACGTGACCGGAGTCTCTACAATAGTCCGATTTTCATTACCACCATAATCTAAATGCAATAGGCCACAAACGTTTTGACCACTAATGACAATAGTTTCTGTGCATCTAACTACACCCAGTCTTTGGTTTTTATTTTTCATGGTGCAGATAGAGATTACACCCAGTTGGTACACTCCACGCACACTTACATTAAATTTCGCTTAAATGGCTTCTACACCTTGGATCTGTATCCCCGCGCACGCCTTATAAATAGAGATCGGATAATCGGATGCATATTTACCTAAAGTTAATTTTTGGCTCACAAATTATGGAAGTGGCTTTTTAAAATACATTTTGTTAAATAAAAATCCCGGGAAAATACGGGACTGCAAATTTAACGTAGTGATATTGTTTGAAAATTACTAAATTAGCACGTGGTATTTATTTTCAAAAGACCGAGACTCCGGGTTCATTTATACAACTATGCATACGTATTTACATGAAGTTTAGTTTCAGTTCCCCGTGCGATTTATGAATGTACATTTATTACATGAAGAGTGTTATACGAAAGTAGTGAGCTAGTTTGACTAAAACAATAATCAATTAAATAATTGAATAAAAAAACAGAAAAATTTTATTTAACAAAACAATAAAAAGCCGTTTCCATACTTTGTCTTAAACTAACTTTAGGTAAATATGCATCCGATTATCCGATCTCTATTATAAAGCACCGTGTTTTATTAAGACACGTGATATAAGCCACAATAATAATAATAATTTTATTTCGAATTCAATACACATATGTTAGTAATGTTACGCCGGTGGCTTAGTAAAACTTCAAAAGTGATTTTTTGTGACTTAGAAACGTTTTCAGCAGGCTGAAACGTCGTTTCAGGCCGTTTCAGAAGTAGCTCTTTCACATACTAAAAAAATCTAAATTACACCCAAGTTACAGTAGTTTTCAGGCGCCTGAAACATGTTTTCAGTACGTTTCAGGCTACCCTCTATCCAAACCCGCAATAACCTGAAAACCCGTTTTCAGGCGTTTTCAGGACCCCTTATGAGCCATTAAGCCTACTTCAGTAAAAGGACATAAATTTCAATAGGAGTGAAAGAGATAGCAATAGTAGAAAGAGACAGAGATAGTTAGAACATTCGAGAAGTATTAGAATGAGAAAACATCATTAGAAAGAGATAGACAAACACAGAATATTCGAGAAAGATAGTACGGGAATATTCGAGTGTTGTGTATCGAGAATATTCGAGTATCGAGACAGTTATACTCGAAACGTCTCGAACGCGCGACGTATTGGACTACACATTCGAGTGTGTCCGCGAATGTTCTGGCAAGAGTGGCAAGTATCTTAGGGGACTATATAAGGCTGTGTCCGGCCGCCGAGATTATTATTGTTTTGCGATACAGTGCGAAAACATCTAAGTGATATTGGAGAACTAAGAAGCGACTTTCAGTGCTTTCAGTGAAGTTAGTGTACTAATTAATAAAAGTTCAGTGTTTTGGTAGACCGCAGTTTGATTTACTGACCCCAAGCTCGTAACATTTGGTGTCAGAAGTGGGATCAGTATGCCGGTTCTACCAAAGGAAGACACGGAAGGAAGAATCCGGACAAGAAGCCAGCGACAACAGGAAGCCGACCAGAGACGCTTCGGAGCTACTCAGCCGCCAACTGACGAGGACCAGCAGTCAGTTATGGAAGCCACTCCCTCAACGTCGGCTGCCGCACCAGATTGGGCGGCTTTCATGGCGATGATGCAGGAGCAGGCCGCCGTCAGGAGGAGCAAGCACGCCGTCAGGAGGAGCAAGCACGCGTCTGGAAGAGCAGTTGCAGCGTGATAAGGAGGAGCAGGCCCGCCGTCAGGAGGAGCAAGCACGCCGTCTGGAAGAGCAGTTGCAGCGTGATAAGGAGGAGCAGGCCCGCCGTCAGGAGGAGCAGGCACGCCGTCTGGAAGAGCAGTGCAGCGCGATAAGGAGGAGCAAGCCCGCCGTCAGGAGGAGCAGACTCGCCTTTTGAGGGAACAACTGCAGCTCGGCCAAGATGAACAAATGGTCCTGATCAAAGATCTCCAAGCGACTTTCGGCAATAAGGTCAAAGTGATAGAAGATAAGGTTTTGCAACACGAGAACCGTCTCACCGAAGCTGAATCTGAGATTGCCGATGTCAAGAAGGCTTTGGGTAATCTGAAGGTCGGAGATGGGACAGCCACTATCGTCACTGCCGCTCCTTCGGTGCGAGGATTCAAAGTGCCACCTTTTGATGGGAGTTCCTCGTGGTCAGCCTATAAAATACAGTTTGAGGCTGTAATGGAGGCAAATGGGTGGACTAAAGCCCAGGCCATGACCGCACTCAAGCTAGGCCTCCGAGATCAAGCCTTGACAGTCCTCGAAGCTCTTGACAAGAAGGTGAGCTACGAGGAACTACTGGAAGCGCTTGAGGCAAGATACGGCGACGCACACCTTGAACATGTGTTTCGGGCCAGCTAAAAGATCGGGTTCAGCGTGTTGGTGAAAACCTGCAACAATGGGCCCTAGAGGTAGAAAAACTGGTACGTAAAGCGTACCAGTCCGCACCGACGTTAATTGTGGGCAACCTTGTACAGGCTTTTGTCGACGGCATTCGGGACCTCGAAGTGAGAGCTGCTGTGAGACTCGGGCACCACAAAACCCTTAAAGACGCCCTGGCCCATGCTCTAGAAGTGGAAGCTGTGAGGCAAGACCATCGGTCTCACCGTGTCAGGGAGGTAGTTGCAACACCTGTGCGTAACCGCTTCAAGGGATACAGCCCTAGATGCTACACTTGTGGCGAAAAGGGACACCTCCGATCAAGTTGTCCTAAGCGTAGCTCAGGGAATGATGAAGATGGGCCTCAGGAGAACAGGGCAGCTAATAGCGCTGTCCAACAACAGCAGGGAAACGAGTAAACGCCAGGACTGCGGGGCGAGTGCTGGCTGGTGTTCGCAGAGCCCCAAGGATTTCGATCTCACAAGCCCACGATGGGAACAGCCTGATCATCAATGGCGAGGTTAACGGAAGGCCATGTAAGCTGACAATCGATACCGGAGCTTCTCGCACGGTTGTCAGTTCCAACTTGCGAATCGGTTTCTGAGGGACTTCAGAAACAACAGCCTGGAGCGATTAAATTTAGTAACCGCCACCGGTCAGCACATACCCGTCCGAGGCGAACAGAAGGTGGAGTTGAAGTTGGGTAATCAAGTTTACCTGCACAACGTCATTGTGGCTGATATTGTCGATGACTGCATTCTCGGACTAGACTTTATGAGGAAGAATGGTTGTGAGATCGACGTCAAGCAAGGAATTATGAGTTGTGGACGAGAAGAATTGTTCATGGAAGGAGCCACACCGGGGAAAGTGTATAGCTTAAAGAAAACCGCTCTACCCCCAAAATCAGAAACCATTGTGCCGGTTAGTCTCCCTTACAATTCTGGGAAGATACATCGATGTGTACTCATTGAAAGATTAGATCATGACCAGCCATGGAAGATGGCACGAACTCTGGTAAGAACCACTGGCTTTGCAGCAGTTCGTGTACTGAATCTTGACGATAAAGAACACGTGATCGAAAAGGGAATGTTACTTGGTACGAGTGAGGAGGTAGACTGGTTGCGTCGTTGTCAAGACACGACTCATACAAATGTCAACAAAAATGAAGGAATCAGCGTGTCAAAACTTTTGGAAGACTGTCGAGACGTTTTGTCTAAGGAACAGATAGACAAGGCTAAGAAGTGTTACTCAAGTACGCTGATGTTTTCTCTACTAACGACGAGGACATTGGAAGACGAGTTTAGTTCAACACAGAATTAACACTGGGAACGAATTGCCTATCCGCCAGCGACCAAGAAGACTACCGATAGCACGGGAAAAGGAAGTGGAGACCATGATTGAAGGAATGGTGAAGGAAGGTGTTATAGAGCCTTCGTCCAGCCCATGGTCTTCACCCGTGGTGCTTGTTAGGAAAAAGGATGGCAGCATGCGTTTTTGTGTTGACTACCGCCGCCTGAACGACATCACAAAGAAGGACAGCTATCCATTACCCAGGATTGATGACACGCTGGACATGCTTACCGGAGTGAAGTGGTTCAGCACGTTAGATTTAAAAAGTGGCTACTGGCAAGTAGAAATTGACCCTAAGGACAAGGAGAAGACTGCATTTTCTACTGGAAAGGGACTATGGCAGTTCAAAGTGATGCCGTTCGGGCTGTGTAATGCACCGGCGACTTTCGAAAGGCTGATGGAGCTGGTACTCCAGCGGATTGATTGGAGAAGCCTGTCTGGTCTATTTGGATGACATCATCATCGTGGGCCGTACGTTTGAAGAACACCTTCAGAATCTAGAACGGGTGCTATCAAAAATTCGAAGCGCCAACCTGAAGTTAAGCCCTAAAAAGTGTTCCTTCTTCAAACGACAAGTGAGCTTCCTAGGATACGTGGTTTCGGAAGCGGGTGTCCAGACAGATCCGCAGAAGATCATCGCCGTAAAGGATTGGCGAGTTCCGAGAGACAAGACACAAGTAAGAGCATTTTTGGGTTTGTGTTCCTACTACCGGCGATTTGTTAAGAACTTTGCCGACATTGCCAAGCCTCTTCATAAACTAACGGAAGAAAAGAGAAGTTTTTGCTGGGATGAAAACTGTGACGTCGCATTTCAAGAACTGAAACGACATCTGTGTAACACACCTATTCTGGGGTATCCCGATAATGAAAATGAATTCATAGTGGATACAGACGCAAGTGATACTGGGCTAGGTGGTGTATTGTCGCAACGGAAAGGAGATCGCGAAGTTGTTATAGCATACTTCAGCAAATCTTTGTCCAAACCTGAGAGAAATTACTGTGTCACGAGAAGAGAATTACTGGCAGTGGTGAAAACATTGCAGCATTTCAACAAATATTTGCTTGGTCGAAAATTCCATCTGCGTACTGACCATGCTGCATTGAAGTGGCTATTACAATTCAAGAATCCCGAAGGACAAGTTGCGAGATGGATCGAGTTACTTCAAGAATATGACTTCGTGATCGAACATCGCAGTGGAAGATCTCATGGTAATGCAGATGCTTTGTCAAGAAGACCTTGCTCTGAAGACTGCAAGCACTGCGTAAAACAAGAGGCAAAAGCAGACCTACCTGTGAGAATGCTAAACACGGATCTTAGCAATGAATGGAAAGAAACCTTTCAGCACGCTCAGCAGTATGATGTAGACATCAAACCGATTCTCGAATGGATCAAAGCCGGTACTCCTAAACCTGCCTGGAGTGATATTGCGTCGATGAGTTCTATCACGAAGAGCTATTGGGCTCAATGGGACAGCCTGGTTATCCAAGATGAAGTCTTGTGCCGCAAATGGGAAAACGCTCGAGGAGACCGTTGTCATCTACAAATGGTTGTACCCAAAGCCAAGATACCGGATGTTCTACAGCTGTACCATAACGGATGTTCGGGAGGTCATATGGGAGTGACGAGAACTCTGCTGAAAATAAGAGAACGATTTTACTGGATAAATTGCCGTGACGATGTTGAAGATTGGTGCCGCAAGTGTACTAGTTGTGCTGCAGTAAAGGGACCTCATACACGCAGCAGAGGTGCATTGAAACTGTATAACGTTGGTGCACCATGGGAAAGGATTGCCATAGACGTTGCGGGACCATTTCCGGAAAGTGAATGCGGAAACAAGTACTTCATGGTTGTGATGGATTATTTCACTAAGTGGCCGGAAGTCTTCGCTATTCCTAACCAAGAGGCTTCAACAGTTGCGGATAAATTAGTCCATGAAGTCTTCTGCCGTTTTGGAGTACCCTTGGAAATTCATAGTGATCAGGGAAGAAATTTTGAGTCTCAAATATTTCAAGAGATGTGTCGAGTTATGGGTACCCATAAAACGAGGACCACTTCTTACCATCCGCAATCTGATGGGATGGTGGAACGATTTAACCAAACATTGGAGAGGTATCTTGCAAAGGTTGTGTCAAGCAGGCAAAAGGATTGGGACAAGCACATCCAACCATTCCTGATGTCATATCGAAGCGCAGTCCATGAAAGTACCTCGGTGACACCAGCATTTGCAAACTTTGGTAGGGAACTACGGTTGCCTGCGATCTACTTACTGGAATTCCACCTGACGCCCCGCGGAATATAACCGAGTACGCGAATGATTTACGCAACAAGTTGAACGACGTACACGAGCAAGTCAGACAATCAAGCCAACAGATGTCTGAGAAGATGAAAACCCGCTACAACCGAAATGTAAACAACAAGGGCTTTGAAGAGGGTTCGTTGGTGTGGTTACATAATCCAGTCCGCAGTAAAGGGAAATCTCCGAAGCTTCAAGCCAAATGGGAAGGACCCTATCGAGTTTTGAAGAGGATCAACGACGTCACGTACCGGATACAGCGGAATGCACGTAGCCCTGTAAGATTGTTCACGTTGACCGACTGGCGAAATACCACGGAAATAATGATGCTCGGGACGAGCATGTCTTAGGAGGGGTAGTGTTACGCCGGTGGCTTAGTAAAACTTCAAAAGTGATTTTTTGTGACTTAGAAACGTTTTCAGCAGGCTGAAACGTCGTTTCAGGCCGTTTCAGAAGTAGCTCTTTCACATACTAAAAAATCTAAATTACACCCAAGTTACAGTAGTTTTCAGGCGCCTGAAACATGTTTTCAGTACGTTTCAGGCTACCCTCTATCCAACGCCGCAATAACCTGAAAACCCGTTTTCAGGCGTTTTCAGGACCCCTTATGAGCCATTAAGCCTACTTCAGTAAAAGGACATAAATTTCAATAGGAGTGAAAGAGATAGCAATAGTAGAAAGAGACAGAGATAGTTAGAACATTCGAGAAGTATTAGAATGAGAAAACATCATTAGAAAGAGATAGACAAACACAGAATATTCGAGAAAGATAGTACGGGAATATTCGAGTGTTGTGTATCGAGAATATTCGAGTATCGAGACAGTTATACTCGAAACGTCTCGAACGCGCGACGTATTGGACTACACATTCGAGTGTGTCCGCGAATGTTCTGGCAAGAGTGGCAAGTATCTTAGGGGACTATATAAGGCTGTGTCCGGCCGCCGAGATTATTATTGTTTTGCGATACAGTGCGAAAACATCTAAGTGATATTGGAGAACTAAGAAGCGACTTTCAGTGCTTTCAGTGAAGTTAGTGTACTAATTAATAAAAGTTCAGTGTTTTGGTAGACCGCCGTTTAATTTACTGACCCCAAGCTCGTAACAGTAACAATGACTTAAAAACTAATGTTAGTACATTTTTTTAAAACATTTACAGATTATATTTACAGAATGGCGTTATGTAGTTTAATATAATGCATTAACAAATGAAGTGTCCTACCGTACGGAAAACGCGCGCAGAATACTGTTCGGGCCCTCGCGAGCGAACGCCCGAAAATAATGACTAGCGATGTGCCGAGTATGGTTTGGACTCGACTACTCGAATACCAATTTATTTTGATTCGAGTACGCTGGACTCGATTCCAGTACTCGAGTCAGGAAAAATCGGTTCGTACTCGCTAACTCGATTATATTTACATGAGTCCTACTAACTCGAGTTTGGTTAACTCGCTTGTACTCGCAAACTGTTTACATAAGCAATGAAGTGGCGCGGGCCTAATATTACAAACAAGTTTGAACCTGCAACTTTTTGTTTTTATTTTGTTCTAAAATCGGACTCTAGTTCTGGACTGGACTAGAATTTCTAGACTCGAGTTTAGGAATCAGACTCGAGCCTAGGAATAAGACTCGAGTCTTTTTTTTTTTTTTTGTTCCCCTAAGGAAAATGCATTAAATTGCATACCCGGCTGTGGCGAGCCGGCGGTTATGTGGGCTCTTCTCCCCAGAAGGGGAGGCCTACCCACTAAAAACCTCAGGGATGGCCTTCCTCAGGCATGTAGGGAGCCCCCGGGAACATCAAGCTTCTTCCGGGAACCCCAGCCTCCGCTCCCCCGTCGACACAGGGGAGCCCTCCTCGGGGGAGGCTTACTACCTCCCCCGGTCTCCTCCACCGACGACGCCCCCGGCCACGGAAGGGGCGTGGTCCATCCCGGTCGCCGTAGCGGTCGCGACTTCCTTGCGCCCGCCGGCGACCCGCGGAAGACTCGAGTCTAGAAATATTCGAATACCAAACATAGAATTCGAGTACTAGGCTCGAATCAGGGAATCGAGTCCTGATTCGAATACCGTATAAACTGACTCGAATCGACTCAATCCACCAAAACAGCGACTCGGCACATCACTAATAATGACCGACTGCGCTTGCGCATTACTGTATAAACAAGCTATTCGCGCTTCAGCAAACATAGAGGAGGCGCTGCAGTATCATGCCAGCCCCAACAATATCCTGAATGCGTTTTTGTGTTACACTCGTAATGAGTTGTAGGCTCTCTGTGTAAAGTCGAACCACAGTCGCACCGCACGTGTAGAAGCTCTGTGAGAAGGTGGGGCAAATCCACGCGCCAGAGTCCTTGGTAATTGTGGGCTTGGACTCGGTCAGGTGCAGTTCGGAACCCCTTTACACTCGAAAATGGCAATAATTATTTTGAAACACATGGATCATATTTGTATGCACCCTAAATGAATATTTTGTCCGCGACTGCCAATAATTTTATTAATTTCTAGGTAAGAAAGAAACATTAAACAATTTCTACTTCTTGAAGATGTTCACAATGTACTATTCTTAGGTTTTACAGCTGCCTCAACATAGCGTGACCTTGACAGCCACCGACAGAATTATAGTTGAGTAAGCATGCGCGCGCGCACTTTATTTGATTGTATCTTGCCCACGCTTATGGCGGCCGTACAATAACAATCCTCATTATCGCTCCAAGTAGCAGATGTGTTCCTTAAAAGATAAACGTAATTGTTTAGTTAATAACATATTAATTTGATTTGAATTCCCACGGATGACGAGTAACCACTGATGTATTAGGAAACACATAAATATATTGCATAATCACAATTCCAAACGTTTTTAGAGACTAATATCGAGTGTCGTTTCGGGCAATTTGATTACTAACTAGCGAACCCGACGGACTTCATCCTGTCAAAATGATTTGTAAAGTGGCAGTTGCTTGTTCCTATTTATTTTATAGATAATATCGTATACCCTACCAAATTGCAAAAACAATCCAAATGAACTATTACATTTTGTGACGGTTCAATTTTGGAACGTGACATTAATTCCCCCAACTATGTATTCTGTGCTCCAACGCACACACGCACACTGTTTTGATAGATATTATTTAATTCCAACTTTACATAGCGTTAATAAAACGCAAATTGACTCTTTATTGTTAGGAACACACCTACATTGTTTAGACAAGAGGGAGTGCTTGCAATATGAACTTTATACAATAACAATATAGTTCAAATTGACTGTACGTTTTAATTAGAAAACGTTTGTATGGGAAAAAGGCTGCTTTAAGGTTTTTCGATAATTATTCGAATTTTCCTTCCAAAAAAAACCGTCTTTGAACTTCAACGAACATTTTAAAAAAAGAATTGGCCAAATTTGTCCAGGCTTTGTTGAGTTATGCGCTTACCAACACATTTAGCGATTCATTTTTATATTTAAGAAGATAAGATTAATAACAATGTTCGTGCAGATTAATAAATCGCCAACTTGTAACTACCTGAAGTGAAAGGATAGTTCTAATCAACTCTTCAGCCAGTTGATGCCCAGCGCTGAACATGGATCTCCAAGGATCTCCACACTGTTCGGTCGTGCATGCCAGCGTCCGGCGCCATTCTGCGCCGATATATTTAGATCCCATATACCCACTACCACTCAAGATTCTCAATTCTTCAGGCTGTGTCAGTGACCCTGTTTCTTCTGCGGATTTCATCATATCTGATACGACCCGCAGAGATACTCCGTTGATAGCCCTCTTCATTGCCCTTCAGGTGACTCTGAACCACCCTATAAGCCCAACTATAGTAAGCCCATAGTTGGGCATATGCTACATACATTTATCACAATAGTAATCAACTATTGTGGATAAATGTATGTAGCATCGATAGCCTAGTTCAGAGGTGGGCAACCTGCGGCCCGCGGGCCAACTGCGACCCGCGTGCATATAAGCTTTGGCCCGCGAACATTTTTAACTGCCTCGCCCCCTCCCCTGAGAGGGCGAGCGCTCAGATGAAGCCGATAGGGCCCCAGGCTTTCTGTCCGGCCAAAGGCATTAGGCAGTGTTTAGATGGTTGGCTGGCCTTCTGTCAGAGTCCAACATAACCACCCGCCGTAGACCGGGCGCAGGTGGTATCTTGTGCAAGGTCGTCCGAGCACCAAGGGGTTGTTAAGACGGCCACTGTGGTGGCGCACCCCTTATGAGGATTCGCTGCCTCCTCCCGCGAGGAAAAAAAAACATTTTTAAATTTTTATGACTTTTTTACAATTCAAATATAGATCGCGAATTACAGACGGGAATTTAGAAAGTAGCTTAGTATTTGCTACTACGAGTACTCAAATTTAACCAGACATAAATACCTTATCTACAAATAAGCAGCGACAGGTGTCGCATTAATATAATTGTACGACTTATTTTTTTTTTGTAATGTTGTAGTGCAGTAATAAAAAGTATTATAAAATAATACCTAAAATAATACCTACAAAATCAATGTTAATGGCCCGTTCAAGTTTGGTTGTATTCAATTTTGGCCCGCATTACAATAAGGTTGCCCATCCCTAGCCTAGTGGATGGTTAAAGCGCACTGCCAATATCAGGTACCGGGTTCGAATTCTAGTCGTATCTATACTATTTTATTGTAAAACTAGCTGGTGTACGCGACTTTCGTCTGCATAGATGGTTGATTTCTCCTCTTACTTGACACTTATCGTTATTTTTTTGACAATTCACACAGTCCTTACTTAATATTAGAAACGCGAAAGTTTGTAAGAATTGATGTATGTTTGTAACTCTTCCACGTGAAAACTACCGAATATTGTAATTACACTTTATAATAGTATAGCTTATACATCAGAATAACACAGGCTACAATTTATAAGGATACTGTGTGAATTATCTAAAATATTATGATAAGTTTCAAATACGTTGGAAAAAATCTACTATATGTGCAGACAAAGTCGCGGGCATCTACTACCGTCCTTACCATAAGGGCACACTGGGTCCGTGTCCAGGGCCCCAATTCTCAGGGGGCTCCGAAGGATCTACAATTTCTCTCATACATTTATTCTCAAAACGTTTTTCTTGACACATTAGACATTACATTTTTCCCAAATTAATAACTTTATAAAAAGTACCCTAGTAGCAATTTAAGTTGGCTAATAGTTGGGCCTCCGTCCACTTTTGAGTTGGCCGACGGTGTGGTTTGCCACCCCTAAAAGTTGTAGGTCCTATAGTAGAGCCAACTATTGGCTAGCCATCGTTAGCCCGTTTGGTATAGTTGGCCCAATGTTGAGGCAACAGTGGCGTGGTTGGAACAATGTTGGGGTTTTGTTGGCAGCACCATAAACTCCCAACAAAATCCCAACAGTTGGCATCGACACCCCAACGATAATTGCTACTATGGTATTTACGTGGCATATACTGCGCTATCATATCTACGAAGACAGACGGCCCAAGAAGGCTCATTTCTATCTGAAAGCTGAGGCCTAGAGACGCCTATGGATTTATAGTTCAGGATTCCAACAGCTGAAGCACTAGCGTCGAAATTACTGAATCAGTAACGTTATATAAGTGCAGTATTCCAACCGCCGGATAGCGCGAGCATAACTTATTTATCGAGCATGACAAACTTATTTTAAAAATGTCAGTACAATTCGCGTTTTTTACTGTACTTGTGGGCACCAGCTAAGAAACTGTAGTTTCAATTACTATTTGTCTTTATGACATTCTGGAAGTACTTATAATTCTTTTGCTTTGCACTGTATCTTCTAAAACCTACGTAGTAAAATCTGACGTAGGCGGCAACGGCGCCAATATCTCGACAGACGAGCGTGGGTTCGACCCTTTATCGAAGTATACATTAAAGGCTGAAATAATCACTAGAACAAAATCTCTACTGCGAGCCAGCAATGTATTGCGATCGTAGGCGTGATGTCGAAAGACGCGTCGGCGTTTGAAAGCCCTTTATTGAACACAAACTGATTATCAGAGATATTTATAAATGTGTTCTTAATCTCCATTACAATGACACCCACGGCTAGTTCATTTGTATCAATTTTAATTAAAACTTTCGACATTTTTATTTTTACAACAGGGAAGCTTTCGCCTTCAAGTCACAATATGGTGCTTGGTGATGAGACGAAAAACGACTAAGGTACAAATGCTCGCATTCATCACACAAACATCTGCCCCCACCGGGATTCGAACCCGGGACCTCAGAGATGGCGACACCTTGAAACCGGTGTACTATCCACTCGACTATGGAGGTCGTTAATGCAATGGAACTCATGTCACTTTATCCAATTATGAAAATTGCACTTATTGTTTATTTGTAGGTTTATAGATATTTATTGCAAGTTTACAATATAAATCAAATTTAAAAATAAACATCCCAACTAATATTATAAATGCGAAAGTGTGTTTGTTTGTTTGTTTGTTTGTTACCTCTTCACGCTTAAACTACTGGACCGATTTCAAAAATTCTTTCACCTTTGGAAAGCTACATTCTCCCCGAGTAACATAGGCTACTTTTTATCCCGGAAAAATCGACAGATCCCACGGGATGCGCAATAAAGGCTTCGCTCAAAAACTACTGCACAGATTTTTATGCGGTTTTCATCAATAGATAGAGTGATTCTTGAGGAGTTTTGCGGCATTTTTTATCTCGGAAAAACGGATAGTCCCACGGGAAGCGCGATAAAATCTTCGCACCATAAACCGACTTCCGCGTATATGTAGCCGTGGGCAAAAGCTATGACCCTTAACCCTCTATACACCCAATCCCGAAATCCACGCGGGCGAAGCCGCGGGCAGAAAGCTAGTATATTTATATTAACATTAAAGTACACAGTGTTGTTCCGATGGTGTAATTATTCGTCTTCGAATTGAAAATCGCCATATAATCATCATCGTCATGTTTATTATAAAATAATACTATGATTTTCTCGGCATTACTGGGTGTCAAGGAACTTCTTTTCATATTCATAATCCATTTATAAAGCGAACAAAATATTTCCTCGTCAACAGAAGTCAAGGGAACATATCTATAACCATTTTATAAAGAATTAGCGTCCAAAGAATTTTCGATTTCTTTATTTAGGTCAACCACAAAATCTAAGTCAGGATTTCGATCCATAACAATTTCAAGTTTTTTTATTATTGATTCATGCGAACTCCAACCTATGACAACTTATTTATTACAATAATAAGCTAAAAGATGAAATACTATTTTGAAAGTTCAATATAATATTTTTACAATCTCTGAAATTAGTAAGTTCCCAGGCATATCCATACTATTGATGTCACAAAATCGAAAGTACATAAAATTAAACTATCTATTCTGAGCACTAATCAGGTAAGTAGTCTACCCAAAACCAGAAAACATGGCAAACGGTTTACGAGACAAAAAAGTTTGGGATCCTCTGGTGTTAGCCTGAGAAACGATATAGGTTAATTTTTAATGCGATAAAAAAAGATTTTAATGAGTTGAAATAGAGGATTAAAATTTGTATCGAAAGTACATAATTTTTAAAGCTATAGAAGATATATTTTATTCTTTTAATTAGATAGATATAGTTCAATTGTTACATCTTTATACATATATATCAGTATCATATCTTTGTATTTGTATAAATCTACACCAATATTATAAAGAGGAAAGATTTGTATTTTTGTATGGAACGAATAAACTCAAAAAGTACTGGACCAATTTTAATAATTATTTTTTCATTAGAAAGCACAACATTATCACTGAGTAACATAAGCTATATTTAGTACTAGATTACTATAGAAATATATAAGCAATGCAAATCGTCCGCGGGTGAAACCGCGGGACACAGCTAGTACTTATATAAGTATAATTATATTTATTGAAAGTACTTTCAAGATTTATTCGTACTCGCTTGACACTTCGTAATAATTATTCTATCGAAACAACGATAGTTATGGCCTCTTTTTTTTTTACGTCTCCCCACTTTAGGATTTTTATCCTGTGTCGTGGGTGCAGTCACAAACATATCTCACATGCACAAACACACAGAACGAACAAATTTTTGTAGGTCATACAAAATGTCTGTCCCGTGCGGGAATTGAACCCGCGACCCGTTGCGTAGAAGCCGATTACTCGACCACTGCGCTAAACGTGTCTCATGCGGCTCTTTACTTTTACTATTTTTTTTTCTAGCACAGCAGTTCAGCGTAGCGTAGCGTAGCTTGAAAGTACTTTCAAGATTTATTCGTACTCGCTTGACACTTCGTAATAATTATTCTATCGAGACAACGATAGTTATGGCCTCTTTTTTTTTACGTCTCCCCACTTTAGGATTTTTATCCTGTGTCGTGGGTGCAGTCACAAACATATCTCACATGCACAAACACACAGAACGGAACAAATTTTTGTAGGTCATACAAAATGTCTGTCCCGTGCGGGAATTGAACCCGCGACCCGTTGCGTAGAAGCCGATTACTCGACCACTGCGCTAAACGTGTCTCATGCGGCTCTTTTCTTTTACTATTTTTTTTTCTAGCACAATAATTTTATCTGCTCATTTTGTAAAACTACTCACTCAAAAAAAGTGATGGCTAATTATCAGTTATTTGCCTGAATTAGGCAAATATTTAGCTGAGCCTTGACCGTTTGCTTTCTGCAGCATACATATATTTATGGTGTTTGATTGTATGTTTGTTTCTTCTTAATTATTACTATTGTTTTATTAGATATTTATGTGTATTTTGCGGATTTAATGAAGTATATATTTCAACATTCAAGGTTTGTAAAACTTTTCTCCTATAAAGAGTGAAAATAAGGGATGAATGATTTTGTTCAAATAAGAACTACTGAAACTACCGAAAGAATTTTTTTGGGAAAGTTGGTATAGGGATAGGTTCAGGCTCGTTAAAGGTCATAGGGGAGGATTTTTACCGCAGAAAAATATATTTCTGTTGCAGGATATTGCGATAAACAGCAACAGTTCTGGCGTAATTTGATATGGGGATGATTTGAGACCAGGGCAGCATAGGATATTTCATACTGTAATCTAATAATTCTCTTACTCACCAACTAGAGTTATAAAGAAAACACAAATAATACAAAATAACAAAATTACTGATTTAATTATCAACTTTAACAGTAAATTAAAAATAACAGCTAATTAAAATAAGTGTACTCTTTATTATGAATAACTTTATTATTTAAAGTAACAAATTTTATTGATTAAATACAAGGGCAGGTTGGTTCTGGTGCTGTTTGATCAATCTCGGCAAGGAAGGATATGTACCAACAATGGTTGATCAGGGTATTGAAATAAAATTATAATTAAATGGTAATTCTAAAATCTAAAACATGAACTCTTAAGCTAGATTCCCATCCCCCGGTGGTTAGTACTGAATACCTTCCTTGAGACTGGGTCCAGACACTCGATTTTAACTCTTCTTTTAATATATGGCAGTTATTCTTCTTAACTTTTATATAATTTTCTTCAAGGATATTTTACATAAATTTGTAGGGCCGGGGCTTTCAGGTATACTACCTCCCCCGGTACCTTTTTGCCCTGTTACATATCATAAAAATGCTACATTATCATAGTCATGGACTCAATGTGGGTGGTCTATGCGGTTCAGAAGGAACCCATATACATTATTGTTCTTCATACAATTAAATCTGACAACTAGGTTACAAAGAAAAAATATCAAACATGATCTATTGAACATTCATCAAATTATGGTACATTTACATCTTAAAAGAACAAGAATTTACATTTATGATTAAATACAAACACCAATTACCTCAAATACATGAGATTAGCAGCTGAGCAACTAATTTCAGCATGATTTTGTATGGGTGGCTAAGCCTACCCGCTCAAAACAAATATCGATAATTATTTGTGAAAATCATTACTATTGGGAACACCAGTACTAGAGCTTTACAATTGAAATTAAAGAGATAAATGCAACAATTACTGACCTTTTTATCGGGCTTTCAATATGTATATATTTTAGTTTATTATTTTTTCCTTAAGTGCCGGTGGCAACTCAATTTAATTATGTTCCAACAGATATGGATATTTGGTTAAGTGAAATACTCCTGAAATCGATCCTGAAGGATTTGTGATCCTGACACCACTTTCCGTAACTTTTGAATGAATGAATGAATGATAACTTTATTGTAATAAAAACAACATTTACACATGTATTATACATACTATCTAAATTACTATAGTACAAAAGGCGGCCTTATTGCCAAAGCGGCAATCTCTTCCAGGCAACCTAAAAGTAAAGGAAAGTTAACATAAAAACTTGATTGACGGGAGATACAAATATTAAATATATATATTATAAAAATGATGTAAATCATATACTACATACATAAAAACTAATATACATTCATATACTACATAAAATACATGTACTAAAACACTACAAACAGTAATGGAGAATACTAATTTTCCAGCTGCAAGAAATGTGTTTTGATCGCTCGCTTGAAAGAGTCATGCGAGTTTGCACGCCTTATTATTTCTGGAAGGGAATTCCAGAGCCTGACGGCTTGGACCGTAAATGATTTGTCATAGAATATTGAAGAGTAGTGGGAGAACAAGAGATAGATCATTCGAGGAACGAAGGGTTCTATTTAAAGTTGAGGAGTGGAGAACAAAACGGGATTTGAGGTACTCCGGGGCATTTGGATTGGTAAGCAGAGAATGGAGAAGGGAAAGGATATGACAGTCTCTTCGACGGGTTATTGGTAGCCATTCAAGTTTGGAGCGATAATGAGAAATATGGTCGAACTTGCGTAGCCCAAAGATGAACCGTATACCAGGTTCTGCAAACGCTCCAATTTGTATAACTGGGAAACGGACAAATCAGGGTAACACGTATCGGAATAGTCCAATATTGGAAGAAGAAGGGACTGGGATAGTAAAATTTTTGTTTTAATAGGAAGCAAATTTTTAAAGCGTTTAAGGGAGCTGTATGCACCAACACTCTCCTGCTGACCTCTGACACTTGTTTGTGCCATGAAAGGGAGCTGTCGAAATAAACGCCCAATTTCTCACCTCTGTACTTATATTAATAATCGAATCATCAAAATAAATGACCGGTAAGGAACTGTAATTGATTCTGGATATGTACCAAGGACTGCCAATTATGATACATTGCGTTTTCTTTGGATTAACAAGCAAACCATGACTTCTGCTCCAGTCCGAAATATGCTTCAAATCGAAATTTGTTGTGCTGATTGCTTTAGCCAGGTCATTAATTGACGCCTGTGTATAAATCTGGAGATCGTCTGCATACAAATGATAGGATGAAACTAAGGGAAGAGTAATAGAATTGATAAAAACAGAGAACAGAAGAGGAGATAAAACGCCACCCTGCGGTACGCCAGCAGTTATATCACACCGTAACGAAAAGTCGTCATTAATGCGTACGCGCTGCCGACGCCCGTACAGGTAACTTTGAAGCCACTCAACAACCGGCGGAGATATATTAAGAGAGCGTAAAGTTGCTAGAAGTATGTCAAAATCAACAGTGCTAAACGCATTACTGAAATCCAGCAAAGTTAACACTGTTAGCTCGCCATTCTCCATGCCAAGGCGAATGTCGTCACTGATTTTAACAAGTGCTGTAGTCGTACTATGACCGGGGCGGAAACCAGTAATTTTATACGTTTTTATCCCGAAATATGCGTGAGATTATTACAATAGATCGATTCCCAGATTTCAGATAGTATACCATTACAGATTGCTTACCACCAATGAGGCAAAGACATTCACCCACGTGCATCCCAGACTAGAATGTATAGTATGTGATGTTTGTTATTAAATGGAACTAGGATGGTGTGGAAACTATGTCGATCCGCCACAAATAAAGGAAAGGAAGAATTGATCTTCCTAAATTTAAGTTTAATCCTAAATGATATTTTTGTAACCGGCAGTGCAAATAATTTGTTGTTGGTATATAATCTGTGGGCAGTTATTAATCTACGACACTGTTTTTAATCTATGAATTCCGGAGTGACGTTTCAGTATTATTGATAAAGAACCTATCTTTGTAGACGACGCTTGGCTAGATTTGATTGCCTAATTTGCCCATAGATAATGGTGTTAGGATCATGATAAGCGGTCCACACTATAGAACTGTCAATGTCAAAGTAACAATTCGACGAAAACATAACCAATGCAAGATACAATTGTAAAAGTGATTTTAATCAATATGAATAAAAAAAGTGTCTTTAATAGTACTTAAAATCAGTGAAAAAAAAGTGTTACAATACCACGGGAAGATATATCTTTCCATTTGGTACCCCGATATACATAATGCAATTGAAACTGGCTAGAAAGCTAGTTATCAATTGTCACAGCCAACTGGTTAATATAGCCGTTTAATCAAACAGCTAGCCCTTTGACTGAACAACGTCATTCAATCACACAGCTATACGTCGTTTAGCCGACTTGTTGATTGCAATGTTCAACATTACAGCTAGACGACGCTTAGCCAACTAGTTAAATAGCAAATTAACTAAGGTGACCATTAGTTTAGTAGGTACTTAATTTGAGAGAATAGGAAGACTTTTTGTAATTTCTTGGGAGGAATTAAGTTTAAGAGGTGACCAAAAGTTTGATGAAATAAGTAAAAATGAAAAACAAATTATTTAATATTGGTTATTGCACCAGGCAAAAAATTACAAACTCAAAAATTTACGAAGCAAGAATCATTTCATAATCCCATAATTTTCCCTCGAATATTTGTTTAAATTTTGATTAAAAAATATCTTGAAACAATCACAAACCACGGCTAGTTGACGCTATATTGAAAACAAAACGCACCTAGCGCTGCGGTGCTGAGCGCTGAACTGATTAAATTAGACGGCGGCTTTTGAATCAGCTGTAGTGTTGAACGTTTTGAGGGACTCAAATATTTAATTAATAAGCTAGACGTATAGTTGAATAGCTGTTTTAACTATTTGGCTGCGACAAATATATTAAAGTAATAATTTTCTGAGGAACAACCCTAACTTCCAGTCCAAATACGTGATCAATCGAAAAGTGTTAAACAAAACAATCCCAAGGAAATAGGAACAGAACCGCGAGTTATGAGAAATCGTAACATAACTTCCTCGCGTGTGGAAACACGCTATTTCGAAATATCCTGCGCCCGCGCAGCTGCTTAGAGGTGCACCAACGTAACCACTGTAATATTAGAAAATAACGCAATTTTATTAGCTACTTTGTTTAAGTATAATGGTAAAATATGATTTGAGAATAATTATTTTCCAAATAATAAAAATTTGACAGCTATAATCGACATATTCGACAAAAAATCGGTTGATTTCACAGGTGTTCTTACAGAGTGAAAAGGATGGATACTTTTGTCGATCAATATAATATGCCCATCGAAGTCTACTCGCACTCATGATTTGATGAGACGATATACCAAATCAAAACCGGTTAGTATTACTGTCGAAAAATATTTTTCAGTGTAACTATTTATATTACACTAGCTTTCCGCCGCGCGCTTCGCCGCGCGTTATATTCGAATTTCCCACAGGAAGGATATATTTTAACAATACTGCCATACAACTTTCACCCCCCTCCTTCAACCTTTTAAAACCCTTTTCTGCTTTAAAAGGTAGCCTCTGTCCTTTCTCAGCCTCTAGACTATCTGTGTACCAAAATTTCATTTAAATCGGTTCAGTAGTTTTAACAATATTTCCATACAACAATAATCCCTCCTTTCAACCTTTTACAACCCTTTACAACCTTTTTTGCATGAAAAAGTAGCCTATGTCCTTTCTCAGGCTCCAGACTATCTGTGTACCAAATTTCATTTAAATCGGTTCAGTAGTTTTTGGTGTGAAAGCGGAACAGACAGACAGACAGACAGAGTTACTTTCGCATTTATAATATTAGTATGTATGTATGTATAGTATGGCACAAAACATGAGCTTTTCCACAAATACTATTTTCACAGTACTTTTGATTAAAATTTCACCGTCTTCAATTTTCACAGATGACACTCCAGTTTTTATTTATTTGAGTTCATTAAAATGACGATAACTCTTTTTTTAATGAACCGATTTTGATGAAACAAAGTTTAGATATTATTATGAGTTAAAACAAAGCAAATAGTGAAAGTTTCAAGCAAATCGGTTCAGTACTTTCGGAGATAAACGTGAACATACATACAGACAGACAGACAAAAAATTCCAAAAATTTTTTTTTGCTTTCTAATAATCTATTTAAGTGCCCTTCTATTCATTTCAGTCAAAAATACTAAATGTACAGACAAAATATTTTTACTGTCTTATTATATGTATAGATTTTCAAGCATTATATTCTGTCATTTTTGTCACATTTAAATTTTTCACTGTGTTATATTTGTATACTTACCGAATCTGACATCATTATGTGACTACATGTGTAATCGAGCGGTTAATCCACCGGTTTCATGGTGTTGCCATTTCTGAGGTTCGAGTCCTTCTGTAGGCTTATGTATGATGTGACGAATACCAGCATTTATGTTTTAGTCACCAGTATCGTCATTTCAGCTAAGACGCCCACTGCTGAACATAATCCCCCACCATCCCCGCACCAAGTCGTCTGCCCATCTTATTGGAGGCCTACAGATGTTGCGGTATTCCGTATATGCCTGGCACTCGATGACCTAGGGGCCGTCAGTTCTCCGTGATGGCACCCTGTTAAGTGCCTCTCTTTTTTTTTCCCTGAGGAAAATGCATTAAATTGCATAAACCGGCTGTGGCGAGCCGGCGGTTATGTGGGGCTCCTCCTCCAGAAGGGGAGGCCTACCCACCCGACCCCGCTCGGCAGCCTCCTTCTGGAGCATCACTGCTTCATAGAAGGAGGCCACAGCCCTCCAACCTTCCTCGTCCGCCAGCATTGCCGCAATCAATGCCGGCGGAGACAGATCTCGCCCGATCTCTGCGACCAAGACTCGGCGCTCGGAGGCCCACGCGGGACACTCCGCCAGCGTGTGCTGGGCCGAGTCAAGGTCGGATGCGCAGTGGTGGCAATGTGTCGATCCCTCCCGTCCTATTCGACACAGATGCTCTCACCGAAGCAGCCGTGCCCGGTGAATATCTGAGTCAATCAGTAGGTGACCTCCTCCTTCCCGTGGAGCCAAGCTTCGAGGTGCGGGACTACGGCACCGACGGCCCGCTGGCGCGCGCAGATCCGTAATTCGAGCTGCGCACGCCAGGCCGCCACAATCCGTCGTGCCACTCCCGCTTAGGCACTTCGTGCGCGGGTTACGGGGCGACACACGCCGCGACGCATACGTCGCCGCGTACATGTCGGCCAGGATGTCGAATAGTGGGGAGCGTCCCAGAACTGTCGCCGCCTAGTACGAGATTGTACGATAGCCTCGTACGATCCGTATGGCCATTATCCGCTGCAGCTCCGTCACCCACCTCACTCTGTCCGGGACCACCGCGTCACCCACCCGGATCCGGCAGCTGGGTGGTTCCCGCGCCTCGGAAGACCGTGGAACCATAGCGCCTCGGTTTTGTGAGGAGCTATTTCTAAACCCAGCCGGCGGATCGCCCCGCACGACACATGCCACCCCAAGCTCGACAAGCCTGAGCACCGGCCCGAAGTCGGCCCCGACGAGTCGAGACGAGTCACAGTGAGGACTGGGACCGCGTCGTATGCGAGGTTCCATAGCAGGGGTCCCAACACCGACCCCTGCGGAACGCCGCATTCGACGCTCCTCGACGTTTTCATCCCGTCCCGTCCCATCACCTCTCTACCTCTAATGTTCTCGGACATACCCCCCCCCCCCCCTTGGTGATAGCTCGACCAGTTAGGTCGGGCCAACCCGTGAGCGTGTGGCGGTAGAATCGTCAAAGCACACCCCGCCACGCGCCCCGATATGGGCTTAGAGGTCACGGTGCATAAGGAGCATTTCACCCCAAAAAAAAAATAGGAGCCGTCAGTTCTACGAGCAAAGTGCCGAGCCCATTTTCACTTAGTTTTGCAATTCTTCAGGATATGTCGGTGACCCTGGTTCTTTGACAAAAAATATGAAATATCAGAAAGGGGAATTTAATCGTCAACAAGCGACTTTTTCCGACGACAGTGTACATTCAATATGTTATATATATTATATACATATATGTAAGTTTTTCACATGATTTTTATGTCAATCAGTAGTCCGGAATCTTGGAATCCGGAAACATATATTAGAGTGGTGTAGGTAAGGTTACATCTCATAATAATATAGATATTCTACTAATGATATCTCAAATGAGATAAATAGTCATAACATTACATTATTTGTGCATTGCACGAAACGACCACAGAGCTGAGTTCACGAGGAGCCAAAGTCCACAATTACATTGATGCAATTAATTGGTCACAATCGTTAGATAATATAACCTTGAGAGTTAAGTCTTTGTGATCAGAGGACTACCTACTAAATATATTTATTTATTTGTGTATCTACTTGCTCCATCCTTACAGGCTAAGACCTACTCGTAAATGCAACTGCGTATCATTGTAAAACTATTTTTTGTAATCTTTTTATAAATTGATTGTATTAAAAAATTAAAAATAAAACTGTAGTAATCAAAGCTTGTGATAAGCCGGCCGGTACCGCCGCAAACGCTACGTCCTGCAATTATTAAATCTCTTCGAAAATATTTATTAAAATCATATGCTGTAAAGGGCCATATACTCGTAGATCTATATCAAATCAACAATCTATTTAAGGTATTTAATTTGATCAGTATTAATGCTGTATTGGTTAAGATTGCTTCGAAAATTAGCCATTACTTGTGGTAAAAAGTAAATGACACTGACAGATGAAAATGTTACTGTGGGATAGCCATAAGAGATTACGGAATTTTCTGTAGACCTTTTCAATGTGTACAATACTTAACACCTACATTATTCTGATAAATCTCGTACGGTTCAGCCTGCGTTTGCAATGTAAGCGGAAAAAATGCAATTATTTACGACATCAAATTTGAAAACTTAAAAATAACAGTATTTCTCCACTATTTAATGGATTTTATTATACATATAAACCTTCCTCTTCAATCACTCTATCTATTTATCACTACTTTCTATATCTAAAACTACACTACACTCCATCTATATCTAAAAACACATCAAAATTTTAAATATTTAAGCATACATAGGGATGATGTAGGGACAGAGAAAGCGACTTTGTTTTATGCTATGTAGTGATTTAAATATTTAAGCATACATAGGGATATAGGGCTTTGTTTTATCTATACTAATATTATAAAGAGGAAAGATTTGTTTGTTTGTTTGTTTGTTTGTTTGTTTGTAATGAATAGGCTCCGAAACTACTGGACCGATTTCTAAAATTCTTCACCTTTGGAAAGCTAAATTATCCCTGAGTAACATAGGCTACTTTTTATCCCTGAAAAATCGACAGATCCCACGGGATGCGCAATAAAGGCTTCGCTCAAAAACTACTGCACAGATCTTCATGCGGTTTTCATCAATAGATAGAGTGATTCTTGAACAAGGTTTTGCGGTATTTTTTATCTCGGAAAAACGGATAGTCCCACGGGAAGCGCGATGAAACCTTCGCGCCATAAACCGACTTCCGCGCATATGTAGCCGTGGGCAAAAGCTATGACCCTTAACCCTCTGTAGATCCAATCCCGAAATCCACGCAGGCGAAGACGCGGGCAGAAAGCTAGTATGCTATATGGTGATTTAAAGATTTAAGCATATATGGGATAGAGGGACAGAGAAAGCGACTTTGTTTTATGCTATGTAGTGATTTAAATATTTAAGCATACATAGGGATATAGGGACAGAGAAAGCGACTTTGTTTTATGCTATGTAGTGATTTAAAGTTTTAAGCATACATAGGGATATAGGGACAAAGAAAGCGACTTTGTTTTATGCTATGTGTGATTTAAAGATTTAAACATACATAGGGATATAGGGACAGAGAAAGCGACTTTGTTTTATGCTATGTAGTGATGCCTATGACATATATAAAGATTATGTCAGCTTTTTCGTAAACAAATGAATTTAAGTTTACTTTTACTGAAATTTCACCCCTCTTCATTTGTGCACTTTATCAAGACTCACACTGCATAGTTTTCCATATTTATGCTTTATTGTGGAATCCATTGTCGCTGATAAGGTGATAGGGCAAATAAACTATATCGTTCTCTTAAAGTTTCCGGTGTCAAAAACACAGTAATAGACACAAATTTTGACGCCCCATCTTAATTTTCGACGTAATATGAGGATCGCAGTATGAAACATCGACAGAAACGCCAATTACCGTTAAATATGGCGCGTGGGATGCGCACGCGCAACCTTATTAATGGAAGCGAGGGCGGTAAATGGAGATAACAAGTGATAGAGTAAATTTATTTTTGTTTATGAGTGTCGGGTGACAGAATATCTTACTTTCCTTAAGTATACTAATAATTTTATATTCCCTATAAGCAAAAATCTAGCTTATGTACACATAATAAGAGACAACACACCTTACACTTAAAACAATATTTTTCGGAATCTGTACAATTCTTTCCCAGTTATTTCTTAACATATCATCAGTCTTTGAGATAATTTAAACGCGTCTGGGTGAAGTTTTTTCCACATCGTTGAGCGGCTGCGCGTGTGCCGGGGTGTCGAATGTTAAATTTTATTGTTTCCTGCGCCTTGAGGGTGGATATGGGGAGCGGTAGCCAAATGTATGTCGGCTTCTCCAGACACAGCTACGCTGATCTTCGCTTTGGAATGTTAAGTGAAGCAATTTATCTTTTAGCATTTGTGACATTGTAAGAATACTTAAAGGGTGTGAGGGCATTATTTTCGTTAAGCAGTTTGTAAAATCGTTTTACTTGTCTGATGTTGACCTTGAAGTCAATAAAAGTGCTGACAGTGGATTTCAGTAACAAATAATTACAGCTAAAAAGAACAAAGCCAGCAAGTACTTTGACTTCGCACACGAGGTAACTACTATGTGGGGTGTTGATTTGACAATCACTGTTCCGATAGTTGTGTCTGCGAATGGCTTGATAGCGAAGGGCCGGATACAAAAAGCAGTGATCCTTCTCTCGACAGATTCTTCTCTCGACAATAATAATAGGTGCTAAAATATAAGTGCGTAGGGATGTGACGACCCCATCGCCCGCTGGTGGGGCATTTAATGCCCATATCTGCCATAAATGCCCCATCAGTGCAGTCAGTCTCCTTCAAAGCTATCGCGTTTATTATATAAGTAGGGTCATGTGGACTATGCATTGCGTATATCGTTGTGTAATAAAATAAATATTTTTTTTTCTTTCATATGGTACGGACAAAACATCAACTAGGTCAGTATAAAAACAATCGACAGCACTCTGCACAGCGTCTACTATGGTGTTATTATTCTGCTAATCGTAACTCAGCAGTCAGTGTTTGGAAAACATTGCGAATTTAGTTGTACTGACGAAGCAGGCACGCTCAAATTAACTGACCCAAATCTTCAATTAGGCGCTTAACCTAGCTTATTAATAAATCGGGAGTTATACAAACACACGTTACAGGCGCACCGAACTATAAAGAATGGAATTTCAGATTTAATGATCTTCTGAAATTCTGTTGCTGAGAATATCACGAACATCGGTCAAATCTTTATTTTTTGTTACGCTGAAGAAAATGCATTGAATTGCATACCCCGAAAGCCTGTGGTTATGTGGGGCTCCCACTGGGGGAAGAGGGAGGCTTACCCACTAAAAACTTCAGCGATTTCCCCACTATGCCTTTTTTTTTTTTTTGTTCCCCTGAAGAAAATGCATTAATTTCCATACCTCGGCTGTGGCGAGCTGGCGGTTATGTGGGGCTCTCCTCCCCAGAAGGGGGAGGCCTACCCACTAAAAACCTCAGCGATGGCCTTCCTCAGGTATGTAGGGAGCCCCCGGGAACTACCAAGCTACTTCCGGGAACCCCCAGCGTCCGCTCCCCCGTCGATACAGGGGAGCCCTCCTAGGGGGAGGCTACACTACGCCGCAGCTGTTGCTACCGATCCCGGCGCCGCCTTCTTCTGGCGGCCTCCCTCTGGAGCATCACTGCTTCACAGAAGGAGACCACAGCCCTCCAACCTATCGTCCGCCAGCATTGCCGCAATCAATGCCGGCGGAGACAGATCTCGCCCGATCTCTGCGACAAGACTCGGCGCTCGGAGGCTCACGCGGGGCACTCCGCCAGCGTGTGCTGGGCCGAGTCGAGGTCGGATGCGCAGTGGTGACAATGTGTCGATCCCTCCCGTCCTATTTGACACAGATACTCACCGAAGCAGCCGTGCCCGGTGAGTATCTGAGTCAATCGGTAGGTGCCTCCTCCTTCCCGTGGAGCCAAGCTTCGAGGTGCGGGAGTACGGCACCATACACCATACCACCTGAAAGTATCCACCGGATACACCACCATCCTCCGACCCAAGATGGGTCCCTTGAGCGATAGTGACCTCTTAAAGAAGAAAGGGGGCTTCGCGCATCCGCCACTGGCCGGTAAAAGCGGCCTGCCAGGTTAGGCCATGGCCATATAAAAGTTTTAAAGACAAGTGAAAGAATCCCAATTGCATAGCTTTGGACCTATTATTAATAAAAGTTTTCTTTTTATAGTTGGATTTAATTTTTATTTTTTGTATACTTTAGAATTATATATCTAGGATGGCTTTATTTTTAGAATTAGGTTATTTAATTTTAGTCAATTTATCCCTTGTTAAGCGCTTATATTTATATTATTAATGTTATCCTATTTATAACTGACTGACTTCGCAAGGGTGATATTAAATACACTACAGAAAAACTGTGAACGTTGTATATAGTTGTTATATATTCATTTAAATCGTATGCTATAAAGGGCCATATAGATCTATATTAAATCAACAATGTATTTAATTGGATAAGAATTAATGCAGTATTGGTTAAAATCGATTCAAAAATTAAAAGTAAATGACAAAAATTGTTATTGTGGGATATACATAAGAGATAGACATATACCATCGCGGAGTTTTCTGTAGACCTTTTCAACGTATACAATACTTAGTACATTATTTCGATCAATCTCATAGGGTTTAACGTTTGCAATGTAAGCGGAAAAAAAGTAATAAAATGTAAGAAAAAATGTTATTATACATATAAACCTTAGATAGATAGATAAAACGTTTATTCAGGCAATGTATACACAGAAATAAAAATCTAATAAAAAACTGTAAGAATGAGATGTGCATGTGTGTTGCAGTGCCTGAAAGGGCCAAGTGGGGATTTTTACCTTAGAACGGCAAAACACTGATTTTCAGCCATCACCCTATGAGGAGAGTAGAGGGCTACGAAGCTACAAATAGCATTCTACAAGATTGAGACTAAGAAAAGAAGAATAAAAAATCAAAACAAAATATCTATCATGATGGTTATAACATTTGTTTGGCATTGCTACTTGACGTAAAATAGGTATCCACTATAACACGCTGTGACATCACCTGTTACGTATAATAATAATTAATATACATAACCTATATTTCAAAAGTATAGGTACACTCGAGAAACATAAAAAAAACATATACAAATAAAACTATCTACCTACGAATAATGGGCAGTTGTTTCCTTCAAGCAAATTAAGCGTTTGGTGCTCCAGTAATATATTTTTTAATTTATTTCTGAAAGTCACCTTCCTCTTCAATCACTCTATCTATTAAAAATACCGCATCAAAATCCGTTGCGTAGTTTTACAGATTTAGGCATATGTAAGGATATCATGAAATTTGGCAAGAAGCAATGTCATGTAGCACAAGTAAAGGGAAAACAATCTCTTGCCTGTCATAGTAATCGACGTGCATTGTAGTTTTTGTGGGAGCTGCAGATTTGCTGCGAATCTCACAGGAACTACATGTACTATAGACGACTGTAACCACGATCAGGTGGGCAGTCTCTTGTTTATCATAGTAATCGACGTGCATTGTAGTTTTTATGGGAGTTGCAGATTTGCTGCGAATCTCACAGGAAGTACATGTACTATAGACGACTGTAACCACTTACCAATCAGGTGGGCAGTCTCTTGTTTGTCATAGTAATCGACATGCATTGTAGTTTACGTGGGCGTTGCAGATTTGCTGCGAATCTCACAGGAACTACATGTACTATAGTCGACTGTAACCACTTACCGATCAGGTGGGCAGTCTCTTGTTTGTCATAGTAATCGACGTGCATTGTAGTTTTTGTGGCGGTTGCAGATTTGCTGCGAATCTCACAAGAACCACATGTACTATAGGCGACTGTAACCACTTACCAATCGGGTGGACAATCTCTTGTTTATCAATATCTATACTAATATTATAGAGAGGAAAGATTTGTTTGTTTGTTTGTTTGTAATGAATAGGCTCCGAAACTACTGGACCGATTTCAAAAATTCTTTCGCCTTTGGAAAGCTACATTATCCCCGAGTAACATAGGCTACTTTTTATCTCTCTCTCTCTCTATAGACCCAATCCCGAAATCCACGCAGGCGAAGCCGCGGGCAGAAAGCTAGTATCATATAAAAATAACCAATAGTTTGTGTTACTTGAATTGACAAATTTCCCTTACATCTTTGAAGGCATTAGATCCATGTGATTCATTTCCACGACGCAAATGACAAGAATCAAGTTTGATTACGGACAGTAGAAGACAACACCCTGCACCTGTACAATAGTTAGAATACTTGCGGAGTGGGCTCTGTGGGAACGCCCGTCCATGCGAGGCTTCAGTGGAATAGGTTATTCGACACCGCATACCACACACACATGCATAACTCCCTCGAAAAATGAAACACAGTTAAAGTTTGCGTGAATTCAAGGGTATTGTGGTACTTATCGTATGATCAGGTTTTTAATTTAATATCAACTTGCTCGCATCTGAGAGCTCCCGACCCCTAACTTGTTTGACCTCACGTAGTGAGGTCCGAGAGAATTACTACCGTGAGTTATCATCAGAGCTCATATAAACCCATCAAGGAAGTCTTAATCGATTACACTGGCCAGTGTGGATTTATAACAACATACTTCTTTGAATATACCTGTTATGCCAGCGATTCCCAAAGTGACCCATATCGACTCCTAGAGGTCAATGACAAACTACAAAAGAGGATGACAAACTGAAAAAGAGGACTAGGTTAACGAAAAATACCTCAACTTAAATATTAATACACACTTATACATATAGGTACTTTAGGATTAATTTGCTTTTATTATTTCTTACTTTTTAACTTCTTTTTTTTTTACCTTAATTTTTTAGTAATTCTTAGCAAACAACACACACATTCATACAAATTTTATGGCGAATATGTTACAAAGACATACAATTTTAGTAGTAATGGACGTGTGTGCAGCAGCAAGAAGGGTCAAGGCTCGGCGTAAAATCGCCTTACGACAAAGACACCGATTTTCAGCCGTCACCCAGAGATAACGCGGGCATCGGCAGCCGTACTATTGAGAACAGAACGAAAGTTTGTGTGTGTGTGTACGCGTGTGTGTGGAATGTGCAAGTCAAATATATACATGTAGCATATCTTATATATAAAAATTAATCGCAAAATGTGTTGGTAAGCTTATAACTCAACAACAACGCCCGGACCAATTTGGCCAATTCTTTTTTGTTAATGTTCGTTGAAGTTCCAGGAGGTTTTTTACAATGAGGAAAATTCGAATGATTATCGGAAATACTCTAAAAACAGCCCTTTTATTTTCCCATGCAAACGTTTTCTAACTAAAACGTACAGTCGAATTGAGCTTTATTGTTATTGAATAAAGTTCATATTGCAAGCACTCACTGTTGTCTAAGCAATGAAGGTGTGTTCCTAACATCAAAGAGTCAATTTGCGCTTTATTAACGCTACATATTGTTGAAATTCAATCATATCTATCAAAACAGTGTGCGTGCGTGCGTTGGAGCACAGAATACATCGTTGGAGGATTTAATGTCACGTTCCAAAATTGAATAGCCACAAAATGTAATAGGTCATTTAGACTTTTCTTGCGATTTGGTTGGCTATGCGACATTATCTATAAAATAATTAGGAACAAAAAACTGCCACTGTACAAATCTTTTTGACAGGACGAAGTCTGTCGGGTCCGCTATTATAGTATAAATATGAAATAAATACAAGTAATCTACCATTAATACTATTACCATCCACGCTGTAAGCCTTCCTTGAAGGAAATCAATATGTTAGATAATATTTATTAAAAATAATAATAATTATTATTACTATTATAACCACAAAACTCAGTCGGAATACCTAACCTCTGCAGTGCAAGTAAGTGAGTGCGTAAACTTAGCTTGAAAGTACTTTTAATCGGGTTAATTTTTTTTTTAGTTTTAGACATTTAATTTGTAGATGTGAATGTTTACTAGAGAAGTGCACGTGAAGTGACCCGACCACAACCGGCGTCTCCCGTGGGAGCGACAACGCCGATGGCTCCCAAACCGCAACTTAGCTGACCGGTCGCACAGATGATATATTCCCTAAGGAACCTTTACTCCACACTGAAATATTTTTAGAAAGTCAATGAATACATCCTTACTAACATTTAAAACGAGAATGTTTGTATGGAGGGATGTTTGTATTAAAAACTACTGAAGAAGAAAGATTTCGATTAATATTTTTAATGCTTTAAAACTTATACGTCAAAATAACACATAAAATACAATTAATAAAGATATAAGCAACTCTAATATAAGCTACTATTAAATCCATACTAATATTATAAATGGGAAAGTGTGTCTGTCTGTTTGTCCGTCTTTCACGGCAAAACGGAGCGACGAATTGACGTGATTTTTTACGTGGAGATAGTTGAAGGGATGAAGAGTAACATAGGCTACTTTTTATCCCGGAAAAATCGTCAGATCCCGCGGGATGCGCAATAAAGGCTTCGCTCAAAAACTACTGCACAGATTTTCATGCGGTTTTCATCAATAGATAGAGTGATTCTTGAGCAAGGTTTTGCGGTATTTTTTATCTCGGAAAAACGGATAGTCCCACGGGAAGCGCGATGAAACCTTCGCGCCATAAACCGACTTCCGCGCATATGTAGCCGTGGACAAAAGCTATGACCCTTAACCCTCTATAGACCTAATCCCGAAATCCACGCGGGCGAAGCCGCGGGCAGAAAACTAGTATAAAATAATAGGTAAAATAGATTTAAAAAAAAACCACAGATTCGCTTAAATTACCACTACCTCCCACATAGCATTCACTATACATTGTTGATTATATAGAAATATATGTAACAAAAACATTGAATTATTTCTTTTACCAATTAGAATCTGGTATTGTCCACTGTTAATTTATGTTAATATATATATATAGCTGCATGAACATTTCGCAACCGTGATAATTTCGCTATTTGGCCTGTGCGGAGTTATGTTTTGTGGATTATTCGTAGGACTGGGTGCAGGCCCTGTATTGGATGGGGTGCGATGTCAGATAACCTCCTCGTGGTGCACCCTGGGCAGTCTTTTGACGGCTAATAGTCAGACAGAGGGCTCCCCGAGAGGGGGGGCGGGGGATGGCCGGGTCCGATCTGGCAGGCCGCTACTAGCGGGCAGTAGCGAACGGGCGTAGCCCCCCTGCTGTTTTAAGTGGTGGTGGTTGTCGTCCAGGGCACCCATTTTGGGTCGGTGGATAGCCGGAGATCTCCGGCGGCGGATGTCCGGCGCTAGTTGCCATACGCCGGCGGGGTCGTGGTGGTCGTCCGCAAGGGTTCCCATAGCCTCGTCAGGGCGCGATGTAGCTCTCCTTCAGGATTTAGCTCTCGCGTGCAGGCGTAATCGAGGGGGATCGGTGAGGTTTTTAGTGAGTAGGCCTACCCCCTTCTGGGGAGGAGAGCCCCCACATAACCCCGACTCTCGGGGTATGCAATTCAATGTATTTCCCTCATCGTAATAAAAAAAAAGGCCCTGTGTTGGATGAAACCCCGACGACGCCAAGAACTTTCCACGGGACACAGCACCGCTCAGAACCATCACTTCTCTCATATCTCAACGTCACAACACTCCCTGAAGAATTTCATCATAAGTAAAATATATAACAACAGCATTCATTGAATTCTTTTGATATTTCATAAAGCTCGAACTGTTATTGAGTTTGACAATGACATTTCGGTATTTACTCTAATAATTCAACAACTAATGTATGGCAGTGGTATACAACGCTATACATCCAAGTAAGTGCTGTTTGTTCATGTTGATTTAATGTTTGCATGTTTAATGTTTGCAATGCATTATGGCAATATAACAAAATGGATCTTCAAATTCAACTCATGTTATAATAGTGTGTATTTAAGGACCCAAAAGGAACCATCCAAATCCTTTCGCTAAGACACCTGTGAGAAGCTGCGCAGGTGTCGTAGATACCGCGCACTCAGCCGCCGTGTCGGGAATGTGCCCAAAACACCCCTAAGCTCAATCAAATCAAAGAATCATTCGATATACGACACCAAATACGATATTTTCTGACCCTCCCTTACTTTCAGGATTCCCTCTCAAAACTAAGCACTCCTTTGCTTCTGTATATTGTTTTTATAAAAGTTTACAAGATAGATTTTCATTTATAAACCTAGTAACTTAATATTGAATAGTAAAATGCTTACTAATATAATAAATGCGAAAGTAACTATGTCTGTCTGTCTGTTTATCGCACTTTCATAGCGTAACTATTTAAAAGATTTACATCCAGATTGGTACATAGATTGTGTTAAGACTGAGAAAGCACGTAGGCAATGCAAAAAATGATTAAAACTTATTTTTAAAGCTCTTGATTAGATATATTAACACGATATTCAAAGCTATTAAAATATTACCCTAAAGGGGGTAAAAAATGGACAAAGGACATGAAATTTCTGTTTGAATAGGCTCATAAATTACTGAACCGATTTTAAAGAAAATTTTCCGCCGCAGAAAAATATACCTTTTCATCTGGAAATTCTGATATAACGCGGCCGAAGCCGAAGTTAGCCTCTAATAATTACGTTTAGTAATACGTTCAGTTTTTTTATTCTCCTCTACACGGTCTTCTACCAGATAATCTGCATTATTCATTTATTCATTATTTATTTTGTACGTGTAAGAGTACCCACAAAAGAAGTGGGAAGTATATCTATTGAAACATAAAGAATGAAAAGGACGATTGACGGACATTTCTTGTTGAATAAAATATATATTCTATCGGACCTGATAATTATTCGAATTTTTCTCGCCGCAAAAACCGTCCTTGAACTTCAACGAACATTTTAAAAAACGTCTATGTTAGAGATTCGCTTTTAAAGTAAAAGATTGAAATAAAAATAAAGAACTCAATGTCACAACAGCGAGCTGACTATATAAGTGAAATATTCACACCACATTTTTGTTTCTAAGACTAATAGTTTTTTAATTATTAAGGTACGATGATATAGACCTTTTCGTTACGGTCCACTTTTTAAACCTGGTACCCGTATGTTTTGGCGCGATTTTAAAGACGTTTCACGTCAAAAAAGAATTGGCCAAATTGTTCCAGGCGTTGTTGTTGAGTTATGCGCCTACTAACACATTTTGCGATTCATTTTTATATATATAAGAATAAGATACATATACTTATCTCTCTCGTATATATAATATAATATGATAGATGAGTCTTCAGATCTATATTTATTCAAGATAAATGTTTTATCTCACAAAATACCTTCAACATTTTTAAGAACCGCTACCGTTTTGCAAATTCCAACTTAAAATTACAACAATAAAATCGATGGTATGAAGAGTAAAATTTATATTGTTCTGAGAACAATGCGTGATTCGTTTAGAATGCAACGATCCAAAATAACTGATCCTCTATCGACCTCTTTGACAGTGCCATTGAAGTCCATGTGTTTGTGGAGAACTTAATGCGGAGAATTTATAGTGGAGGCATTGTTTCAGGTAAGTGAACCCAGCTGACTGTCAACACAGGTCAAACACGTGAAGTTTGTAAAACGTGAACAAGCTGCCAATATTCTGTAGTAGGTACCTACCTAAATCTTTTTGTCAATTTTCCTATTCTGGGAAGGCAAAGGGCACGATGCCCATACAGCCAATTCATTGCTTATTCTTCGTCGAATTTCTTATATCTTCATTTTTCATAATTTTTCTTCTTTATTATTTTTTGTGAAAACTGTAGCCAAGTCATTTGTTTAAAAGTTATGTAGTAATTAAGAATGTAGTAAAATTAAAAGTCAGGGTATAATATGTCAGGAGTAGTACTAAACAGAGAAAGTCAGTCCAATTGTTTAATCTGAGGTAAAAGCTGTAATATTTATTTTTTAAGCGAAAGAAAATCAAAATTTAGGCAAATTATTAAACGGATACTAAATACACTACAGAAAAACTGTGTATATAATAAATTATAGTTTAAAAAACTAAAAAAAACTCGCTTTTAAAATTAATTGAATTAAGAAATTTAAAATAAAACCGAGTAGTCAATTGAAAAATTGATATTATTGAAAAAAACACGCAGCGGTTATCGCTTACCATCAGGTGATCCGCTTGCTCGTTTGCTGCCCTATCCTATATTAAAAAAAGGGGGTGTGGCTATGTTATGGACACGGCCGTTTGTTGTACGTGAATACGTCTCGTAACGGGTAATAGTACGCAGCAAAATGGCCTTCAAATTGGCGGGGCTCCCCCTCCACCGCGCGCGATGTGTTACAGTCTTTACTGGGCGTAATAAATTCTTTGATCCTTTAGCTATCCAGTGGTGTAATTGGAATTTGGATGGGGATGATAGATATGTAGCTACAACACTAAACTGTATCCCCCGATTTTGTTATCATTCGATTTTTTGATTTGCGTCCCTATGGAAGCAATTTTAAAGACGTATTCACGTCAAAAAAAATTAACAACCATGACTAAGGCACAAATACTCACATTAATCGCTCAAATATGGATCTCCGCCCGGGAGCGCAAAGTCGGTGCCACCTCGAGACTGGCGTACTAACCATTCGGACGGATGTCAGAAACATTAAGAAACCTGATAATTTTTGGTGATTACAAAAAATCATCATCACCAGTCTATTCTAATAAATCGCCCTGAAGTATTTAATCTGGAAATCTCATTCCCATGGTGATCGTGAGCAAACACTCCCAGTCCCAGACCGCGACGAACAATGGCCAGACACACGGTAACGAGCCCGCAAGGTCGCCGAAGAATGGCGTTGAAAATGCACAAAGCACGATATGCCCTCTCGGTATTGTGCTACAGTTAATTGTTGTTGTTGCGAAACTGTTAATTGGATTAATTCTAAAACTCAATTTTTTTTCATTATTTTTTTTTTACTTCACGTAAACAGAATTCAAACGGAGGATATATGGAATCAAGAGCTCGTTCTTTTGACAATTAATCTCATATTATCTGAAGGGGGCACGCCTTAGCTATATGATCCAGAAGCCGGTAACACTGAAAGTCCCGTCATCATAACGGAATCAAAATATATTAATTTAAATAAATAGTACATAAGTATAGGAATAAATTAAGCTGTGAGGGTGCGTGCGCGTCCGGCTAGGCGCGCACGCCGTGGGGAAGTCTCTCTGTCTGGGGGACTGTCCAGGGGTTCTCGGACAGTCCCTCCTTTGGCGGTGGCTTGACCAACTCTTGGTCGAGCCGGCCCCGGGGCACATGGCGGTCGAATCGCGAGAGCGCACCCCGCCATATGCCCCATATGGGCCCAGAGAACTCGGGGGGGTTTTAGTGGGTAGGCCGGTCCTCTCGGGATGGACCACGCTCCTTCCGTGGCTGGGGGGCGTTGTCGGTGGAGGAGACCGGAGGAGGTAGTAGCCTCCCCCGAGGAGGGCTCCCCTCTAAGCAGGGGAGCGGAGGCTGGGGGTTCCCGGAGGTGGCTTGCTGTTCCCGGGGGCTCCCTACATGCCTGAGGAAGGCCATCCCTGAGGTTTTTAGTGGGTAGGCCTCCCCCTTCTGGGGAGGAGAGCCCCACATAACCCCGGCTCGTCACAGCCAGGGTATGCAATTTAATGCATTTTCCTCAGGGGAACAAAAAAAAAAAAAAAAAAAAGGCCGGTCCTCTTGACCGGAGAGCCCCACACACGGCCGCATCTTGACAGCGCGGTGTCATGGTGCACAAGGTCGCATTTCCCCCCTCAAAAAGAAAAAGGAATAAATTAAGCTCGGTATGCGTGGATTCCTATTGCCGAAACAATGTTAAGAAAAAATATTAAAAAATGAAAAAATGTTTTACTTTGTGACCTTAATTTATAAATTGTATAGTTCTTTGGTCATATTTCTACGCCTGTATACCTATACATACTTGCTTTTATTTATTTATTTATTTATTGTAAGTAGGACTACCAGCAATTGTTATAATATTACATCCAAAATATTACAAATCCTTAACATATTGAATATAACAATTTTTTTAAGGCAATCACAACATACACCAAAATACCTATACACAGTCACACATATTACAGTATTACAAAAAAATCACAAAAGGAAAAAGAAAATAACATAAACCAATCGGATGATTATGATGTATGATGGCAAGACGAATCGGAACCGAAGAAACCGAAAAAAAAAATTAAAATAAATTAAATTAAATTAAAATAAATTAGAAATATTTAAAATAACATTCATAGCGCCGTCAACAACTCCGTTATTCTTTTCTTAAACTGTTGGAGAGAAAAAGAAAATATGTCGAGGTCTGCGTGTCCTGAGAATCTATTATAAGTATCTGGTAAACGATACAATGTAGAGTGCCTGCGAGCATTAGTACGGGCAAATGGCTTAAGAAACAAGGGAATCGCATAACGCGGTGGCTTTCGTGGGACTCTGATATTCAACTTGCAAAGCAATTGCGGACTGTCCAAGATGTTCCTGAAGATTTTGAAGAGAAATATCATATCGAGTTGGTCTCTCCTAGCCGTAAGACTTTCCATATTGAAATAACGCAGCCGATCTTCGTAATCCCTCAGTACGCCATTCATCCCAGTGGAAAATGCAAGATGGCGTGTGTGTGTGTGTGGCTTTTAATGCGTTTGTCATTTTTGTTTAATATATTCGCATGTAAATATATTTTGCTTCTTTGCTTATGGATTCTTGGAGCATACTCTTAAAAACGATATTCGATATATCGTGGACTTCGTCGTGTCGTATCCTACTCTTAGTTACTATCGTTTAAAACATTTCAACGGACGATCGAACGGACGATCGAACGAACGATATTAATTTTGACATAAGAAAGCCTCAAATGACAACGATGAATTGAATTTGACAGACGAACATTCGCAAATTAAACGTCAAATTTGCGAAAAGTAATACGACACGGTTTGAGGTGTCGTGGTACTTATCGTAAATTTGACTATTTGCCATGTTTTGTGGTTTTGGGTAGACCCCCTTTTTTTTGCTGTGGCGAGCCGGCGGTTATGTGGGGCTCTCCTCCCCAGAAGTGGGAGGCCTACCTACTAAACTCCTCAGGGATGGCCTTCCTCGGGCGGATGGTGTCCCATCGAGGGTGCTGGCCCTCGCCATGGGACACGTGGAAAAGCGGTTCCGGGAGTTGCTCAACCTGAGCTTCGCTTCGGGCCGCTTCCCCGGCCGGTGGAAGGCGGGCAGGCTATGCCTGCTCCGAAAGGAGAGCCGCCCCGCGGACTCTCCGGCTGGGTACCGACCGGTGGCGCTGCTCGACGAGTCCGGGAAGTGCTTGGAAAAAATCCTCGCTTCCCGGATAGTCCAGCAACTAGGGGACCGGGGGCCGAACCTGGCTGAGAACCAGTTTGGCTTCCGCACCGGTCGGTCCACGATGGACGCCGTGGCCCTCATCAAGAGGTGGACTAAGGAGGCCACAGCCAGGGGTGAGGTTGTCGTTGCGGTGTCGTTAGACATCCGCAACGCCTTCAACAGCCTTCCCCATGAGTGCATAAAGAAGGCATTCAAATACCACAGAGTGCCTCCGTACCTCTGCGCCCTCGTGGAGGACTACCTGCAAGGCAGGTCAGTTCTCTACGAGGGGCCAGATGGATGCGTCCGTACGTGGATGATGGCGGCGGGCTTACCCCAGGGTTCCGTACTGGGTCCCCTGCTATGGAACCTGGGGTACAACTGGGTCCTGCGAGGCAGCCTCCTGCCACGAACGGAGGTTGTCTGCTTCGCCGACGACACATTGGTTGCGGCGAGGGATAGTCGTCGCCACATCGCTGGTGGTCCGACGCATCCGCCTCCTGGGCTTGGACTGGGCTGGGCTTGGAACATGGTGGCCCTCGACAAAACGAGGGCCATCATGTTCCGAGCACTCCGTCACAGGATCCCATCGGGGTTCCGCGTCCGAGTGGAGGGGTCCACATACCGGTCGAGGCACACCTCAAATACCTCGGCCTGGTCCTGGATCCCCGATGGAGTTTCGAGGAGCATTTTAAGCTCCTCGCTCCACGGCTGATTGCCGCTGCAGCCGCACTCGGACGGGTCCTCCCCAACGTGGGAGGACCAGGATCGGCGTGCCGTCGACTGTATCACGGGGTTATACGGTCGATGGCACTCTACGGAGCCCCGGTGTGGGCGGAGTGCCTCTCCCCCCGCACGGTGGCCCTATTGCGACGTCCGCAGAGGGTCATCGCGGCCCGGGCCGTGCGAGCCTATTGCACGGTCAGCCACGGCGCGGCCTGCGTCCTAGCGGGCCATACGCCGTGGGATGTCGATGCACAGGTCCTCGCGGCTATGTATCGGCATCGGGTCGCGGCACGTGAGCGGGGGGAACGGCTCTCCCCACAAGAAATAGAGGGAGCCCGGGTGCAGAGGGAGGCTCTGCACCGATGGGGCGAGGCACTCGCCTTCCCAGCTGCCGACCACCGGACGATCGAAGCCGTTCGTCCGGTGTTGGAGGAGTGGGTTGGGCGCCGGTAGGGCAACCTCTCATTCCGCATAGTGCAGGTGCTGACTGGACATGGCTGTTTCAGTCACTACCTGCACCGGGTCGCACATCGGGAGACAACGCCGCAGCGTCACCACTGTGACGCTCCCGACCACACGTCCGCGAGCACACACTGGCTGTGTGTTCGGCGTGGCAACAACAGCGCAGCGATCTAATTGCTGCGCTAGGAAGCAGCGACCTCTCGCTGCGGAGCGTGGTCGTGGCCATGCTCCGCGGCGAGGCGGAATGGGGGGCTGTCGCCTTCTGCGAAAACGTAATCTCGCAGAAGGAGACAGCAGAGAGGGAGCGGGAGGAGGACGTCGATGCCGCTCCCCTCCGCCGTAGACGGATAGGTAGGAGAAAGCGAGCACACGCAAGCGCGGTGCTCGCCTAATTACCCTACCGCGAGGCTGCGTGCGCGACTTATGTCACGCTGTCACGCTCTTATGTCAAAATTAATATCGTTCGTTCGATCGTCCGTTGAAATGTTGTAAACGATTGTAACTAACTCAGACCGGAGAGCCCCACACACGGCCGCGCCTAGCCAGCGCGGTGTCAAGGTGTATATAGCATTTCCCCACAAAAAAAAAAGGGATGGCCTTCCTCAGGCAACGCCAAGCGACTTCCGGGAACCCCCAGCCTCCGCTCCCCAGCCGATACAGGGGAGTCCTCCTCGGGGAGGCTACACTACCTCCCCCGATCTCCTCCACCGACGACGCCCCCGGCCACGGAAGGGGCGTGGTCCCACTCCCTCCGCGGCGGCGCTGCAGCTGTGCTACCTAGCCCGGCGCCGCCTCCTTCGAGCGGGATCGGCCATCTCCCTGGGTAAACCCTTTTTTTTTGTTCCCCTGTGGAGTCTCCTCACTTCTCACTTCTGAGGCCTACCCACTAAAAACCGTGCACGTTATTCCGAAGGAGAGCTGCATCGCGCCCTGACAATTAGCGATAAGAGCTTTTACAATCCTGATACTTTTACACATATTGAAGATCATAGTCCGTTTCTTTTCGTGATTTTTAGCCAATCTATACTGTACCTCTATACTAGGATTAAACAATTTATTGATTTAACCCGATTTACATATCCATAGGAAATATAATCTCACGCTATTACAATTAGGGAATAAGATTAAAGGCGTAAGAATCAAAGTTCGAGCTTCTCTAGTTCCAGGACATAATCACGTTAGCAAGCTATTATTAGACGATGGATGAAAGATTTCTAGGATTTCTTTAATGTTGGTAAAAAGACACGCTTTACACACTTTTCGTAGACTTCCGTAATGGAAGGCCATTTATATGAACTACTAACTGATGCCCGCAATTTTGTCTGCGCAGGATTAGTTTTTTTTTTATTACATATTGACAAATTCAATCCAGCGGCCACCCTCGTGGTGGCTTGGAGTGGGCGCTTGTCGCCATACACCGATGGGGTCGTGGTAGTGTCCGCAAGGGTTCCCATGGCCTCGTCAGGGTGCGATGCAGCTCTCCATCGGAATAACGTGCACGGTTTTTAGTGGGTAGGCCTTCCCCTTCTGGGGAGAAGTGCCCAGCACAACCACCGATTCTCGGGGTATGCAATTCAATGCATTTTCCTCAGCGGAACAAAAAAAAAGCACTGTTACAACGGTAACAGTAACAGTTGTACATTAAACTTTTGTTTGATTATAAATAAGCAATGTTGAATGGGACCTTGAATTCACAATAATGAATAAAAACAATTAAGTTTTATTTATTTTACGAGAACCTCCTTCAAGTTATTATTACAAACAAAGCAGGCTCGAACACAATGGGGCATTAACACAGTTCTCAAATAATTCTTAAGTTAACTTCTTTGTAATTACAAATAATACGAAACTATTTTATTTACCAATATACATTGAAATATCTGGTTTATTTTATGACGAGATCTTTATAGCAATATTGGTTTAATTACTTATTATGATTTTCAAATTTTTGCTTAATTTCACCCCTATTTCCAATAGGAATAGACACAGTTTCCCACTTGCTACGATCCAAACATCCTCTAGCCATCTTAGCTTCCTCTTCTTTCATTATGACCAAAGTATGGTCACGGGACCTCAAAGATGGCGACAACTTGAAACTTACTATGGAGGTAGTCAATTATACAAACATGGTTTCAAAAAATGGTTTTGTCATGGTTTTAAATCTGTAGAGAAAAGAACAAATGCACAGTTGTGAAACTATTTTGGACCTCACTTATTTAACTGCCCCCTGCCTTTATATTTTTAAGGTTGTTCCTTTCAAAGTATGTTCTCATTTTCCTGTAGCTGAGTGGTTAGTACACCGATTTCAAAGTGTCGCTATCTCTGAGGTCCCGGATTCGAGTCCCGATGGGGGTAGATGTTTGTGAGATGAATACGAGCAATTGTACCGTGCTCATGATTGTTAACCCGGCGTGAATGAGGTGAGAAATTGTCACACCAGCTATGAGGTGGGTATGATATACCCAAAATTTTGATGTAAAATTTTTGATACTATTATTGTGTAATTAGAATTAATGCTTAAGATATATTAATAATAGTAACTATTCAACAAGATAAGTAAATAAAATATCAACATTAAGTTAAGCAGCATTATTTTTTATTGAAATAACACAATATCAAAATTGTTTTCGAAAAATACAAATTCAGGCAATTAATTTCTTTTGCCATAAAAATCTAACAAAAATTCCAACTTTGGTAAATCAATATAACAATAGTGTCTTCTAATTATTATAAATAAAAAAGGAACTGAAAAGTCTTGTGAGATCATGTAATAGAGCACAAAAATTACACCTACAAATCAACACAATTCCATACCCCAGCCGCGGGTACGCATGTGTATTTGCCGTCGCCGTCGGTGCAACACTAAACTCGATACTGTACCTCACGCTTTGCATCTTTACCTCCAGCTACTGAAACACCAGGACTTGCATGGCAACAGTAACATTAAAATATCTGCGTTTCGAAACTTTTCGGGTATGACATACCCAACCTCACTCACGCCGGGTTAATATAATTATTTCTATCAAAATATTTATATATGTAGGTATGAAAAAACCCCTCTCTACCTAAAACTACCAAAACCGCAATAAATTTTCAACGTGTATCTAAAAAAAGTGACATAAAATAAAAATCAAGATACCTTCAATAAAAGCGATAAAAAGAACACATCGCTGCATAATAATTACATTCTAATCGGACCGCTATTTCGGTAAAAAAGAAATAACGATGTTGTTGATGAAATTTAATCTCGGAGTATCTTCGCAGACCAAAAAATCACAGGACCGCTAAGTCTGTAGAATGTGAGAGAAAAAACGTGTGGAAAAAATGGCGGTCCCGCCGCTACCGGTCGGCCTTCCGAGGTCGCTAGCCGGCCGCCTCTCACACCGGCATGTAGCATCTCGCTGTTATTGCCACAGAAAAATTATCGCGGCGAAAAGGTAAAACGTTTTGCTATTCTCTTTATAGATAAAAAAATAGTAACAGACAAAATATCCCAAAATTAATAAAACCTCTCTAGCCTCGGCACAATTTACTAGAAGACCATACGTATCTTGTGAATAACTGTAACTTAATGTGTGCTTTTGTTCTCTTTTCTTTTACGTTATTTTTACTGTTTGCTTTAAAAAAAAATTAAGAATCATTTAAATATCTTAATAAATGTACACTATTATGTCATACACACAAATAAAATAGTTTTTTTCTTCGGCCCCCCCTAACTCAGACAAACTAGAATTCAACATACTTTTCTTGTTCATTAATCCCAACTAATATTATAAATGCGAAAGTGTGTTTGTTTGTTTGTTTGTTTATTTGTTTGTTTGTTTGTTTGTTACCTCTTCACGCTTAAACTACTAGACCGATTTCAAAAATTCTTTCACCTTTGGAAAGCTACATTCTCCCGAGTAACATAGGCTACTTTTTATCCCGGAAAAATCGACAGATCCCACGGGATGCGCAATAAAGGCTTCGCTCAAAAACTACTGCACAGATTTTTATGCGGTTTTCATCAATAGATAGAGTGATTCTTGAGGAGTTTTGCGGCATTTTTTATCTCGGAAAAACGGATAGTCCCACGGGAAGCGCGATAAAATCTTCGCACCATAAACCGACTTCCGCGTATATGTAGCCGTGGGCAAAAGCTATGACCCTTAACCCTCTATACACCCAATCCCGAAATCCACGCGGGCGAAGCCGCGGGCAGAAAGCTAGTAATTAATAAGTGCGAAATAGTACCAATTTGACTCCAATTAAGTAATTCGTTAATTATTAGTAACGAATTACTTAATTGGATTTGTTACTTATTTGGCAATTAGTTGGTTCTATTTGATAGATAAAGCGTTTATTATTTTCTGCAAAATACACATAAGTATCTATTAAAACAATGGTGATAATTGTGAAAAAACAAACATACAAATACCATATATATATATATATATACGCTGCAGAAAACAAAAAGGTCAAGGCTCAGCTAAATATTTGCTTAATTTAGACAAATCACTGTTCTTCAGCCATTACCTTTTTAAAATAAAAAAATAATAAAAAAATGATAGTAAAAAAAGAGCCGGATAAGACCATAACCATCGTTGTCTCGATAAAATAATTATTTCAAAGTGTCAGGCGAGTACTAATAATTATTTAAAGTACTTTCAATAAATATAATTATACTACAAATACAAAAATTATATTCTATAGGCACTAATACTAAGTAGGTAATATAATTGTATTTGAGTTAATTATATAATCAGTGCTATAATTTCATTAGCGCCATGTCGTTGAGTTGATTTAAATCATCAATAGGTTTTTGTGTCAATCTCCAAAAACACTTTATCATCTTAATTAATAATACTTGGTCAAAATCCTCTTAAATATTATTGCCAGAACTGCAGACCGTGTAAAGGTCGCCATGCGCGGGCGCAGACATCAGGGTACCTCTTGCAACTGGTCGCGCTTGACTCAAATAGCCGTCCCACTCGCGGCCTTACGCAACCGCCTGGAGTACGCGAGTTACCTCTCACAACATCACCTGTTCATAATCTTGTTCATAATAACGGGAATACTAAATGCATATATCTATGTATATATATCCACACACACATATATATATATATATAAAATTCTCGTGTCACAATGTTCGTTCCGAAACGGCTTGACCGATTCTCATGAAATTTTGTGAGCATATTGAGTAGGTCTGAGAATCGGCCAACATCTATTTTTCATGCCCCTTAGTGATAAGGGTTGTCCACCCTTTACATTTTTCTTTAATATTTAGTTTATATGGCAAAACAACGTTTGCCGGATCAGGTAGTATATATATTATATATACTAGCTTCCGCTCGTGGCTTCGCCCGCGTGAAATTAGTTTTTGTGTATCCTAGTCCCTTATGTCTAAGAGACTCTTACAGGTGAAACCTCACGTTGTGTACAAAAATATTTTGTTTGTTTTGTTTCTTATGACGTGATATTTGACGAACTTGCGTACTAACTTTCAAACCCTTATTCACCCCCTACCTGGTCGAAATTTCAAAAATGCTAGAACAAATATCACGTGCTTAAATATAAAGTTTCATGGTTTATCTTTTAAAATTAAGAAATCCTATACAAACTTACAACCTCTATTTCAACCCCTTCATCCCTTTTTTCGAAATAAAAAGTAGCCTATGTTCTGTCTCAGGGTCCAAAGATTGTCTGTACCAAATTTTATCAAAATCGGTTGCGAGGTTTAAGCGGGAAAGCGTAACAGACAGACAGACAGACAGAGTTACTTTCGCATTTATAATATTAGTTGGGATATATATATATAATTGATGACCTCCGCAGTCGAGTGGTTGGTATATCGGTTTCGAGGTGTCGCCATCTCTGAAGTCCCGGGTTCGCGTCCCAGCGCGAGGTGTTCGTGTGATGAATGCACGCATTTGTACCTTAGTTAGTCGTGGTTGTTATAATATATTTCTACCAAATTTATTTATTGAGCGCAGTTTGTCGTAGACTACTTTTATATATATATATATATATATATATATATTATATATATATATATAATATATATATATATATATAATATATATATATATATGTAATATGTATGTGTAAATGTATATTTGTGTGTGTATGCATGTATATTATTTATATATTTATGACTATGTATGGGTGTATTCAATCAATTTCTCGAGCGTCGTAGAGACCTATTGGAATTGAAAGGTTATATTTGGGAAGAAAAAAGATTTTGACAATTGTATATTTTTAACGGTGGGTTTAGCAGCTACAGGTTTTCAAAAATTGTGAACTCACATAGAATTCGCGATCGTGTCAGATATTGATAGCATAAATTATACAAGACTATTCAAATGTGACACCAGCTTATTTGCCACATTTAATTAATTGCAAAACAAATTATGACTATTCAAAATTTTATTTTTCGAATTGCCATATTTTGGAATTCTCTGCACGTAATTGAAAAATTTAAGAATCAACAGATTCAGGTCATCAAACTAAACTATATATGTGGTAATCTGACGTGCACGATTAATTTCATATAACATTCTTTTTAAACTAGTTCGTCACTAGATGGCGCTCTGAAATGTTGTGGGGTTATTCAACGAGACGAGAGGTATCTCCATATCTTAATCTGACACGCCGGAGTAACTGCGATTATCCCCTCTTCGGCCCTACTATTATATATCAGAATAACACACAGGCTACATAGACGGTCTTGTCAATACTGGCCGGTCCCACTTTGGAGATTCGTGCCTTCTTCTAGCGCATATACCCCACCATGGGGTAGCGCTAACCGTGCCTCTCCTGAGGTGCGGCCCTCTCGTCAATAAAGCCAGTAGGGTCAATAGGACCAAAGGCTAGGCTGAGTTTTAGTCGGTAGGTCTGTGTAGTCGAGCCGTCTCGACAGTACCAGGAGTCCGACATAATCAACGCATCCCTGCTTGCCTGTTGCGTTGGTATCCATGATGGATTCTCAGCCTCCTCTCCTGAGGAAAAAAAAAAAAAAAAGGCTACATAGACGTCACACTAATATAAACATTAATATAAACGAAGTCGCGGACATCAACTAGTAGTGTATATGTCCTCTGCTCCATCGAAACGAAATCAAGATCATTCCCACAATAAATCACCGTCTGCGCATCCGCAGCTGACGCGTTCACTAGACATTCCGGGTTCCGTGTAAATCAACAAAACTATTTTTATATTGACAGAATAAGCGCCAATGACTGTGTCGAGATATTTTGAAATCCGTGACTCTGCCATGAGTTAGCTATCGCGATGTGTGTTTGACGTATAGATAGATAAACTAAAGAAGTCGTATCATTTTAATTTAAAAAAATAGTACAATTACGTTCCGTTAGGGGCGCTGTACAAAGTTTGTTAAGAATAGACATTTATTCCTCGCATAATAAAAATCTTCGTTCTGCCTCAAATGGCCTTCTAAAATGTGCTTCTCACCAATCTGATATAATTCATTCCTCCTTTTTCGTCAAATGTATTCTTTTATGGAATTCACTCCCTCAAGAAGTGAGAAACTGTCCGAGCAAACTTAGTTTTAAGAATAAGTTGCGTAAGCTTTTCTTCCAGGAAAGTTTTGGGTATTGAAACTTAGGTTATTTAGAAAGTAGGCTGTGCATATCTTCGCTATAAATTTTCGCAAATAAGATTTAGGCTATTATATATTAGTGTATTATAATATGTTTTCATTTATGTATTAGGATTATAAATCTATTATTTATTAGTATCAATATTTGTAAATTGACTCGTTTTCTATCTTTTTGGTACATCTACCACATTGTATCTCTGCATCACCCGAAGGTTGACTGGCAGAAAATGCCTGGGGCATTAAGTCCGCCTTTGTACACTTTTTTAATTGTACATGAAGTATAAATAAATAAATAAATAGACCAGGGTTCGCAGTTAATAATTTAGTATTTTGTCATGGCGCCCTGCTCTTTAAAATGGAATAAATAGGCACCTATAATAATTATTGATAGTAAATAGGTTAGATAGAAATATAAATTAAAACACATACAATGAAATAGTCTTTTTATTATTATAAAATAATTAAAACTGAAAATAACAAGAAAGACTTGTGTATTTTTTAAGTCTTATGAAACACTAGAATAAAATATCATTGTCAGTCAAATCAATGTGATTTGTGCAGTCTTTCAAAGCAGGGAATAAGACTTGACACTGCTACTCTCATTTCTTGCTCCACATTGATTCTCTAGCGATATTTGTTTTTAGTTGCAGCTACAGCTGAAAAACCAGCCTCGCATAAATATGACATTGCAAACGGAATGAAAACTTTTAAAGCTTTTGAAGCTAAATTTGGATATTCATTTAGAATTGATAATCGAAATTCTACCAAGTCGCAAGTCAAAAATCTAGTTTTAAGACTGCTGTCGCAAGAGAGCTCAATGATACTGTCTTCATCTTGTGATGTGAACCCTGGTGGAATGTGTGTATGGAAAGGATCTTTGATCTATGCAAATTTTTTATCATCTTTAAAGTACGCCGAAAACCATTCGGTGAGCTTCAATAGGTGTTCCGTGAAAAGGGCCATCAGGTCCTGTGAGTTAATAATGGTAATGTTAAAAGCAGTGCCTTCAGTTCTGACAATTATGCGAAATTAAATACCTAAAAATAAAACAAGCCGACATCATCCATCAGCTGTTTTAATAATTATGTTGATGACAAGAAAATTAAATATAAGGTCGATTTTTATCTCAAATTTACATTGGAAATTCATTTATGAGAACATAAAATTTATATTGCAACGTCCGCCGCGGATGTCATAGACGTGTGACGTCACTGCAATCGAGTCCGCTCAGGAAGTCGAGTGGATATCAATCGATTGTTGCAACGCCGGTTATGATAATTCGAGATCGACTTGCGTATCTAGAGCGAGAATGAGGAAACATTGCGAGGTACAATGACTCTTAAGTTTGCAATGGTTTATTAATTGGTTCCGATATTTGTACTTTGGTCTTACTTCTCTCTTGGTCTCTTGGAAGTATGTAGTTACTTTTTGTTGTTATTTAGTTGTTCTTGTATGTAAAAAAGTATGTTGTTATTTATAAACTACGCTACTAATAGTTTGGAAGTAAGAAAATTAGTTATCATAAAGTTATAGTCGACTAACTGGTGCCCGCGACTTCGTCCGCTAGACGGGAGATTTTTTCGTACTTACTTGACACTTACAGACATTTTTTGCACAATTCAGTATATTTTATTCTACTGTATAAGCTATACTATTGTAATGTTTCATTTCTTTCCGCCCGCGGCTTCGCCCGCGTGGATGGAATACGGTTATATTGCGGTATAAAGCACAACTATAAGAAAACTTCTCATTCCCACGGAAATATCTAAGAAGCGCGATGTATCGCTGGATACAATTACGATAAAACAAATTGTACGTCATCCCTCGGGAATTCCATCGTATCATTTAGCTTCTAAATTTACATGTTTATATTCGTTTGCAATATTTTACCTTGTTTTAAACGACACACAGCGCCATCTACAATCCTTTCATCAGGCAAACAATATTTTTGTTTTTCCTCGGGAATATCAATTATTTTACGTATTATTTAATCCGGACTTTTATCTTTACGTCTGCAAAATTTCAAAGCAAACGGTTCAGTAGTTACGGCGTGAAAGCGGAACAAACAAACAAACAAACTCACTTTCCGATTTATAATATTAGTAAGGATTATAGTATCTTAATAAAAAAAAAAATATTAAGTAATATTTCACATAGCTAGCTGGTGCATGCGACTTCGTCTGCGCAGGATTAGTATTTCGAGTAGCCTATATTAGCGTGGCGTATATCTTATAAACTGTAGCCTATGTGTTATTTTGATGTATAAGCTTATTATTAGAAGATCCTCGCTATTATTAAGAGAATGACGTAACTTTTTACAAAACACTAGATGCTTAAGGCTCTGAATTCATTTATGCAAAAGAAACACAACTAATATTTAATAGAAAGCTATAGAGGGTAATTTGATAAACATGTGTTCACTCGTCGACAAGTAAATGAGAAGTGAAGTCAGTCGCCACGAAGCCTCTGAGCTCGAGAGCGCTCGGATAAAATCGGCTGCTGTCGAACGCACAAACGCTACATAGCACACGTAGCGCCATCTGTGGAAAAACAGATAGCGCTACGTGACACGCAAAAATGACGCACGCAACGGATGACCTCAAAAATGAATAATTTTTCCCGTTTTTTCCACATTTTCCATTATTTCTTCGCTCCTATTAGTCACAGCGTGACATTATGTAACCTCAAGCCTTCCTCGATAAATCGACTATTCAATAAAAAAAGATTTTTACAATTCGAACCAGGAGTTCCAGAGATTAGCGCGTTCAAACAAACAAACAAACTCTTCAGCTTTATAATATTAGTATAGATATAGATTACGACAATGTTTTCTTCGAATACCATACCTCGAGTTCGTGATAAGTAATTCACACCTTTCAGTCCGGAAGATAATATTATAAAAACTTTGAAACAATCTGTGCACTCTGCAAAAAACGCAATAAATCTAAACAACTTACTGTAATTAATAACTTAACCTTTTGTCCCCTCAGTAGAGGTAAATCCACACAAAGGAGTCCAAGATACCTCTTAGTGTTGCGGAGTTTATATTGGACTCAACTCGAACTGAGATGGTAGTCCAACACCGCCTTCAAGGAATTTATTTAATCAAACTCATCAAAGACTTCGCAGACCGCGACACGTCCTTAGCGATCCCCCTAATCAATTAACGCAGGACCTTCAAGACCTGCAAGCGGCGGCGTCTGAGCCGTCGCGCCCTTTGCCATCCCCTTCTCGGCAGCTTTCTGCTTAGCCACGAGTAGGTTCCCTTCAATATAGGCCGGAGCCATTTTTTTTTTATAGGATAGGGCAGCAAACGGGCAAACGGATCACCTGAAGGTAAACGATAACCGTTGCCCATGGACACCCGCAACACCAGAGGAGTCACAGATGCGTTGCCGACCTTTTAAAAGGGAATAAAGGGGGGAAGGGGGTGTTGGGCTTCCGGTACCCTCACTCACTCGGCGAAACACAGCGCAAGCGCTATTTTACGCCGGTTATCTGTGAGGCCGTGGTATCACTCCGGTCGAGCCGGCCCAATTCGTGCCGAAGCATGGCTCTCCCACGGTTTGTATGTACTGTTGGATGTACCGCATATGCTCTCTTTATAGGGCAGCGCTGACTCTACCTCTCTTAAGGTGCGGTCTTCCTTATCACGACAAGCCGTAGGGTCGTTAGGACCAACGGCTTAGGCTGAGTTTAGTAGTTAAGTCTTTCGGGTCGAGCTGCCTCGATTTGTCAGGAGTCTGACATAATCACCGCGGCACTTGGTTGCGGTGGTATCCATGAGGATTCTGGGTCTCTCCTCTCCAGAGGGAAAAAACTGAGAAGACTCAGCCTAGCTACCTAGCAACTAAACTCTGCCTTAAGTCTTAGTCCTATTGACTTGAGCTTGAATATAATAATGTGACTTTTGTAAAGTATGTGGTTTGAAAGAGGATATCGTGGCAAGAATAGAGAAAGGGATGCTTGGGTGGTTTGGGCATGTGGAACGGATGGATGAAAGTAGACTGACCAAAATGATTTATGAAGCTGGAGTGAGTGGAGACACGGGACGAGGAAGACCTAGGCGAACATATTTCGAACAAATCGAAAGTGTCCTCAAAAAAGGCCAGGTCAGAAGTACCCGCAATCGTCGAGCATGTATGAGGAATGTTATGAAAGTAGATGAAGCGAAAGAGATATGTAAGGACCGTAGCAAGTGGAAGGACGTAATCTCTGCCTACCCCCGTGGGAAAAGGGCGTGAGTGTATGTATGTATGTATGTATGTAAAGTATATCCGTAGGCTTTAATTCGCAATCACTCAACCACCTGTTATGACAATGTAGCCTAATGCAAGCAACAAAGGGATTTTTATTCCCCCTCTGAAGAGGAAAGGCTGAGAATCCTCATGATTATCACCGCAAACAGGTGCCGGTGATTATGTCAGACTCCAAACCCATCGAGGTGGTTCGAGTGGAATGACTTAACAACTAAGCGCTGCCTGAGCTTTGGCGACAAACGTGCTGTGTCTAGGAGCTTAGAATAAGTAACTTATATATAGCTTCGATAAGCTACCAGAATAGTTAACCAGTTGTTCAATGAACCATAATGTTACTACAATTTGTGTTGCAACATTTGAAATATTATACAGTTGTTGTGTTGCGATTAAGATATGTTGCAATTAAAGTTATGACATGGTTGAAAGTGGTGCGAGTCTCAGTCTTCGCAATCTCAACACGTGCTTCAGAACATATAATAATATAACATGCTGTCGGAACATCCGATTCAGTTATATCATAGCTAATTACCGCATGGTCGGTACAATAGTACATAGCAATCAAATTCTACTTAGGGTGATTAAACTAAATTGCATTTAATTAATATTTGTGTTACCTCTTATTTTCGTGACGTGCCTGTTAAACTATTAAATTTATTGCCCTTTCTTCATGTTAGTTACCATAATCCTCCAAAACGACTTAACCGATTTTTATGAAATTTTATATGGGAACCCTTGCGGATACTACCACGACCCCGTCGGCGTATGGCGACAAGCGCCCACACCAGGCTACCACAAGGGTGGTCGCCGGATATTTCCGGCCATCCATCGACCCAAAATGGGTCCTCTGGACGACAACACTCCTTAAAGAAAGGGGGCTTCGTCCGTCCGCCATTGGTCGCTAGAAGCGGCCCGCCAGGTTGGACCCAGTCATCCCACGCCCCCCCTCAGAGGGCCATCTGTCTGCCTAAAAGCCGTCAAAAAACGTTGCCCAGGGTGCACCACGAGGAGGTTATCTGACATTACCCCATCCGTAGTCCACACCTAACATTTTTATTTTTAATAGCAATTATATCCGTATTTTTGTCCGTGACCCATAACGCCTCATCTTTGTGGTTTCAACTACTATTTAAAATGCTTGAAACCACTCCTTGCCCGTCTCTTCTAGCAAGAGTGGCCAGGCCTACCCACTATAACTCCCCCGTTGTTCTCCTTGCCCCTATGGGTACGTGCTGTAGATTCCACATTGCGATGCCATTATACACTACCCAAGCAGACGACCCTGTGGTCTAGTCTGCCTTCAGAAAAATCATACAATTGTTTATGTATGTTTGTTTGTTGTTGTTTGTTTATGTAGAGCGTTGTCAGTACGGGCGAATATGCTCGTCCGCAGGTTGTACAGTTGATGTTAAAATTACGCTTTTTAAGGCATATTGTACGTCACTGTATGCGGGAGCCTTGTGGATGAATCATACTGGAAAGGCTTACAACGCTCTGCGTATTCAGTATAATAACGCTTTCAGGGCGTTGTTGGGACTTCCGCGCTATTGTAGTGCATCGGAAATGTTCGCGCACACTGGCACCGACGGGTTCGACGCGGTGTGGCGCAAAAAGTCAGCCTCGCTACTGCGCAGGTTGCGCGAAAGCCCCAACAACATCCTGCGTGCCATCGCGAGCAGGTTTGACAGTCCGCTCGTTCAGGGGCTAGTCTTGCGGACTAGGTCATTATTAATTATTAAGTACTAATATAGGCTAAGTATCTTGATGTTACTAACACACTGGATCTGTATGTTATCCTTTTATTAAATAATAAATAAATATGTCCAAAATATTTTTGTGCAATCTAACAACACTGTAAAAATGAATAAGACGAAGTCAGAGTAATGAGCACAACTCGATTAAATTGGTAAGGCGGTCACCGGCGCGTGCGCAGCCGGACCACAAACGAACCTTGGAAATTGCTGCACTTCCCAGCTGCTTACTTAGTCATTAAGACAACGGCATGTGACATTACATGAACATAATATCAACCCATCTACGTCTCAACTGGAGGTCTACAATCTCCAACAGAGAAGCAATCCGCATTCTATTCAACGACTTCTGTAGATGACTGGTTAGTACACTGGTTTCAAGGTGTCACCATCTCTGAGGTCCCGGGTTCGAACCCCGGTGGGGGCAGATGTTTGTGTGATGAATGCGAGCATTTGTACCTTAGTCATGGTTGTTAATATATATTTATATATGTATGTCTATCCGTTACCCTATACTCCAGCCAAATCCAATGAAGAATGTTTACCAACAAAGCGTTGCCTAGCAACCACTGACAGGCATATATTAATAACCTTTTTTACCAAGCAACAGTATAAATATTTTTTTTTTCTATTTCAAAATATTAATACGTCCGCGAAGGGGGGGGGGCATTTCTTATTTTTCCAGGTGGCAAGCCGTCTGACCTATTAGGTCCTACCACCGCAGTGCCAGATATTTTTTCATGAAATATACATACCTATAAACGATGGGATATAATTAACATAATTCAATTTTAATAATGTAGTTTTTAATTCTTAAACTTGTAGTTTAATATATGAATGCAACAATGATATAATTGCCACAGAAATATTAAAAAAAAAACACGATATAATTATTATTTAGAACAAACGGAACGCACAACTTTTGAACGTGGTCGGATTAAAATGCAGAAAATACGCGACAGATTTTAAAAGTAGTCATGTTGAAAGACTATGGTAAGAAAATATAGCCAACTTCTTTGGCAGATTAGTTAAAATTTACGAAAATGTTTATTACTTCTGCATTTCACTTTCGTTACCCAGATTATAGGGATGTCAACTAAAATTTATTTAGACTTTATTTTATTATTTCAGTTTTTTACATAAATGTTGAAGTTTTTTGTGTGTTTCTAGTAATATGTGATAGAAAAAAATAATAATATTGAAGTAGCTAAGTACCGTATTCACCTTGTCGCGCGTTCTAGCTTATTCAAAACCTCATACTCACACAGATTTAACTGCTTTTTGGGTCCGTTCTTATATAATAGGCTACATCATAGATTGGGTATTGTGTCACTGACTAGATTTCATTTGAAATCAAAAGTTACACAATATTTACAAAATCTTTCCTATCTGGAAACCGAAGATCTAATGGTACCAATTAAATAAACTTTCCCCTTACACAACTTTAATAGCTAATATGACCAACTTCCATAAATCCATACTTACTGTATACTGTATAATCCAAACAAGTACCTACTTACTCATTAATCAATTATAATTTCATTACTGTTTATTGTTTGTTAATAATTATTGTTAAAATTCTATTATTGCATAGCGTCCATACAAGAGTATATACCAAATTTGACTCTCGGGAGTCATTTGCTGGCGTATAAATGAGAGGTACCTGTTATTTAAATATTGGATACGTACAGACAGGTATTCTTACTACAATATAAAATATCTAATGTTGTAATATTTAATTTTCGTATATTGCATGTACAAATACAAACAAATTATTTTACAACCTATTGGTAAACATAATTTTAATGTACCCTTCCAAGTTGAGAGAGCTCTGGTGGACTGAGACACAGGCTTAAATTAGCTTAGTTCAGCCACCAGTCTCTTCAATCTTAAACAGTAAAGTAGTTTTAAGGTCTGCCATTAGGTTTGAGATCATTTTTTGTTATTGTAAGATTGTGGAGAAAAATAAATAAATAAAAATAAAAAAAAAAAAAAAATAAATAAAAAAAAAAAAAATAAAAAAAATAAAGCTATCAAAAGCAGGCTTTAGATACAGGATATCGACGAGATAAAAAATGTTTCTTGTGAAATAGGTTAATTGGTGTGAGTGTAAGAAATATTTTTTTTTATTCATTGTAGACTCTTAAACCACGACTTGTTATCTCCAGAAGTCGGAATTAGGTAGAGTTATTTATGTACTTGCATCGACTTGTTGATATCAATGTGGACCTTCCCGGGATTTCTAACGCACAATCCCGTGCGGCCAACAATATTACAAACTAGCTGACCCGTGCCCACTTCGTTGGGCATAATATTACTATTCGAAGTTAATTTCTAGTTTTTTTTTTTAAAAAACGACTTTTTGTAACTTAAATATAAAAGTTTGCTGATAGCTCCACATCTTTTCTCTAGAACTCCAAAATATATCTTTCATAGTTAAGGCAGCGTTCGTAAGAAACGCTTTCATTCGACCGTTTTTTCTCCGATTCGCTTTAAAAACGGACTACCACGTAAAAGCCTTTTTATTTTTCGGTTTTTTATAGAACCTATGACACTTAGCAATAATGTCGCTTTCTATTGATGAAAGAATTTTTAAAATCGGTTCAGTAGATCCCGAGAGAATCCCTTACAATTTAACAAATATACAAACACACAAACTTTACTTCTTTATAATATTAGTATAGATAAATAAACAATAACAAAAACCTCCGAGATAGACAAATAAAACAAAAATAATTAACATACAATTGTTATTGGTTTACATTAATTCACAATAGAAATTATTGATAGTCTTGAGTAAATTCTCATACGCATATTTCGCCTTTTTATAAATACGAGCGAATACTTTTGCTTCTAGCCTAGACTCGTGAGGTTATTCAAACGGCCCATCAGAACCGTTTTCCTTGTCCGATTCATTACCAGTAAGATTTGAAGTTTCGCTTCCGACATTACTGTATAACTTTTGTGAGAGTCAAAATATATAACCATTAGCTTTTCAATATTTTCTGGCTTCATTGAATTTCTCCGAACGCCTAAAATACCTTTTTGTTTAAAAAATCGGGTGGGGCTGTGCCGGGGCACACGGCCGTTGGCTTTAACGTGAAACGTCTATGTTAGGGAATCGCTTTTAAAGTAAAAGATTGAAATAAAAACAAGATTGACGGTGTTTTAAGTATTTTAATAAAAAACTTAATGTCACAACAGCGAGCTGACTATATAAGTGAAATATTCACACCACATTTTTGTTTCTAAGACTAATAGTTTTTTAATTATTATGGTACGATGATATAGACCTTTTCGTTACGGTCCACTTTTTAAACCTGGTACCCGTATATTTCGGCGTGATTTTAATGACGTTCCACGTCAAAAATCACGGGATTTTTTTCTGCTCTTAAAATTATTCTCGTGATCGTAATTTAAGGCATATCCATTTTATTCTTTCGCTGTATGAAATCATTATAAGTACATGAATAACTCTACTTAATTACGACCTCTGGTCATATATGTAAATATGAGTGTGTTTGTATGTATTTATATTTGTATAATTTTCACACTTTTGCACTGACTTTTTAATAACATTTCTGTACGCGTTATAATATATGACTGGGAGTGAATGCCCTTGGCATTAAGTCCTCCATTAGTACGCTTTTTAATGTTTTTTTTTGCAATAAAGGTAAATAAAGTAATAATTAAATATATGTGTGCGTGTGTGTGTATATATTTTCGACTTATGTTGGAACTTGTAAATGTTTCTTAATTAATGTGATTCTTATTCTAATTGAGAAATCATAACAGATTTTTGAAAGCTAGTTAATAAAATATTTGTGACAATTATTCAATTTTAGTAAATGATAACTAGCCAATAATACATTATGATTTTTTTTTTTGCTTTATGCGACAACTCAATGAACAATTTTGCAGATTTTTATAAGCACGCATGTCAAGTTCGAGCGCTGTCTGGTCGTAAACAGAATTATATTGAATTGATTCGCACCGAAAAAGAACCGCAAGCCATCCGCGTCGCGTAATTCTCCACGGGTGGGTGGCTTGATGGCTCCATATCAAGATCTTCGGTCAGGCGCAATTGAGCCCACGAGACCAAAACTCATCAGTGACCAGTCGACACACAAACACGGAAATTGTTGAAAATATATCTCCGTGTTTTTTTCTCTTCATTACTGCTTACCCATCAGATAGTGTCAATCAGATGGCTCTATAACCTTAAATAGTTTACATCTAGAGTCAATTAGTTGTTTGTCAAAACTCATTACAGTAACTAGTACACAAACTAGCTGTAGTCCGCGACTTTGTCTGCGCTCAAATCAAAATCAAAATAATCTTTATTCAACATAGACCTTTGCAGACACTTATTGACGTCAAAAAACAAAACAAAAAAAAGCTTAAAAAAAAAACAAAAACCTTGTCCGTACGTACGAATAAGGAAAAAAAATATTGACTCGACACCTGTTCGGAAATTGGGAGAGCCTTCTCGAGAAGAAGAGGCAAGAAACTTTGAAGGTCTATTTTTTATCTCCTCTTTTCAATGTTAATAATTATAATAATATAATATAAAAATACAATATAATATAAGATACAATCATACCTAATACGATTACAGTCGTATGTATGTTTACATACACATATAAAAATAATACAATATTATAAATAATGTTGTTACCAATCATGGCTCTATGAAACACCCTATTCCCAAATACTGTGATCATTTAGATAGTCACTTACTTTATAATAACCTTTACTCATGAGTGTCTTTTTGATATGGATTTTAAATTTATATAAAGGCAAATCAATGACACCTTGCGGAAGTTTATTAAACATAGATATACATTTCCCCAAGAACGAACAGCTAGTTTTATGGAGTCTGAACATTGGAACGGCAAGTTTATTTTTGTTTCTAGTATTCACATTATGTAGATCACTGTTTTTATTGAATTTTTATAGTTTCTATATACAAAAACTAAATTATCATATATATATTGACTAGCTAAAGTTAAAATATTAATTTCTTTGAACAATTCTTTTAGGGATTCTCTAGCCCGTAAACAGTAAATAGCTGGAGTAGTATGTCGAGTAGCTTACATTAGCGTGGCGTATACGTTTATAAATTATCACCTATGTTATTCTGATGTATAAGCTGTATTATTGCAAAGTTAATTAAATCCATTCAGTAGTTTTTACGTGAAAAAATAACGAACCATCCATACTTACATTTTTTGACGTGAAACGGCTTTAAAATCGCGCCGAAACATACGAGTCAGGCTTAAAAAGTGGACCGTAACGAAAAGGTCTATATCATCGTACCTTAATAATTAAAAAACTATAAGTCTTAGAAACAAAATTGTGGTGTGAATACACTTAGTCAGCTCGCTGTTGTGACATTGAGCTTTTTATTAAAATACTTAAAACACCGTCAATCTTGTTTTTATTTCAATCTTTTACTTTAATAGCGATTCCCTAACATTTCACGTGAAATCCAATGGCCGTGTGCCCCGGCACAGCCCCACCCGATTTTTTTAAATTATAGTAAGGATATAGATAATTATTAGAACAAACATATATACGAGGACTGCCTTTTAAGTTGTGTCGTTTGAAATAAGTATAGACAATCTAATAAATATTACCATTTTGTAAGGTTCATTATTTGTATTTAAAATTGTTTATTCAAACTGGCAACACTGAAAGAATACGAACCGTGAGTTAGTAATGAGTGGCGAGGAAGGGCATTCGACATCGGGCAGCGGAGCCGAGTGGTCGTGCTCTAGGAAAGTGTAGTAAGTGTTAAGTCTGTGTGCGAAATACAATTAAGTTAAAGAAATAAACGAGTATTAATTCAGATAACGGAGTTTTACTACAAATCAGAAGTGGTAAGTACATGCTCACATTATTTTATCTATGAAGATGAAATAACTTTATTGTTTAATGTTGGGTTACATTGTTCAAGTTTTGGTGTACACATAATAGTTCCGTCAGCATTATACCTTATTCTTGGGGGCATGCAAATTGTCAGTAATATTGAATTGTATTCGGATAGATGGAATTATAACTATAATAGATTTTCAGAGATGTCAATTTATAGAATGAAATTAAATAATAACAGCAGGCACCGTCATTCCGTGTGCACTGATAATAGCTATAACAAAGATAAGTTATACTCTCGTGGTCAATCTTAATGATTCTTATTCATCTTCTTATGGCTTCAAGATAATTACGCATTAAGCCAATTTCAAATGAAATTATTTTATTGAATTTGAAAACGTACGGTAGAATGTCATAAAAATGGATTAGCATGACACGTGGGTTGTACAGTACAACAAAGTAATTTTGTGAACCTAAAAATGGTTGAGAACCTATTAGTTTCCCTGAAATAGCAGTTTTCAAATACCCACATTTATTTTATTTTACACTTCCATTTTTGTCTCTTCCCTTCTTCGTTGTGATATAATAATAAATACCTACGCATATCAATACTTTTCGTGATTATTAAAACTATAAATATATAAGCAGATATATATGGCAGGTATATAAGTACATAGTAATCCAAGACATTGCCTTGCTGGTAGTGTTTTATGATATCTTTCTCGAGTGATTTATTGCGATTATTTCGACCTTCATTTTTTTTTCCTTCTTTTCTCTCTTAGAAGGTCAAGGTCACATTAGAGGTCAAAATTAGTTAGATTGAAACCAGTGTGGGGTATTTAAAAGGGGGCTGAAATTTTCATTTATTTTGCACTCCGATGCATAGTTTCTGAGATATTTCACGATTTCCATTTTACCTATCACTCACTACTGCTTATTTTCCGAACTATTACTAACCACACTTGGTTTGTGAGTCATAGATAATGGAGCAAAGCGAGAACTGGGTCAACCGTCATCTGCAAACGCCTGAGCGTGCTACATCGCGACGCAGCGGACGCGACGAAGGCAGACGAAGTCGGATTCGGCTACGCGGTGAGGCGAAGGGCTACCGCCGCAGTCGTCCGCGTTACCGGAGCCGCAGCTCCACTCGTCGCAGTCAGCGCAGTCGGAGTATCCAGGATAAGGAGCGTGAGTTAGAACGAGAACGCGAGAGAGTTAAACGGTTAGAGCAGGAAATTAAAATACAGCGAAGTCTCTTAAGCTCTTACGCGGAACCCCGTGACCGTTCACGACACAGTGTACGGGCAGCTCCACGAGATTCGCACAAACAACAACCTTCTACAAAGGATAAAGAAAGTGGTCAGCGGCGCCACCCCGTCATAATAACGAGGAACCAGTTCTCCGTTCTGTTAGGCGGTCGGCTAGTCCAGTATTTTCTGCGAGAGACATAATTGATATTATAACTTCTATGAAACCATCTCAGCCATTAACGGCTGCACAAGGATCAAATAATTTAAACCACAAAAACATACTACACTATATTGTATTTTTATATTATATTATTATAATTATTAACATTGAAAAGAGGAGATAAAAAAATAGACCTTCAGAGTTTCTTGCCTGTTCTTCTCGAGAAGGCTCTCCCAATTTCCGAACAGGTGTCGAGTCAATATATTTTTCTTTTTTTTTTCCTTATTCGTACGTGCGGACAAGGTTTTTGTTTTTTTTTTTTCCTTTTCCTGTTTTGTTTGTTGACGTCAATAAGTGCCTGTAAAGGTCTATGTTGAATAAATATTATTTTGATTTGATTTTGATGGATGGATTGTTTGTATCGTACAAACATACTTGCCTAGCTGCCTCGACTTTCATTAAAGTATCCAAGCAGATGAACCTGGTATGAGGGCGTGAACTCTATCTTATTTAACTGGTCGGAATGGCAGGAGAAGCTGATGACAGCTTTTCCATGTGAACAGAACTTTGGCCAAACCCTGGAGGACATGCTAAAACGTAGAAGTAAGTTTAACGAGCCGATCGAAGTTTATTTTTATGAGAAGATGGCATTATTAAACCGGTGTGACGTAATTGGAAAGCGAGCGGTCGATTGCGTTATTCATGGTTGAGCGATAGAACATTAAAAACCAGTGCCCTGGCACTGCGTTGTACGCACCCTGACCAACTGTTACAATTTCTCGTTAGTAACAAAGATATAGCACAAGCCGCCCCTAATCTTGATCGCACTACTAGTTATAAGAATAGGTTGTACACAATTCTAGACCATATAATGGTAATAATACAGATTCTAAGAAGCCTCACACTGTTACAATCAATCCTGGCTTATTTTGCTACAACTGCAACGAGCGTGATCGTATATAAGACTTCTGAGTATTGGAATTCCATAGTGTTGACAACGAATTACCTTTCTACGGTTCCCAATTAAAGGACGTCCAAAATATTAAAGTTATAGTAACCTTCTTTATCAATTTATGTGGGCCAGCCACTATAAACTGTATAACTGAGCCAAAAATAAATGGTAATATAATAATAAGTTGCAAGGTTATAGGCAGTCCTGTAAATCAGTACATAACCTATGGCGGCGTTTACTCAGTGAATAGTGGTATGGTAAAAATCAGTGTCGCCCCTATCTCCTACAGGCTTCTATTGAGTATGGGTGTCACATTATGTCGGGGTACACATATACGCATAGTAAACCGTATCGTTTCTTCAGGCTCGAACGTTACCGCGTCCGATCTTCGAGAAATCGATAACAGGATGGTTCGTATGGGTGATAGCGCGGATGAACATGATAGGCAAAAATTATTAGATATTTTACATAAATATAAACACTGTTTTGTTTCTTCATTAAAGGAATTAGGGTGTACGAACGTGACTGAAATGTCAAACGAGCTGGACACTAAAAAGCCAGTCGTGTATCGCCCTTATCGTTTATCGCATAAGGAACGTGAGCAAGTTCGCACCATGGTAGGCGAAATGCTGGATGCCGGAATCATCAGGGAATCGGTGTCTGAATATGCGAGTCCGATAATTTTAGTGAGGAAGAATGACGGCAAGTTCCGAATGTGTGTTGACTATCGGCTTCTAAATTCACTAACCGCTAAGGAACGACACCCGATGCCAGTGATTGAGGACGAGATTGCTCGCTTGTCTGGACAGGCGTACTTTATCACACTCGATTTGGCGTCTGGTTACTACCAAGTACCTATATCGGAAGCATCCAAACATTTAACAGCTTTTGTAACGCCGGATGGACAGTACGAGTTTAATCGTATGCCATTCGGCCTTGCTAATTCACCTGCCGTATTCCAGCGGATGATGCACAAAGTTTTAGGATCAGCACGATATTCAGAAGCCACTGTTTATATAGATGATTTGTTAATATACGAAAAGAATAAGGAACAATGTTTGAGCCGTTTTGAAAATGTTTTGAAACTCCTAGACAAAGCAAATTTGACCCTAAACTTATCGAAGTGTGAATTTTTGACTACTAAAGTAGACTACCTGGGCTATGAAGTTAGCGCCGCTGGCATAAGGCCAGGTGGCAAGAAAATCACTTGTGTCATTGATTTCCCACGTCCGCCCAACCAGCACGCATTGCGACAGTTTCTGGGTCTTGTCGGATATTTCCGCAAGTTTATTAGAAATTTTGCACAAGTGTCTCATCCTCTCAACAAGTTGTTGAAGAAGGATGTGCAGTGGTGCTGGATGGACGAACAAGAGAAAGCATTCCAAGAGCTCAAGGACAGGTTAGTACATAGACCCATATTGGCTATATATGATCCTAATGCGGAGACAGAACTTCACACTGATGCCAGTAAAATAGGCATCGGTGGAATTCTACTCCAGAAGCCCTATACCGACGCCACATTTCGCCCTATCGCTTTCTATAGTCGACAGACAACGCCCGAGGAAAAGCACTTTCACGCTTACGAATTAGAAACCCTGGCGGTGATCTGTTCTCTCAAAAAGTTTCGCGTGTATCTTCTTGGACAGAATTTTAAGGTAATAACGGATTGTAGTGCATTACGCAGTACTTTTGTTAAACGCGACATAATACCGCGAGTTACACGATGGTGGCTGCTAATGCAAGAACTTCACTGTACAATAGAATATAGAGCTGGTTCTAAAATGTACCATGTGGATGCTTTGTCACGTAATGCCATTCAAGATAGTGAAACTGCCGATGCATTGCAACAATATCCCACAGTAATGTCCATTAGCAATGGTGATTGGCTTCAGACCTTACAGTTAGGAGACTCTGAATTGTCCAGAATTAGAGATATACTTTTGCTAAAAACTGACGCTGAAGGTCTAAAGTACATTAAAGACAACTACGTCCACAAATAACCAGTTATACAAAATAGTTGACGGTGAAGATACTAATTTACGCTGGGTTGTCCCGAAGGGTGCGAGGTGGCAGTTATGTCGTTTCAACCACGATGACATTGGGCATTTCGGTGTGGAGAAGACCGTCGATCGAATTAAGAAAACATATTGGTTCCCAAAAATGTCTAAATTTATAAAAAAGTACGTTCAGGCATGCGTCCAGTGCGCTTACGCAAAGAAAAGTACTCAGAGTGAGCGCGAAGGACTTTTACATACTATAGAAAAAAATCGACGTTCCTTTCCACACGGTCCACATAGACCATCTCGGTCCCTTCGTGAAATCCAAACGCGGAAATACTCACCTATTAGTAATTGTAGAAGCATTCACAAAGTTTATCTTTGTAAAACCGGTACGAAATACGAACACTCAGAATTCCATACGCGCACTGGAAGAGGTGTTCTTCACGTTCAGATTCCCTGATCGTATCATTAGTGACCGCGGGCCATGCTTCACATCCCATGCGTTTAAAAGATTTTGTTTGAGTAAGGGCATCAAACATGTTTTGAATGCGGTGTCTTGCCCACGCTCTAATGGTCAAGTTGAGCGATATAACCGTTCAATATTGGTCTTTAACTGCTCTAAACTTAAAATGATGAAAAGTCATGGGACGAGAAAATTGACACGGTACAGTGGGGCTTAAACAACACCAAACAAAAGACCACTGGGAGGACCCCTGCGGAAGTAATGTTTGGAACTTCCATGAATGCAGAAATCAATCCAAAATTTAATGAAATTAGGCGTAACACATGTGAGGATAATAATGTTATAACGATGAGGCAGGACGTTAGGGATAGAATACAGCAGGAGCAAATAAAACAGAAGGAAAACTACGATAAAAATAGGAGGCCAGCTCGCTCGTACCAGGAAGGCGATTTAGTAAAAATCACGAAAGTAGCTTTCAGTAATGAAGGTAAAAGCACGAAGCTTTTACCATCATACATAGGTCCGTATAGAGTTATTAGGGTATTAGGAAATGACCGATATAAGCTGGCGTCCGTAAACGGACTAACGGGTACCAAAAGGAAACGCAAACGACCGTTGCGGCTGACCGAATGTTGCCCTGGGTTCATCTGGCTGCTCTTGAGGTTCATAGTGATTCAAATGATGAAATTATAAATGATTCTGCTTCTGAAATCGATGATTAATAATTTATTCTTCTGAGAAGTTGTAAATTGGTCCAAGTTGTACATGTACACGAAGAACTATGTATTATTGCTATAATTATTATGGAAATAAAAATTGATAATGACAGCTGGAGACCGTTAAATTTTCGAATGGATAACAATACCCTTTTTATGTTAATAATTGTTATTTATAATATTGATTGCGGTACAGCTCCTGCGAGAATTGGATGGGTTCGCAAATGTTTGGGTTAATTTTGTCGTAAGAATTGGATGGGTTTACGACAGATAAACTTATGCCTTAAATTTAACCTTACTAGAATGGATGGGTTAGTAAGGATTGAATTTATGGCGTTACCCAGCAGTCCCTGCTAGAATGGATGGGTTAGCAGGAACTGGGAGAGTTTACTGAATTTTTGTGTTGAAAGTGTTTAATGCCTTACTAGAATTGGATGGGTTTACGACAGATAAACTTATGCCTTAAATTTAACCTTACTAGAATGGATGGGTTAGTAAGGATTGAATTTATGGCGTTACCCAGCAGTCCCTGCTAGAATGGATGGGTTAGCAGGAACTGGGAGAGTTTACTGAATTTTTGTGTTGAAAGTGTTTAATGCAAATTACGAGAGTTATAAAGAGTTGCAAAATGCTACTCGTGTTCTCAATGTATGCCTATTATATGAATTTACACATATTTTTGATTTAGAAAAAAAAAAATATGTTTATAGGAAACATAGTTTATAATATGAGACTTTGAAAATATTGTTTATTTACCAAAACTTTCTGCTCAATTAATTACTGCATTACCTAACTAATGTATAACAAATGATTTTTTTTTTTTCCTCTTTTTCTTCTCTCTTTACTATGATAATTGTACATAGTTCTTATTGTTATGAATGCTCTTCCTTGCCGAGTGTAAGGTTTGTGCTCGTCTCCTGGTTGCGTGTATGAGGACATACACGAGGTCAGGATGGACGAGTGTAAGGTTCATTATTTGTATTTAAAATTGTTTATTCAAACTGGCAACACTGAAAGAATACGAACCGTGAGTTAGTAATGAGTGGCGAGGAAGGGCATTCGACATCGGGCAGCGGAGCCGAGTGGTCGTGCTCTAGGAAAGTGTAGTAAGTGTTAAGTCTGTTGTGCGAAATACAATTAAGTTAAAGAAATAAACGAGTATTAATTCAGATAACGGAGTTTTACTACAATTTATTGTTTTTTAAAAAGAATTCTCCGCGATATTTCGCACACTTTTGAACGCATTTCAAACTAGTTATTAAAACATTTATTCCACTCTGAAGTGGGTAGTCAAAATGGCCGATTTGTATGCATCAACAGCTTCTTCGAGTGAGCTGAAACATTGACCACGAATACTGCTTTTTGGGAACGTAAAAAAATTGTTACGGTTTAAGTCGGCTGTAAGGTAAGTCTAAAATTTCGACATTTTGAGTGCTCAAAAACATCTTTGGCGGGCGGTGTGCGTACTTGCATTGTCATGGTGCAGTATCATTGGATTGTTTTTTCGAAATTCGATGATGACTTGTGGCAAACAAAAGCGTTAATCGTCTTGCGATCTTCTAATGCAGAGGTTCGCAGACTTTTTTGTGTCGTAAATCCTTTGCCATATTTTTCGGTTTTGTGTAGACCCCCCACTTACCTGATATTGAATGCCTATATCCTAAAACTTACAAAATTTTATAATCATTTATAATATTTTTTTTACATCATATGTACTTTTATAAATAATTTTATGTCTTTATATTAGAAGATAGCATAATGTAAGTAAATAGGTACTATCAGCAGCAACAATATCAACACCTTCTAGAAATAACGGTTTATCTATTTAAGGGGGCGTTCAAGTATTACTTAACGCAATGGGGGGGGGGGGGGGGTTCACGGTAAAATGTTACGATGCGTTATAGGGAAAGGAGCGGGTCTTTCTTACAACACCGTATGTAACATTGTTTCTTTTTTTATAACAAATTGGCAACCCTTTTCGTTTACGTTTTACGGGAAATCCCTCGATTGTATTAGTATGGTCGTCATTTTTAATTTTTTCACGCAAGTTGTTTAACGTTACGGTGCGTTACAAGGGGGGGGTCAAACATCTTCAACAATTGCGTTACGTAATACTTGAACGCTCCCTAAAGCAACGGAATACTAGTGTGACTTTTAGGACTTTTACTCTTCCCGATTGACTGAATACTGTCCCTGACTAAGTCATATCTAATCATTACACCTTTTAAAGTCAAATGTGCAACTGTGTTCTGCCACGTGGCTCTCATTATCTATTGGATAATGTCACAAACAGAAAAGAGACAGTAGTCAAATCCGCAATCTATCATCATGGTATAACCTCAAGCACGAGAAGTAGAATTGCATATTTACATTACAATGACTGCGTATAATAATTAAGGTTTTACATATATACATACACTCACGCCTTTTTCCCCCGGGGTAGGCAGAGATTACGTCTTTCCACTTGCTACGGTCTTTACATATCTCTTTCGCTTCATCTACTTTCATAACATTCCTCATACATGCTCGACGATTGCGCGTACTTCTGACCTGGCCTTTTTTGAGGACACTTTCGATTTGTTCGAAATATGTTCGCCTAGGTCTTCCTCGTCCCGTATCTCCCCTCACTCCAGCTTCATAAATCATTTTGGTCAGTCTACTTTCATCCATCCGTTTCACATGCCCAAACCATCCAAGCATCCCTTTCTCTATTCTTGTCACGATATCCTATTAAGGTTTTAACACAGTGTATTTTGAGATCCATTATCGTGGACCCCCGGTTTCATTTCATGGACCCCAAAATTTTGTTTTCACTGACGTAGACCCCTTGCAGGTTGTCATAGATATGGAACACTTTGGGATTCACTGTTCTAATACAATAGGGGCACGTTACTACCTTTTGCCACAAAGGAGGCAACAATTTCTTTTGAAGTGCTCCGTGAACGTATGATCTAGGTTGGTTTTGGGTCATCCTGGAAGACTGCCTGGAAGGGTACTAATAAAATTGTAACCCACACAAAAAGCACCCATATAAAAAGTCACAGTAGCGAGTAATTGCCTGCCTATCTTACGCTTAAACAAGCAAACATGCCATTTTGCAGCAGAAATAGGTAAGATAGGTAAAATAGGTACCCAAACAAATAAATAACATATAGATATTTGTTACACTTACACCAAAAACCCTTTTTTTTTGTTTCCCTGAGGAAAATGCATTAAATAGCATACCCCAGCTGTGACGAGCCGGCGGTTATGTGGGGCTCTCCTCCCCAGAAGGGAGAGGCCGACCCACTAAAAACCTCAGGGATGGCCTTACCCCGGCAAGTAGGGAGCCTCCGGGAACGCCAAGCGACATCCGGGAACCCCCAGCCTCCGCTCCCCTGCTGATACAGGGGAGCGGGGGCTACACTACCTCCCCCGATCTCCTCCACCGACGACGCCCTCCGGCCACGGAAGGGGCGTGGTGGTGGTGGCGAACATCTGTGCCTTTATCATGGTTGTTAATATATACATATACATATTAACAACCATGCCCCCACCGGAACTCGAACCCGGGTCGTCGGAGATGCCGACATGTCGAAGATGCCGACATGACGAAACTGTTATTCATATCACTCGTCTACGGAGGTAGCTGATGACCCTGGGATAGAGTCTGTCATGCGATGTGATTTTATGTCCTGATATGTAATACATATTACATTATAACTGGTTAATTAAAATTTTACGTTGCTGTCACTCTTGATCGACATTTTATTGACTTGGCCCTTAGCTAACAGCAAGTAGGGCACGCCCACGGGACAGGTTTTCTGGACACCGCCCCCGCGACGACCTCGCCGTGGCCAGAATGTTAATAACGTACAGTTATAGTTAATATGGTGTCAGCGACAGATAAAAATGTATCTTATCAACTGAACAAGCAACTGAACTGATGCAATCCATAAATATACATTATTAGAAAATGTTGGTGCAGTTTTATATTTATTACAAACTAACTATGCCCACGACTTCGTCCGCGTGGAATCGTAGTTTTAGGTTGTTCGATAATGTTCGTTTTACGAAGCTACTCGCTAGGACGCGCTAGCCTCTAGGCGCCAAGCAAATCGCCTGTCTATGCGTTCGAGACCTTATACAAAAATAATCCTTATAGCATGGCTTATTATTATTAGCGTATTTCATATACAACTTTGATGTTTTAGCACCGATTTCTATTTTATTCTGATTCTTCTTTATAGAATAGTTAATAATATTAACTTTTTTTTAATTAGAGATGACTGAGAGTGTTACAAACGTAAGAGTAGACACATATAATCAGAAAGCTTCGAACTGCTAAGCTATCAGTAGTTACACGTGTTATTGTGAGTTAACCATAAAAGATAATCGTAAGGAGAACATTTCCGTCATACAGGATTTCTGTGTAGCCTTAACCATTAAGGTTACACACGCGACGGAAACTTAAAAAATTGAGTATTTTCTTCCGTTTTCCCAACATTTCCCTTCACTGTTCTGCTCTTATTGGTTGTAGTGTGTTAAAAAGTATACTACAACCAGCTCAGGAGTATGAGAAATAATTGTACTAAGTTTCGTACAGACAGACAGACAAACAAAAAATTTACTGATTGCATTTTTGGCATCAGTATCCATCCCTAATCAATCACTCCCTGATTGTTATTTCGGAAATATATTTCACTAGCTTTCTGCCCGCGGCCTCACCCGCGTGGATTTCGGGATTGGGTCTATAGAGGGTTAAGGGTCATAGCTTTTTCCCACGACTACATATGCGCGGAAGTCGATTTATGGCGCGAAGGTTTTGTCGCGCTTCCCGTGGGACTATCTGTTTTTCCGAGATAAAAAATACCGCAAAACCTTGCTCAAGAATCACTATCTATTGATGAAAACCACATGAAAATGTGTGCTGTAATTTTTGAGCGGAGTCTTTATTGCGCATCCGTGGGATCTGTCGATTTTTTCCGGGATAAAAAGTAGCCTATGTTACTCTTCATCCCTTCAACTATCTAAGTAAAAAATCACGTCAACTCGTCGCTCCGTTTTGCCGTGAAAGACGGAATAAACAGACAGACACACTTTCCCATTTATAACTTTTCTACAGATTTATTATAAGTATAGATTCTTCGATCATATAAGAAATATATGATCGAAGTATAGATTGTATATTTCTTGTTTATATTTGGGGTTAAAATCCATTTCCCTAGTTAAATAGTAGAGGATACGAACTTCGAAAGTCTTGTCGAGTGTCAGTACTTATATAGAAAAGAAGTCCAAGGTTTGACAATATTAAGTCAATAAGGGCCTTACAAACCCTTATTGACTTCAAAATAAAGGTTAAAGGAGATAATTTTTTTAGGCCCACTAGAAAACGGCAACGTTTATTGATATTACTGAACTCTAAAATATCAATTTATTATTAAAAGCAATTGCACGATATTATGAGTAAAAATGAAACGGGAATAATAAAATCAATTAATTAAACTTAGACTTTTGACATTTGAGGTAAATCAACTAAGGTTTTTTAAATCAAAATGAAAGATGATTTAATATATATATGTATAAATATAATAATAGATAAAGTATAGTGTATTATTTCTTTTTTATTTTATTTAAAAGTATTGAACTCTCAATAATTATTTTAATACTATTTTAGATTATTTTAACTATTACTTCGTCAGTCCAATATCGTCGTGAAAACGGAACGCGTCATCATTTTTGACAGCGACCGAATGGTACCTACACTGACATCCATTTGACGTCGGTTTGTTTTCAACCAAATTCTGTGTTTACGTTTCCAACGGCTTGATTTCGTTTTCATTCCCGTATCCAGTATTTAGAATGCAAAAAAAATAATACGATTTCTGGTGTTTGGTAGTGGCCAAAGGAGATTGTATTTTTCAAGAATAAAAAGTGTTAAATAGCATTTACGTAAAAAACAATTTGAATACAAATCAAAATAAAGCTACTAACTACTAAGAATTTTTAGGTTATTTAATCTTCATGTTTTAATTGATTTCTCAATATTCCCGTTAAATAAAAACAAGCTAATGTTCCTTATAATATCTAGGGTTAATAAGAAATTATTTAACGTATGTCTCATTAATAAACGTTACATTTTGTAGTGGGCCTATTCTCCATACAAGAAAAAATTATCTCCTTTAGGAAACAAAAAGAAACGTACGGCCGTTCAATACGGTCTACCTCGAAATTTGTATAACTGACCCATGAGTGTACTAACAAAATTCTACTAATATTATAAGAGCGAAAGTTTGTAAGGTTGGAAGTTTGTTACTCTTTTATGTAAAAACTACTGAATGGATTTTTATAAAACTTTACAATAATACAGCTTATAATTTATAATAACACATAGGCTACAATTTATAAAGATATACGCCACGCTAATATAAGCTACTCGAAATAGTAATCCTGCGCAGACGAAGTCGCGGACACCAGCTACTCGTACCAGCAGTCTTTACATGGTATAAAACAAAGTCGCTTCCCGATGTCTGTATGTATGTATGTGGCTGTGTATGCTTAAATCTTTAAAACTACGCAACGGATTTTAATGCGGTTTTCTTTAATAAATAGGTATATTCATGAGGAAGGTTGATATGTGTAAATCATGCACAATGTAGTAGAGGAACACTGCCAATTTTTGAGATTTCTAATGTGATGTCGTACTTAAATCAACTCACTTTTTTGCGCTTATATTGCAAACGCTGGCCAAATCCTACGAGATTGGTCAAAATACAACTTACAAAAGTCCACAAAAAAGTCCGCAATGGTATATGTCTATCTCTTAGGGATAACCCACCAAAAATGGTTATATTTTTATCCTTTACTAAAAAATGGTTATTTACGAAGTGATTTTTAAACCAATACAGCATTATCCGATTAAGTATCTTAAATAAATTGTGCATATAAATTGTGCACTAGGAGGTAGACTCTGTACCAGGGTCGTCTGCATGGGTACCTCCGTCTTACCTATTTCCGCCGCCAAACAGCAGGGTTCGCTTTGCTGTGTTCCGGCGTGAAGGGTAAGATAGGCAGTGAAATTACTGGGTACTGTGACTTTACATCTTATGTCACAAGTTAGCAACGTACACTGTGGTTCTTATGAGGTTTTGCAGATTTGCTGCGAATCTCGTGGGAACCACATGTACTATAGGCGACTGTTACCACTTACCATCAGGTGGGCAGCCTGCTTGTTTGTCAACTTTAGCAATAAAAAAAATTATTATAGCTAAATATGCTTTTTACAGCATGTAATTTAAGTGAATATTTCCGAAGATATTACAAATTGAAAATGCAGGGACGTAGATAAGCATTGCAAACGTGCGAAGCCGGGGCGGGTCGCTAGTATTACATAAAAATTGTATCAAATTGACATAGCCTTGCTCCTCATTGTTATCTAAAAAACCATAACATCGCTAACACATCAGTTTCGGCAATAAAACCTTTGCCTTCGACAAGTTTTGGTCACGCTTCACAACGGAAACAATACAAATATAATCCAGCATATAAATGCTGCGTAATATTTGGTAATTTTCCCATATCCGGGCATCCGTGGGCGCCGCCCGCCCACAGGCGAGAAAGGTGAGACAATGTCATTATAGTTATTACTTGGTGTTGCGCCCACGCGCTCCCTTTGAAGGGCGTATGACATATTAGGAAATATTATTACACATCAATCAGGATTGTTTTTTTAATTCGATTCTTTAAAAGGATATACTAATGTTTTATACATTGCACTAGCGTATCTGAACTGTGACGTTCAAATTCGGGCAAATGTCGTAATTTTATTTAGTCGTATAGTAGAAGTGAGAGAGTGAAGACGTCGTTCCTCGCTCCGTTATACGTTGGGTAGTGCAATGCTATCTCTTTTCAATCCGTACTTTCTGTATTAGCTGTTTCATTCACAGTTTTTGGAACACTAAAAGATGTGATGGAAGTTTTAATTATATGTCAGTATGCTCATAATATATGCAATATCTTAGTATTTATACCGCTGCTTAACTGTGCATGTATGGGAGTTAATGCTAGTCGTGGCGAAATAAGGATAAAAGCAAGATTAATGCAGTGAAAATGAGAGGGAGACGATTAAGGTTTTTTCTTCCAGAGGGGTTGTGTGTGAAACCTCATTAGGGGTGCGCTACTATAGTCGTCTTAATAACCCCTTGGTGCTCGGACGACCTTACACCGGATACCACCCGCGCCCGGTCTACGGCGGGTTATGTTGGATTCTAGCAGAAGGCTAGCCTACCAACTAAACACTACCTATAATCTTTTGGGCAGAAGGCAGAAGGCCTGGGACCTTATCGGCTTTGAGAAAAGCCCTTCTCCCATTACGATACGCACAGGCGATTCAAGTATCTTGCAAGTCTCGAAGACTTGTCACCGCGAAGTATCTCACATACATTTGAATGCAGGCTCGCACACTACGATACCGGTATCCTACGCGTCCGCCACTAGTATCGCGCGACTCACCGTGTTGGTCGCTTATGCGTCTCGTCTCGTGCGTTTCGACAAGATGGCGGCGGAGCAAGAAACAAATATTAAGTTTGTACAAGAAGTTGAAAAACATGAGTGCTTATATAATTACAAATTACCTGAATACATGCGGAAAAATACAATAGATAGGAATTGGGCAGAAATTGGAAACAAATTTCAAATAACAGGTTGGTTGGTTTTTTTTTTTTTTTGTTTGTACACATACCGTAAAACGGGGTGAATAGGATTTGCGGGGTGAATGGGAACAAACTGCGGAAAGTTGTTTGTACGTAAGTCGCTCAAGACATAACGTCCGTCCACAAAAAAAACGAGTTTGCACAAATGAGGAATATAGTCATTTTTTTAGTAGCGTAATATGCGAGCGTCGGGTAGCGAACAAGTATCCAACTAGTATTCTACTCGAGTATCGTATTCTACAAATATCGTAATGGGAGAAGGGCCAAATACTGTCATAAGGAAAATGTGCCGTGTGAAAGAAAGTGACAAAAATTGAGATGGGACTGCTTTGATGGTTTCAACACGTAGAAAGGGTGTACGAAAGACGACTGACGAAAGAAATTTATGGCAAATATGAATAGGACAGTAGTATGAAAGTCATTACATTAGTTTCACGATTATAATGGGATCCTCATATTGACACCTTGGCTAACTATTAATTAATATTAAATTAATTGAATATTCTAGTATTAATATTAATTAATATTAAATTAATTGAATATTCATATAAATCACTACATAGTATAAAGTCGTAGTACAATAATAAAGTAATGGCGTCGAACACCATATCGACCACAAACGCAAATGCCGGGATCCCGCCCACAACGGCGTGGGCGGCTAACGACTCTCTTCCAATTCATTAATTAATTTAATGCACATAATAAGATATACAAAATAAGATTTTACATAAATAGTCAATACGTCTTCCATTTTTGATTAAAAAAGTCTATGATGCAATACCAAGTTTTTTTATTGTTTCCGATACCACTGTTAACCCATATTTTTCTATCCCCTGTCTTTATGCCACAGTTTGGTAAAAAATATTGTTGAGTATAATTAAAATAATTTTGTGACTAAATCTATTTACAAACGTCCCACAGAATTGATATATCATCTATAGTAAAATTGTGTCAAGTAATAAATAAATAATAATATGTTGGTTAGAAGAGATCTCTCTGAGAGATAAGCCTGCCTTTGGATCAATTAACTTGGTACCTGCTTTTATATGTTTATTGTTACTTTGTTTTATTGTGTACAATAAAGAGTTTATATACAGTGTGTTAGGGATCGGACTTCTCGGTTTTTTTTGTCAATTTTGACTTGTTTTGTTAGACCCGTTTCTTAACTATTTGCCTGTTTAGCGGTACTTGTTTTAGTTTATTTACAAGCTCAACTCATTGCCAATAAATTAAAACAAAAAAAATGATATGTCAAGGACCCGGAATTTTAGGTAGAGCCCAATAACTAAAAAAAATAAAAAAAATAGATAATTTTACCCAGTTTTCCGTCTAAATCAAAGGATTTTGTTTATTATTGTAAAGAATTTCTTAACAAATTTATTGTTAAATGCTAGCACAGCTCATTAACTTTGAAATAAGGCCAATTTTGTGTATGTAGACCAAATAAAATCGTAAAACAGCAAGATTTCATAAACTCCTTAAAATACGAGAAATAAAATTTTAAAATATCTCTCATTCATAGGGGTGAGGGATGCGACCCCGATTTGTATAGGTTTTTGTCGATAAAACTTAACATACAACACGTTGGTGAAGTATCGGAAGTCCGATCCCTAACACACTGTATAAATTCAAGCCACATTTCATAGATTAAAAAAGTGCTTATAAATTACCATAGACAATACACATCTTTTGGATTATTTCCGAATTCTGTTTGTTTACAAGAATAACAATTAATTATTATTTATAATAAATATTTCTCACACTTACACCATTTAGTCTAGCCCAAGGCTCTGTAAGTTATGAATAAATATTTTTGATAGAAATATATTAACAACCATAACTATGGTACAAGTGCTCGCATGTGACAGTGGCTCTAACATGTATAGTAAACCTGTATTTGATGTAGTCATAGTAAACTACAAAAGTAACTTCAATGCAATATGAGAAATTATTACAATTACGTTCCCTTAAAGAACACTATAAGTTTGCATACAAAAATTTACCCTGTCGATATCGTTTGCAAACGAACATAAACTCATGGTAGCTGTACTCGCCAGTTATAGCTTATTGTCCGTCCTCCATATTTTTTTAATGCTAGGCCCAGCTGATGACTTCCTCCCGCCTGATGTTAAGCGGTGAAAGACTCCTAAATGAAATGACAGATAGGATAGTGACGTTACTCCAGTCTCCTACCTGCCCTATCCCTGCCGGCCCAAAAGATGCTTTTTCACGCCTCTTTTGAAGGAACCCATGTTATAGGATGTAGGAAACACATACGCAGGCAGAGAATTCCAAGTGTGAGAGGAGTCCATGTTACCGCGTATATAACCAGGTTAACGATTACATTACCTATTATATATAGTTTATTATATATACTATACTAGCTGACCCGCGCCCACTTCGTTGGGCATAATACACGAAGGACATAGCTTGGCTATATAGTCTCTGGCATAATATTAATAATCCCCGAAGCGAGCACGAAAGCGAATTGAATTAAACCCGAAGCCATCGCGCGCCGTCCGCTGATGATGATGATGATGATGATGATGATGATGATGATGATGACACTCCGCAATAATGTGGCTTTCTATTGGTGAAAGAATTTTTAAAATTGATGATGATGATGATGATGATGATGACACTCAGCAATTTGAGATTTAAACTATCCTATCTCTCAAGTTGGATCGAACTGCACATGGTGTGCGAATTTTATTATAATCGGTTAAGTAGTTTAGGAGTTCATTGAGCACAAACATTGTGACATGAGATTTATATATATTAGATTTGTTTAGACTGTTCAATTCAAGTATATATATATAATATAGCTTATACATAGAATAGCACATAGGCTACAATTTATAAAGATATACGTTAAGCTTAAATAAGCAACAACTAAAATAAGTTTAATTATAAAAACACAATCAAAAGCTGTTGTGTATATGTACTTACATAATTTAATTCTACGCTAAACAGAGTTGAAAAGGAGCATGCGATTTCCAACCTTATATTATCTGGTACTAAAACTATACTTGACCGAACATTAGTACATTTGTCAGTTCTATCATATTAGTGATAGTTTTTTTTTTTATATAATATACAACAGTGCCTAATGTTTTAGTGAAACAAAAATGACGATTCCAGCAGCTATTTCAGTACCTGTAGTGTTTACACTGTGCATTGTAAAATAGAGATGTGTCAATCTTTACAAGTGATTCACTGATTCAAATCTCTAACAGCGCTTGAAACGAATCATTCGCTCAATTGCATGTCGGTTTCAATCGGCACGCGGCGCTCGCACGATTGAGATAACTAAATATTTCAGAGTCGGAGCGCTTCGGATCCCATCGCTCAATAGGGAATTAATCTCTTTTTTGAAAAGAATCTTAATTTGATCCTTGCGTGTCAGTAAACCATATACTAAAGAAATAAAAGTTTTATACACTCGTTAAGTACTATAAAAATTGCATTAAAATTAAATATTTTCAAATTTCGCGCGTAATTAGACGAAGGCGCCGCACGAGTTGCTACTCTGTAGCGATAACGTCAATACGGCATGTAAATAATAAACAAAGCTCTTTGTTTGATGCTATGTATTTATTATATTCATAATTTAAAAATGAGTTATTATCTTTTATATATAAACAACTAATAAAGGAATAATAATAAAAGAGTAATACTGACATCGATGTTTTAATACTCCGTAACTCGGCAGAACAAAAGTCGGGATTTGCAGCAAAGAATTTATTTTTGGTAAATTCGTACTATCTCCTTTTACAAAACTGCTTTCCATAGTGTGATTCACGTGCGATTTCAATTTAACTTACGTATTTATAACGTTCTCTTACATTAAAAAAGCAATCTACAAACTTCTTTTTTTATTGTTTTGCGGCTTTGTACGTACTATGATTCATAATGACATTGACACGCATAAGTTTACAGTACCTTATGACGTCACGACATGGCGGCCTATGTTTCGCTCTTGTTTTACGTATAGATTAAAAAAGTGAATACTTTGAAACTAATTTTTAAATAATTTTTGTTATTTTATGTACTTAAACATGATGGTTCCGACTATTTAATGCATAAGCTATCATAATTATTTGCTTTTAGATCTTTTCTAATATAGAGGGAAGTACCCTATTGCATCTCGATTTCATTCGATACGCGACGCTTACACGATTGACTCAGAGTCACTGATACAAATGAATCAACATCAATATTTATATCAGTGTATTTGTATCATATCTATACTAATATAATAAAGCTGAAGAGTTTGTTTGTTTGTTTGTTTGTTTGAACGCGCTAATATCTATACTAATATAATAAAGCTGAAGAGTTTGTTTGTTTGTTTGTTTGTTTGAACGCGCTAATCTCCGAAACTACTGGTGCGATTTGAATAATTCTTTTTTTGTTGGATAGTCCATTTATCGAGGAAGGCTATAGGCTAAATAACATTACGCTATGACCAATAGGAGCAAAGACAGAGCGGTAAATGTGTAAAAAACGGGGAAAATTATTCATTTTTGAAGGCTTTCTTTGCGTGCGCTGCGAAAACGGTTCAAGATACACAAAAAATATGTATGAAAGAATTATTCCTCTATACATGATCTAAAAAAAAGTCCGCGACGGCATATGTCTATCTTTTAAGGTTTAGTCACAATGACCGTTTTTATGGTACCAAATTTGGTCGAAATAAATTGTTTAAGTTGTATCAACATAATAATACTAAAAATTCTGCGGAAACTCGACCATTCCGAAAATCCCGCAAGAACGGGAACTATGTGGGAAAAACCAAAAATCTGCCGGAAGTCACTATTCCACGCGGACGAAGTCGCGGGCAAAAGCTAGTATCAGAATATTTGTATCAGTGACTCTGAATAATAGAGTCACTGATACAAATGATGCACTTTACTGATTCGTATCTTTGTACTGATCCAAATGATCCAATCTCGACAAAGATACGTTTTTTCCATCATTATTGTAAAACCAAACACGTGCGCGAACTTGACTTTGTCTGTTGGCCGGAAGCGAGCCTGCAATGCCGGATGTCGCTGCAAGAGTTAACAATGTTTCAAGGAATCTCCCCACGCCCTGACCGGACGGATTTAGCGCAGTCTCAAGAATTTGTGTAAACTAAAACACAATATAGTTGTCCGGGATGAAGCTAGTAATTCTTAATAATCTATATATATAAAAATGAAACCTGTTTCGCGTTGTCACGGCATCACGTGTGAACGGCTGAACCGATTTCGATAATTCTTTTTTTTAAATGTTTGTGGAAGTCCAAGGATGGTTCTTACGGAAAAAAATATTAAGAAAATCTCTCAGAAATATTGAAAAGTATACATTTAATTTTGCATATTTTAAAAAACGCGCGTTACGAATGTCAATTTTTTTTTTATACGAATGTCAACGTCATTCACAGCCATAGACTATATTAAAAGAGCATTAGGTCAACTATACAAAATAAAGTAGTGCATCAAAGCTACGCTAAGGCGGTACGAAGTTCGCCGGGTCAGCTAGTATAAAATACAAACAGGTAAGTTTGTATGGATGGACGTTTGTTACTCTTTCAGGTAAAAACTTCTAAATGGATCTCAATCTGCGCTAATATTATAAAGAGGAAAGATTTGTATTTTTGTATGTAACGAATAAACTCAAAAAGTACTGGACTGATTTTAATAATTATTTCTTCATTAGAAAGCTACATTATCACTGGCTAACATAGGCTATATTTAGCACTAGATTACTATAGAAATCTTTAGAAATTCTTATTAAAACCAACCGAAGGTGTAAAAAAAATTAGCCATAAAATGCCTTTCATCGCATACGCTGCAAAGAGTATTAATGATAGGACAAAAAAATGTTCGACAATATTATAGAATATATCAATATCTACAAATAACTTCGCGATACCATGTGTATAACTATTGTAGTTACGTCACTATAACTACTTTTTACATTTAATTATTTATAAAATAAGTAGGAACAAAAAACTGCCACTTTACAAATATTTTTGACAGGACGAAGTCTGTCGAGTCCGCTAGTGAGATTCGTATATAGAAAATATATATTTTCGCACTACTTTTTAACCCTGAAGTTACAATAAACTTCTAATTATGATATTTTAAACTAAAAAAAATTCTACTAATTATACGCCACGCTAATATAAGGTACTCGAATATTCCTGGTATTGTGACATTTTCTATACTATACTAATATTATAAAGAGGAAAGATTTGTTTGTTTGTTTGTTTGTAATGAATAGGCTCCGAAACTACTGGACCGATTTCAAAAATTCTTTCATCTTTGGAAAGCTACATTATCCCCGAGTAACATAGGCTACTTTTTATCCCGGAAATATCGACAGATCCCACGGGATGCGCAATAAAGGCTTCGCTCAAAAACTACTGCATAGATTTTCGAGAGTCGATAGGACCACTCGTTGGACATTTCATAGGTAGCGCCAACTAAAAGTGTATAAAAACTTTATTGACTTATTACTACTTTATGATACTATTACACTTGCACATCGGTACCCTCGGTGACGCTCGCCACAAGCTGTCGTGAGGGAGACTTATTATTATTATTGTAGCTTAAATCACGCGTCTTTAAAAGACACGGTCCTTTATAGGGCGTACGCGGGGATACAGATCCAACGCGTAGAGGCCATTTAAGCGAAATTTAATGAAAGCGTGCGTGGAGTGTACCAACTGGGGCTAATCTCTATCTGCACCATGAAAAATGCAGCTAAAGACTATACCCAGTTAGATGCACCGAAACTATTGCCATTAGTGGTCAAAACGTTTGTGGCCTAATGCATTTCGATTTAGGCGGTAATGAGAATCGGGCTAAGGGAGGCTCCGGTCACGCAAAGCCTCCAAATTGATTTAAATATAGCAGGTACACAGATAAAAAAACTACGTAATTCCTTAGACCACTTATGTGTGTAAAGATCAAATAAGGACACTGTTACATACGTATGTAACAACATGCTGGGTAAGTAGCTGGCAATTGTGAGGGAGTCCGTGATTTTACGGAACCCACTCCATTACACTGTAATGGACCGCACTACGTAAGAGCTCACACTTATATTTATAATGCCACTGCATAACTCTTCACTGAGAAAAAAAATGGCTAACAAAGTGTCCATAAAAGCTTTGTTAAATAATTACAGTAACTGCAACAAATCACTTGACACATACACATTTAATCATGGCAAAACGGGAATATTTATGGTGACAAAGCTAAATTGTTGGTGTAACTAATATGGCTTGTGATATGGCACAAGATCACAATTGTTGTTTTAGCAACATAATATTGTTGCCGAATCTACCTAATTGTCGATTTCATTTGACAATAAAAAAATTGTTATGGTAGCAATTGACTATGAACGGCTCTCCCGGATTAACTTTTTATTGTTAATTTAGCAGGATTTTTTCTCAGTGTTGTATTTAGTTCTGAACGCAGGGTGCAAGTAAGATGAGTACTTACTGTTGTAGTAACGTATCGTAAAAATGTAACGGTATTCTTACTGTACCAACCCCAACACACGAATATATGTATAATGCAGCCGCATTACGTCATGTACGTAGTGCGTACGAGGATTCAAGTAAGCCGTATATGTTTTTAGCTCAGTGTCGTCCAGTATGAATATAATCACATAGTTACCGTACGTAGTCCAACAGGAGCACATAACATAGCCACATACGTACTGGATATATCAAGCTGACTACGTATGTCATGTTGTTACTCCATTGAGAATGATGCAAAGTTTTTATACAGATATTCCTGTAATACCATGATAGAGCATGGTGTCTCCTATAACAGCATCAGTATGAAACTTCCTTAGCAAGTAGGTGACAACTAGAGTACTAGTCCAACACTCGTAACCTGTATCCCGTTGCAAGCTACGTGGTAGATAACTTGCGACAGGCTACGCATACGTAGCTTTTTTCTCTCAGTGTAGTGACTCGCCTCATTCATCATCTCATCTCATTTGTTTTATACTACCTATGTAGTGACAACGTCCACAGTTTTTCTGTAGTATATTTAGCATTGCACTCGTGCAAAGCCAGGACGGATCGCTAGTGGACTATTAGCACATTATGGAGTGTGTAATGTTGGTGATTACCGCTGAGGCGCATTGAGGCCCGAGCCGTCAGGCGAGGGTCTTAAGGAGCCGAGGACGGTAATCATCAATACACACGTGTATCATACAACGTTTTTCAACACATTTCTGAATAAAATAATACTTAAATAAAAAACCATTTTACATAGTAGATAAAAAGTTTATTTAGAGAAACAATTAGTAAATGTGCAGTTAGTAAAATTATAATTAACTATTTTTCTTCATAAATTGTATTTGCAGACATCTTAATTAATAACTAACTAAATAACTTCAAAAGAGAAAACGACACGAGTTGTGAAAATTGTTTCGTAATGGCGGGAAAAATTAATCAGTTTTCCTATGCGCGCGCATCGGCCATAGACTAATAAATTTCGTAATGGCGGGAAAAATTAATTAGTTTTCCTATGCGCGCGCATCGGCCATAGACTAAAAAATGAGGTTTCTTTTTTTGGGCTTTTCGCGGATAGCTTTTTAGCGCAAATGTAAGCGTAACTCAACCAATAATATTTAAAAAAACTATTACTCACTCGTGAATAATAGTAATGAAAAAGTCACAGTTTGATTATAGGTGTCATTATGTGCCTAATTGCCATGGGATTAGAGCCACTTTATGAGGAAGTGTGTTGAAAAATATATTATTAGATTAAATAGCCAAAATTACACAGTTACTATAATGAGCACTGCGATCAGCCAGCGCACAACACATGCCGAGCGCGGATGCAGTGCGCGCACGCATCTGCCCGCGTTTCCCACACCGACCTTTTTTCGACAATCTCGGATATTGCGTTTTTTTCGTATTGTCTCACCGAGACCCGAGTAGGAAGTGGTTTGTCTTTTTGTTAGGTATCTATGTAAAAAAAAAGTTTTTTTCAGGTTGCCATCGTTTTTATTACTACGAATCGAATTGATAATTGATAGACAACAGACACAAAGTTATAAAGTATGAAGTCCAGTAATAAAATGATAAAACGCTAAGGTTTCATTTTAATAACTCAATGGTTATGTTGCCAAATATTTTGACAATTAAATAACATAATGAAACTATAGTCTTTGTAGATATAATGGGAACTTGTTTAAAATTGTAAAGGAAGTTGGGTTCAGACTATTTATCTGAGAAAAAAATACAAGGAGAAAAAAAAATGTCTTTGCTGGTTTTTTCTAGTACAAGGTCTCCCGCTGTAGACTTGTAAACCTTAAAATTAAAACCATTAAATAAAATAAGTAAAAATAAATAATAACTAAATACAGTGCTGTGTGTGATAATATAATGTAGGTTAAAAAAAAATTGCTAGTTTCTATTAAAGAAATGATGATTGATACTTATTAAATGGACTTTTATTTTGAACAACGAACACTATTTTATCCTTTTACAATTAGAGAGCACATTTTGTTATATAGGTTATTACCATAGAGTAACTTATACATAGTTGTCATAAAAGAAAGCGGGAGACAGAGGTGCGTTCTGGTGTAACCAGCGTTCAGTTTCTTCAGTTTCCGTAATACTTAATGCAAGATACGACAAAAATCAACGTACCTAGTACTAGAATGTATTATTATAGAAAAAAATGAATTGCTATATATACGTGCTCTCTCAAAGCAGCGGCTCCGTTGCCTGGATCCGCGTGTGATGATCACATGAATAGAAAGGTAGGTATGTAATTATTTTTGTGACTGTATCATATACGTTAATGAAGTCAGTCACGGGTAAGATGCATAGTAAGTCAAAACTAAAAAGATGAATAACAAATGAAAAATAGAAAGATGCATAACGAGTGTAAAATAAAAAGATGCATAATGAAAACTTTTCCAGAGTGTGAAGGTTCAATACCGTAATAAAACTCACATACAGACTGCAACACTTTATTTTCCCAAAACTTTCTTTGTCCAAATAATCATTAACTCGTCATTAACTCGCTCACTTAATCGTGATATTCTTTAAATGTAATTTTATATTCCACTCGTGTAATAGCAAAACAAAAATTATTACAACTTTTTTTTTTTAAACTTCGCTCGTATCGAGCAGGCAAAGAGCAGAGCCCATACAGCCTATTCCGTGGTAAATCTTTATCTTCTTTATTCTTTGCTTTCCTATTTCTTTATTTTTTCTGCGTTTTTATAATTCCGAGACAGTGTGGGTTATAAATTTAAAAAGATTAAAAAATAAAAATAGTGGATATGATGCGGTGATTCTTAAAATTTCTTGAATAGAACGTGGAATATCATCTTTGTTCTTGTATAGATCTATAAGCTCATTCATTAGCACAAGGCGTTGAATGCCAAATGAAGAGCAATTGAAGAACAAATGGTCCAACGATTCTTCTCCTCTATTGCAATGTCGACAAATTGATGAATTAGTCATAGCTTTTCTGTGTAGATGAAAGTTAATACGGCAATGTCCAATACGTAGACGATTCATAATAGTGTAAAATTTGCGGCCCATGTAAGTAAATTTTGCAAACCAAGGCACTTGACTTGCCGTTACACCTAATGATGCATACCATAATCCCTTTCCTTCAGTATTTTGAATATATTGCCAATGTAGCTCCCATTCTTTTTTTATTACAACAACGTATTTATATCTTTATTTTTTAGTTTTTTTTCTTTTTTTTTATTGACCATAGATACATAATAATGCGAGCGCCGAAGCGTTCGCTTACAAGAACAACTGAGGCTTCGTTCAGAAATATTATAAGAACATACAAGATAGTGGTTTATACAAATTAGTTACGACAACAATAACAGCCCTTATTATGCGTTTGCTTACAATAACAAGTAATATATAGAAAGATATAACAAATGAAAAATAGAAAGATGCATAACTAGTGTAAAATAATAAAAAGATGCATAACGAGTGAATAATAGAAAACCGAACGCTTATCAACCTTATTTCGTTGAGATTTAAGCTACTAAGTATATATCCGAAGTCTCTTGAGGATTGTGCGGCCTGCGAAATGCATTTCGCACCGCGCGCCCGAAGCAGGTGACATTCTCGTTCCCACGTCGCACAATAACATTTTTTTAGGAGCTTTGCTAAAGTGGCATCAACTCTCACCTAGCTCCGATGAAAGGTAACAAGACAGGTACATCTTTAAAACTGATTCACTGCACCAATTTTATGTTAGAACCGTAACTTAATGATGTTTATGTTCTCGTGTCCATTGTATACCATCTTTTTTTTTATTTGATATATTGACAAACGAATATACTGCCCACATCTAGTAAATCTAATGTATATATATATTTATTAATCTAATGTATATAATAATAATAATCCTGACTAACAGTATTAATTCGTTAATGATATTTGAACACCGCTTGCTTTGAGAGAAAGTATAATTTTTGTCAAACGTGACTTTTAAATATCTGTTGTTGTTTGCTAAACGAAAATAAGACCGTATTATTATAACACAATAGTTTTTTTTATGCCACAGTGATGGTAGTTTATCAGAGAGTAACTAAGAAGGAATGCGCTACTATTGTAGTCGTCTTAATAAACCCCTGGTGCTCGGACGATCATACACCGGATACCACCCGCGCCCAGACTACAATCTATGTTGAACTCCAGCAGAAGGCTAGCCTACCAACTAAACACTACCTATTCTTTGGTCGGGCCTGGGACTTTATTGGCTTTGCCCTAAAGCGCCCGCCCTGCAGAGCGGGTAACGGTGCATTAATAACCTAATGTTCGGTACATATGTGTATCACAGTTTTGCAAAACTTGATGTGTTTAATAAATTTAGTACGTACAAAACCATGTTGTCGAATGTTATAAAGAAAAAACGTGTGTCCAGCCCTGATCACTAGTTCGCTGATTGTTATTGATTTTTATTTGTTCTTTTGATTTTAATTTTATTTTTTAATAACTTTTGATTTGTTCTTGAAATAATATTTTGTATCTTCCAACATCTCCATCCTACCTTAAATCTTTGTTCTCTTTTCGATCCCATTCGTCATGTCGTGCCTTGCGTTCTAATTTTAATCTGACTCTGGATATACCGCCCCGAAGTACCGACTATTTTTCATATTCTTTTTCGGCTTATGCCGTCCGGTTGTGGAACTCTCTCCCTGAGGGTATTAGGGGAGCGCGAACGCTGGATTCCTTTAAGAATCAAGTCCGTGTTCTAAGAAATACTGTTATTTTTGAGGTTTCTAATGTGAAGTCGTAAATAATTTCATTTTTTCAGCTTACATTACAAACGCAGGCTGAACATTACGAGATTTATCAAAATACATAAAGGTCTACAGAAAACTCCGCAATGATATATCTCTTCTTATTGATATCCCACAAAAACATTCTTTTATCATTTTCTTTTTCTGCCGTTTTTAGTTTTTTAAACTATAATTTATTATATACAATATACAACGTTCACAGTTTTTCTGTAGTTGTATTTAGTATCAGCTTTGCAGCCGTGCGAAACCGAGGCGGGTCGCTAGTAAATAAATAAATTAATAATAACTCGAGCATAAACCTAGTTGTCATTTAGCCACGACATATGCCCGGTTTCTGAATACCTTAGCTAAACTTTCAATAACTAATGATTCAACAAAGTTATCGATAAGATAAACGTCTCATAACTAGGGTTTGTTCACAAAATACGAAATAAAAATTGACTTTGTTATATTAATTGACTTTGTTAAATCCATAATTACAATTTAAACATTTATTTTGTAATATTTCTTCATCCGCGATAATAATTTAATAATGATAACATTTTTTTATCGATAGTATTTATCAAATAATACTATTTTATGAAATATTTTTTTTTATTTATTTAATTTTTTACTTAACGTGGGACTTATGAGATCACTTATATAAATCACCGTGTTCTTGTTAAAGCGATATCTCGCAGTAAACTCTTCATTTGAAAACATTTCAAATGGATTTCTTCTTTCTCGTAAGTTTCCGGGTATAGATATTCCAGAAATGAACTCCAGTACTTTTGTATCCGACTCTGAAGAACTTCTCGTATTTAATATTGTAGAATTCATTGTCTTTTTGAATATAATAATTTAAAATGTAGCTAACACTATTTTATTTCACATAAAATTACCTTAGGATAAATAACCTTAAGATTTTTGTATGACAAATAAACCACAGAGACATAAACGTCAAATAAAGTTATGGGACCGATAACCGGCACAAATGATCAGTTAGGTTAAACTAAGTTTAAACGGAGTTTATCTAATTCTACGGTGTTCAGAAACGATTTGTTGGGAGTTATCGAACTGATAGCGTTATTGAACAGATAAACCATTGACAAAATGTACTCAGAAACCGGGCATTAGCTGACATTTACGGTGATAATAGTTATGTAGACGGAGAGAAGAAACTGTATTAATTATTGAAGATAGACGTGAGAATCTCAATAGTTACACTAACCTTACATAACTCCTTCCACGACTATTACTATCAATAGTCGACGGTAGATCAACAATGATGTAGCCAGTATGACATTTTCTTCAGAGAGCCTTTTATTTATACTCTACTAGCTTTCCGCCCGTGGCTCCGCGTTATATTCGAATTTCCCATATAAAGGATATGTTTTCCGTCGGTAAAATTATCTTATTTCCTTCCTTGGGTCCTCGGGTTTTACGATTGGTATATACGGGGTGGTTACCCCGCATATACCAAACGTTTCATTTAAATCGGTTCAGTGGTTTTAACAATACTACCATACAACCTTTCATCCCTCCTTTCAACCCTTTACAACCCTTTTCTGCTTTAAAAGGTAGCCTCTGTCCTGTCCCAGCCTCTAGACTACTTTCTCTTTAAAAATAAAATATTTAAAGTTGTGTGCCTGCTACAAATTGAATAACGGCTACAGAACACTTTGCTATCATAAAATGATCAGGCGTACTTTAAAAAAACGCAATTTACGCTGTTTATTAACAAAAAAGTAATAAATAACACTTGATGTTTTAGTGATTGTTTTAGTTACATAAAAATATCTACAATAAAATACTACAAATCTAACATAAAACGGCATGTCGGCAGTGAACACTATTTTCTAAGCTTTGATTATCTGAACACCCACCGGTTCTAGCTGCTACCAGCTAGAACCTGTCTGTACTACTACAGGCTACAAAAAACTAGAGCTTCGTTTGTGGGCAAATGTATAAATTTTTATGACAAGATTCCACATATTGTAGCTGAATTGCCTTTTTATAAATTCAAGGTACATGTTAAAAAGACGCTAATGAGTAAGGGCTATTACAAAGTCAATGATTATTTAAATGATGCCAATGCTTGGTGTTCATTTGAAGATATTACATTCTAAATTGTAAATATTGGTTTTCCCGTATAAATTGTAAACACATATGTACATTGTATGATAACGACATAATTTATTGTAAATGTTGTTATTACTTTTGATAAAGCTGATAAGTTTCTTGCGCCCATTCTTTTTATCAACTAAAAAATACGTCATGAATGGGTGGTAGGGGAAAATATTGTACGATTCAAAAGAGCATTCTATAAAGTCTGAATAAAGTTAATTTTGATTTGATTCTGTCATACACTTCATAAAAGCACTTTGTTGGAGACCTTATATTGCTACTGCGTTTCTAGGTGTATGGCTGGCTCGCAAGGACCTTTCTGCCCCAATAGCCGTTAATCCACGACATCCGCAGTATATTAGTTAGTATACCGGTTTCAAGTTGTCGCTATCTCTGAGGTCCCGGGTTCAAGTCCCGGTAGGGGCAAATGTGTGTCATGAATGCGAGCATTTTTGCCTTAGTCATGATTGTTAATATATATTTCTATCAAAAATATATACATATGTATAATATATGTATGTCTATCCGTTACCCTACATTCCTTAACACAAGCCTTACAGAGCTTACTTTGGGCTAGGCTATTTGGTGCAAGTGTAACAGATGTTTATTTATTTATTCTTGAAGTTATGTTGCCAAGCACACTTCGCACTACCCGTGTAAAAAAGTCGTAACTAAACTTGCGTCGAAAATGTTTTATTACGTAAATAAAGCGAGCATCATGGTTTACACCTTCTGTCAAAATCTCGTGAAGCTATTTACAAAAATGAAGGAATAAATGCAAAAATATAAAAATTTTGCGACTTTAAAACACAAAATTCCAGCATAAAATAGGGGTATGCATATTTACATTGGTTCGTTTGAGAATTATCTCGCTGATAAAATCATAATTATGTTTACTTAAATTTTAATAGAAGATTTACAAGAAAATCTATAACGCAAATATACATAATTACTCTAATTACTCTATGTACAAAAAAGGATTTTCCGTTAAATAACAACGTGATTATACTTACAACTCTAGATTATCCCAACTAATATTATAAATGCGAAAGTGTGTTTGTTTGTTTGTTTGTTTATTTGTTTGTTTGTTTGTTTGTTTGTTACCTCTTCACGCTTAAACTACTGGACCGATTTCAAAAATTCTTTCACCTTTGGAAAGCTACATTCTCCCCGAGTAACATAGACTACTTTTTATCCCGGAAAAATCGACAGATCCCACGGGATGCGCAATAAAGGCTTCGCTCAAAAACTACTGAACAGATTTTTATGCGGTTTTCATCAATAGATAGAGTGATTCTTGAGGAGTTTTGCGGCATTTTTTATCTCGGAAAAACGGATAGTCCCACGGGAAGCGCGATAAAATCTTCGCACCATAAACCGACTTCCGCGTATATGTAGCCGTGGGCAAAAGCTATGACCCTTAACCCTCTATACACCCAATCCCGAAATCCACGCGGGCGAAGCCGCGGGCAGAAAGCTAGTAATGAAATATAAGAGAGTACAAAGCCGTAATAGAGTTAAATTAGTTCATATATTTCAAAATACATAACTAAAAAGCAATAATTGTAGTTATCCTTTTTTTTGACACCGCGCTGGACGCTGGCGCTAACAATGCCCCTCACTGACGCCTTGCCGCGAGAGCTTCGATCGTCGACGGGTCCTCCCCCCATAAGAAGAGGGGGGGGGGACACGCCAAGGGGAGCTGCATCGCAGCGTGACAAGGTGCGACTCCTGAAAAGTAGGTGAAAATCACTTACTTCCTTTTTTCAGGAATAGTGGGACTTGGTCTAACCCATTTTTGTGCCACCAATACCTGGGTCATACCTTAAGTGTTTTACCTTCGAGGATGGAGTTAAATAGTCTCGAAATGCTTTTCAGACTCGTAGTCCACTCACTTTTATAAACTCAACTGCATATTTATCATAACCCGAAAGGTTGTTCTTGAGCTACTTGAGAGCCACGCTGATCTCAGGTATCATCGAAAATATCTTTGGTGAAGTTGGGTTAGTTAATCTCTAGGAGTCACATTAATCAAGTTAAGTTTAACTTTATTGATCCGTTTTTTTTTCTTCTTTCCAACTTATGATATTTTTTGGAAGATGGAACAAGCGGAGAACGTAGATTATCTAGACTTAAAATGTGAGATTTAAAAAAAGTCTACTAATACGGTCCTAATAGCGTTATCCACTGATGCGTTTAATCGATTGCGATTGCCTTCCACAAACTAAATAAAGGTAACGTTTTAAGCCTATTTGAGAACAACATACGTAAATGCATCATTTTCATGCATTCATGCATATACATTTGAATGAAACTTCGAAATATATATTAACAAATTTATTTGAAAATCTCATGTACTTTACAACAGTTTTACAGTTTAAAATATCTGTGTAGCTACCAGTCCTAGTATCATTAGCATCAACACGCGATATGATAGAGCGAGTTATCACTTCGAACTGTCAAAATACAAAGGCTAAATTTCAAGATAGCCGTTATACCTATAGCACGACAACCGCTTTACATATTTTTATCGCTATCCTGTATTTATTATAGACAGATTGTAAACAGCTCATAGATCTTTGTGTGGTTAAAAAAAATATATTTGACTAAAGCCTATTTTGAATAAAGGTTATTTTGATTTCATACGGCCCTGCCTAGTACGGATTGGTTACCATCACATACCCTTTCGGATTTTACATATATGCACCGCAGATGTTTGGAACTATGGTCACGATTAGGCTTGCCAGGTGTTCGGCTTTAGCCGGATATGTTTGGCTTTTTGCGGTCGCGTCCGAGCAAATATGTACGTGTTCGGCCTGTCCGGCTTTTTGTCAGAGTGGCGATTTGTACGACGATGGGCGGACGAGCGGACGAGTGACCGACCCGAGCGGACAAGTGCGAGCGGAGAGCAAACTGTTTCCCGACAAAATCTCATCCTCACTTTACATCATGTATAAATACTTCTTTCAACAGCCCAGCTGTAAATATATAATGTTTGGCAATAAAAAAACATGTCCGGCTTTTAGGGAAAAATGTCCGGCCTTATATAGTGCGTAGTCGAGTCTTTTTATTTTATGGCCTGGCAACTCACGATACTTTCCTTAGCCATAAGAGTGTTGTATTAATATACATATGAAACTAGTATACATATGAAATTCCAAAATCGAAAAACATTACAGTATATAGCCAGTATGAAACCCAAACCTTCCAACTATTACAGGTTTCAGTAATCGTACATAATTTTAAAACGTATTGATATATTCCAATTCTGATTACCAAAAAATAAAATGTATTATAAAGACAAATCAAAGGATAACGTAGATAAACAAAAAAACAATAACAAAACCTGCAAAAAACATATTTTACAGCTTAAATAACTATGTATAACATCTTTGGCAGCATAATTGGAACTGAAATCTTAAAGTTCTAACCAAAAATAGTACCAACTCGGCACATAGTGTCGAAATCTATTAGGTACATGAGAGCCAAATCCAGCACATGTTACTTACTTATTATTAGAGGTCGGAATAGGCTTTTTGACAATGCGAAAAATAAAGTGTCAATTACTGTTAACAGTATAAATTAAGAGTTAAAAAATGATTATTTATTAACGTAAGTTGAAAATAATGATTAATTTATTTTAAAATCCGTAAATAAAAATTTGCCATGTCATTTTCCATCTGTAACTAACAAACAAGTTTTAGTCGGGATCTTTTAGTGTACTGCTTATTGAAATCATAGGACTCTGTAGCTACAAATTTTAACAAATATTATGGAAAACAGCGGAAATATTCGAAGTGAGTTGCAAGAGACATTCTGTTAAAAACATTAGAGGTATTATAACCTCAAATCAATAACGAAAATATTAACATTCTGAATGTAATTAATTATTACAAAATATAAATATTATTTTTACTTACATCGAAATGGTCTTCACAAAAGAAAATATTTGTACTATTCGCTATGTCATTATGATCCCTCCGAGAAAGTTGCAACCACTTTCGGCGCACTTCGATATTCTTTGGAACACTTACAAATAGTTTTTCCGGAGTTTTTAACGACGTATTTGTACATTTTGGAACTGCACACCATTTGTAACTCATTTTGTTACATAAATCACTGATAAAAAGTAAATCCAATCGCACTTTCGTTTTTTGTTTACAACAAACAAAATATATGCCAGTTGTCACAGATCAGAATACAGGCAAATGACGTCACTGACCTCATTGCAGCGCCATATTGCCAAAGTAGCGTTTTGGCACACTATTTAAATATTGAATTTTAAATTCGATGTTTTTCAGCTAATATATACCAGAATTAAAAATAACAACTTTTACTGGCTTCCTTAGACTCTACTACATAATATAAAATGGATTTTAAAAACCTGTCAAATAGCCTATTAAGTAAAGTTATTCATGTCCTTACACTGATTTCAAACAGCGAAAGAACAAAATGGATATGCCTCAAATCCCGGGATTTTTAAATAAAAAGTTATTTACTTTTCCACAATTTAAGCTACTGCACCCGCGACGTTGCCAAACTTACATCAATGACATCGGATGTCCGAAGTTGCAAAATTCCAATACGCGTGATGTAGTAACATTTGTAGTTCGCGCAACATAACTTGTGAGAACAAAAGAATACAACAGCGGAAATGCGGAGCACTCCCCGCGTAACGGAATGAACTAGATTTTGTCTCGTACTACCGCATTCAAACTATCTATCTATACTAATATTATAAAGAAGTAAAGTTTGTGTGTTTGTATATTTGTATATTATGTTAAATTGTAGGGGGTAATCTCGGGATCTACTGAACCGATTTTAAAAATTCTTTCACCAATAGAAAGCCACATTATTGCTGAGTGTCATAGGTTATATGAAAAACCGAAAAATAAAAGGCTTTTACGTGGTAGTCCGTTTTGCAAAGTGAATCGGATAAAAAACGGTCGAATGAAAGGGTTTCTTACGGACGCTGCCTTAACTATGAAAGATATATTTTGAGTTCTAGAGAAAAGATGTGGAGCTTGAAAATGCGTACAAAAAAGTTAACGACAGCATATGAACTTTTATATCTAAAATACAAAAATTAGTTATTTTTATATTAGTATAGATAATTTAATTTTTTATATTAATAAAATAATTTAAATCATTAGGTCTTATATTTATTAGTCATATATTACCAAAAATTATAAATATTTATGAAAATAAGTAAATTCATAGTCTTAAGTGTGAAGGCCAAAGCAGCGGACGGCGCGCGATGGCTTCGGGTTTAATTCGGTTCGAGTTCGTGCTCGCTTCGGGGATTATTAATATTATGCCCAACGAAGTGGGCACGGGTCAGCTAGTTAGCAATAAATCGGTTTACTTATTCAGACAGCTCATTCGCATACCTCGGTTCGTCGAATGCGCTCACTTGTTTCTTATTGTGTTTTGTGTGGTGATATCTCTGAGGTTTTTATTATTATTTATTTTTAATAATGTTGACCGCACGGGATTGTCCATTAGAAATCCCGGGAAAGTCCACATTAATATCAACATTTCGATGTAAGTACATAAATAACTCTACCTAATTGTGACCTCTGCTTATTACTATGGAATGACAAAAAATTATATTGGTATGTGATATGAAGCTTATTCTCCTTGACGTAGACTATCTATTTTGACAAACTACACAGCGTCTGTTATGCAAGTCAGTGTCAATGAATTCATATTATTAAATTATGTATTTTTATGTTGAATAAAACCTATATAACTTAGGTTTTTCCTCTTATTTCAGTATGTACTGTAAATGTCATGTTAAGGTTTTACTATAAACCAAATACAGTTATAGAATAGGTAACAAGATCCACGGGTCCAGCTCCTTCCTACGTTCTTCACCAAGTCATCTGCCCATCTAGTGGGAGGCCTCCCACCGCTAGGATGTCCGGTATATGCCTGCCACTCCAGGACCTTTCCACCCCAGATGCTGTCAGTCCTGCAAGCAATGTGGTCTGCCCTGACAATGGATTCACAATTCTTCGGGCTATATCGAGGAACCTGGTTCTTCTTCGGATTTCATCACTCCTGATACGTACTCGCAGAGAAACTACGAGTATACTCTCTATTGCTCTTTTAGTGACTTTAAAACTAAATTTGTGACTAAAAGTGACTAAATTTCGGTTGCATAAGTAATCACTGGCAACATGCACGAATCAAAGGCTTTAGTCTTGAGGCACTGAGGTAGATGATCCAAGGATATGCCGCGTAACCTTCCACCTTTTTCTAGAAGTTGCACCTACCTAGTGGGACAAATGTCCCAAGTGAACATACTCGTCGAAAACTTCCAGTGTAAAGCCTCCAAGCTTCATTAGTGTGGGCCATGAGAATTCAACATGATTTTCATCTAGACCAGGTTCATCTTAAGACCCACTTGTTGGGAAAATATTTTAATGACTTCGAGCGATGTGATGAGTTTCCTATCACTTTTCAATATTATAGCACTAGGTTTCAAAAAAATTTACATTACAGGTTTACACTATGTTGTTTACACGCATAATAATTAAACATAAAAACTTCGATATTGTTTCTGCCTCACATTATTTCTCCCATATGATAGTAACGACGTGAAGAATAGCAAAAATAGTTGAGTTTCTCACTAACGAGAAACAGAAGATACTTTTTTTAATTTGCGTGAGTTCCTGTGTACAAAGCATTTGGACAAAAAAAAATATGGAGGGTGATATTTCCTGTTATTTATCTACTCTATACTAGTTTTGAACTGATTTCTCTATATATAATCATATATATCATTAAAATTTAAAGAAATCATAGAGCACTGAACATAGCTTGTATAATGGTAAGCCTACAACGGTAAAATAGTCTCCTTCAATACGTTCCACGAACGTGCCTCCAACCCCTTGGATGCCATAACCACCAGCTTTATCCCTGGAACGAAATAAGTCATATTAAAATAACATTAAGTAAAGTAAAACACCGATCATAATAAATATACCATCAACAGTGATTCGAGAGGTTTTCCATTTCATGTTTACAGTACAATAAACCTTTGCCTTCAAAATTGTTGCTATTACTTCACCATCTGAGTCAAACATCATGCCTTGAAACATTTTTTAGGCCTGCCAACAGCTAATATTGGAGGCCAGATCCAAGGGATAAGCTGGTACTCCCAATCAACTTTATTCAGTATAGTAGTTAAAACCCAAATTCATTAAAATTGGCTGAAGTTACCCTAGATTTGTGGCCTTGTGCATTATCCTGGTAAAAGATGTTGGAAGATACAGCGACATGTTTGAAGCGTACAAGATACTACATTGCATAAAATCGTTTAATAGTGTACTAGACAGTGCATTGTGACATCACAATAAGATAAAGTCACATAATTAATATATATAATGTATAAATGCTTGACAATAACTTTGCTATTGGTACACTTTACTACCTATAAACAATGTTAATGCAAGAAAGTGTTAAAATGTAATAATATTTTTTTTAATTATTAAATAATTATTGCTCAATTTATAAACTTCTGAAAGTGTTTTTGCTTCATATGTGGTCATTTTTCCACAACATCACTATACTAAGTTTAAATACAGTCTTGTTATGCTATTCTTGCTAATCTTGTTATTTCACAAAAACCATTTCCATTGTGTAAATGGGATGTTTATTACTTAAGTTACTTAATACTTACATTGGTTCCCCGGTTTTTATATATCCCCGAATTTGAGCTTCATCTAGCTGTCCAAAGAATACATTCGTTTTTTCTGTGAACTTAATTACTTCATCTGCATGCTTAACTACCACTCCGGTGTACACTGTATGGGATCTTCCTGATAATCTGTTAAAAATTACTTTTAAGTTGTTACAATACACATTCTCACTTGTAAATTATTTTTAACATCTGGTCTAAACAATTTATAATGAATCTGCAAATTATACTAGATTTTATGTCTATATAAATGTAAATGTTCTCTAATATTTATATTTTTTATACATCATAGTATGTAAGTTTTAGGTGATTTAAGTAATTTTTTGCTGCTTTCAGGATGCAAATGGGTTATACTCTACATACACAACAATTACGATAAGAACAATTACTTGTAGTATCTCACCAGAATCATCTGCAACCTACTTCATGACAGACCTACCAAGGGGCACAAACCCTAGGGTGGATTTAGATTGGATAATTTAGCCCTTTTTACCTTGCCCCTGTGTGTGTTGAATAAATTGACATAAGCTATTGAGTAAACTGATTACATATTTCTAATGTCATCTTTGATTGCAAGTCACACATAGCCCAGTAACATTTTTTGTTCATTAAGATTCAATGTGACAATTATCTTCATAATGCAGCAATATAACTAAATTATCTGTTGATTCCAATGGATATTTGACAGCAATAGAGATTACATCATGCATGTGATATTCCAACATTATATGCAATCCAATAACAATATGTGGTTAGCTTTCTTACATACTTTGTTAGCATTTCAAATGCTTCATCCTCTGTACGTGGTTTTCCAAACATCTCCCCATTGAGAGTGACCATAGTGTCAGCCGCTATAATAATGTCTGGACTCTGACCTAGACGTAATAGTCTGTTTTCAACTTCTAAAACTTTCTGATGGGCAGTTTCCTCAACAAACTCAGAAAAATTACTAAATTGACGCGGGTCTAAGTCCTCTTTAAAACCAGAAGGACACAAAGTGACTTCCAAGCCCTGAAAAATAGCAGTTAAATAAATTGATAAAACACATTTAGTATTACAAATCACACATGCTATGACACTAAACACAGAAAAAAGAAGAAATGGACTTATCATACTAAGTGATTTCTATAAAGCATACTTTAGATAGGGAAATAACTTAAGTAATAAAAAAAATATTATAAAATAATAAGGTGAAAATAAATTCTAAATTTATATAATATCATGTTATTAGTCATCAGTAAACTCCTCTATCCAACTCTTATATGGGGTCGGCACTATATGTCTTCCTATCCCATTTCTCTCTATCACATATCACCTTTGCACCAACATTCTTAAACTGACTCCTATCTGTCTCCTTTATTGTCCAACACTCAGATCCAAACATAATGTCAAGTCTGATGTTATATTTATAGTTTTGCTACTTTAGAGAGCTTCCAGCTATTTAATTCAACCTGCGACGAACTTTACAGTTTTACATCTCATTCAATATTACCATTTTGTTTGTTACGTGGTTAGAGATACCTCAAGTCAAAGTAGACTACTAGGGATTTGAGACAAAAATTGATGAGCCATTGAAGTTACAAGTGTCGAGTTTTAACTCTGGTCATCTTCAGGCCGATAATCTAATTAACAAAAAATAATTATAGCTTTACATACAATAACTTACAACATTTTTGAGAAGTTCTTTCCGTCTTGGAGATTTACTTGCCAAAACGATATCTAGGCCTTTTAATAGGTGCATTACTGGTTGCAACATTCTGATTTTAACCAATATAATAGTATTGCAAAACAGACAAATAATTTATCAATTAATACAATTATTTATTTTTTGTAATCTTGATCTTTTACATTGAATGCCTGGATATTTTATAAAAGTGGAACTTTGAAGAAATAAATAGGAGATTCACTTTAGTTTCAGTATGTCTTGTGAATTATTAACAAATATTAAAGTATTTTTCTTAATCAATCATCTATCGTAGTCAGTCAAGTACTATCCGTTCAAAGAAAATAATACTCTGACCCAGTATATTACTTTACTCTTTGACTCTGACCCACAGACTACTTAGAGATAACACAGATTAGCATATATGTAGCTAGCTAGAGATAACTTGTTCTCTAATTGGTCTGTGGATACTACGTATCTCTGACCCCTCTGACGAGTTATATTTTTTTTTTTGAGATGCTTTACTGGCCTCTGACGAGTTAAGATCGAGACACGATCGAGATCAGTATAAATAAAGTACTCTGTGATCAAAGAATACTATATGTACTCGGGGGAGATCGAGATTAACCACAGATTAGTATACTGTTATCAAATTGTCAATGTCAAATTCTGAAATAGTATACTCATCTGTGATGTCATCTAAAAGTATACTTATCTGTGATGTCATCTAAAAGTATACATACTCATGTATAGTCATATACGAACAGTGGTAATAGGTAGGTAACCATTACTCCATAATTGATGATAAGTTTACAGCCTCCCTAGACAAATGCCACACGCTATTTATTCCGCAAACGTTAAACCCACTGCGTTAGAAGAACCCGTGTAGATGTAACGTTAATTGTCTATGGAATAGCGTTTTTTCTGATGTCAAACAATAATTTGTGAACTTGTTCTCTAATTGGTCTGTGTTTGTGATGTCAAATTCGAATGACTTTTTTGTTTGAATTTTATCAATTAAATGAGATATTATTTTAGAGGTAGTAGAGTAAATAAATTATTTTAGAGGTGATATATATATTAAAATGATTCTAATGCCTATGCGGGTACCTGTTGGACTAAGTTTTGACTGTTTTATTTTATTACAGATAGAAAACAGACTTCGTACTAGCTGCGATCAATTTTCATTGTTGCTAGAGTTTATGGAACGGTATATTTTAATATTTTACTATATATCTTTTTGTCATGTTTTTATTAAAAGAATTTTCGTATTACCGTTATTGTACGAACTTTGTAACAATGTTAACGCTGAACTTATAAATAAACAAAATTATTTTAGCGTCTTAGTGTATTAAGATCTTTACTGAAGACCTGGCTTGCAGGGGGCGTTGGGAGGCCTTCCTTACCCTTGACACAAATCACAAGGACTGAGAGAAGAAAATAAACAACAGTCGTGGAACACTGAAAAGTATTTCACAACTGCTGTTTGTTTTTAGAGACAGGAAACAATTTTTTTTATTTTGAGGTACTTGGACTTGTGTTACCAACTTCAGACTTATGGGCTCACAACGAAGTGCTACTGCTGCTAGTAGGGCCAGATAATTGGCTAGAATTAAGACGTTAAGTAGAGACCTTTAGAATAATCAATATGTTATTGGTGACATATAAATGTATACCTAACGCTAATCTTTGTAATAATATTAACACAATTAAAATCAAATTGACGAAAATTATAACTTTGAAATAAGTTTTCAAATATGATTAATGTTTTTTTAATAATAGGCAGTATTGAGTTTATTCAAGTATTTGTAATTATTGATTGAATTCATATTTACTTACTTCCAGACATTGTGATTTGTCAAGACCTGTAGTAAAAAAAGTCTGGGGCCACCCCAGGGAAGACTTTATTTTTCATGACTGAAAATTCTTTTGCGTTTTTCAAACCTAATTTGCCATCTTAATCTGGCCTCTTCGTTTGAAGCAGCTTACAATAATCGCTGGGTATGCATCAAAAATAAAATTACTATTTCTTCAAATACAATCATAAATTATAATTGTTATCGGTTGGCAGCACAGACTAGTTAGAGATACTCAGCAACTTTGCGTCAATCTAACTATAGGGTCGTCAGTGACGCTATTTGCGTTAGCGTTTCCTTAGCGTTTCTTTAACAAAAGTTGGCACTTGTCTAACAACTTATATAATGTAATATTTAACTAGATAATGCAATTCGTTATAGTTTCTGTACATTTTTGCAATAAGATATTGCATATTACATATAACCACATCATGTTACCCGCAAAACTGAATATACAGATTTTATATAAAAATAATATTCATGATCATTACATGATCACTGAATTATCTATGTTTAAGAAAGTTCACTATAAAATCTATACCACCAATAAGAAAACCATAAAATATTTCGATATTTTATGGTCTAGCATATAGTCTTATACTCTGTAAAATATAGCATGGGTCCTGTGACACATGTCAAAATGGCTTTGCTAGAAAGGTGCTTAGTAATTTGAAATTCGATTTTTATATCGAATCAAATATTATAATTGATTCGGTATTTTTATACATGTTAGAGTTACGAAAGCTGGTACAAAATCAACTTGTTAATGCGTTATTTTAATCATGTATTTAACCTATATTACTGAAGAATTTAATCCAAATCCATTCAATACATTTTGCCTAAAAGGAGAGACAAAGATACGTGAAACTAAATAAAACGAATACTATTGAAATGAAGATATTTATTAATCAGAGTCCGATAATAAGGTGCAACCTAAATTCTCTTCATTTTCAGATTCGGACTGGCTGGAACAATCTCTTAGATTTATAATTAATTCATTTTCCCTGAAATTGTCAAAATGTACGTCACGTTCCCAGTCTTCATTGATTAAGCGTTTGGTTCTTTCTACTACACTTCTCCAGTTCTCTGGTGTAACATTATTGCACGCATCCTTTAATAAACCCATAATTTTATTAGCAGTGAATGGAGGTTGGGTATTATTTCGTGCAGCATAACCTGTGAACAATATTTTACTTTATAATAGTCGGTGAATTATAAAATGTTAGGCGTAATATAAAATTTGATGAATAAAACTACAAACCTTTTACTTGGGCCCATATCATTTCTATGCTGTTATACTGGCAATGATAGGGTGGGAGACGGAGAACGATATGACCATAGGACTTGGCGAGCTCGTCCACGATATATTTTCGAGTGCGTGGCTTATTTAAATTGAGAAGCCTCAACAGCTCCAACTTTAACATCGAATTATCAGCCTCAATACCCTGCAAGAGGAGCCATTCTATGATTTCACTCTTTCTGCTCGATGTACTGGGCGGTTTGTTTATTGGCACGGAATGATAAGGTGCATTATCCATTATTATCACATGTGGCTCATTCAAATTGGCTAGCAGTACCATAAACCATTGTTTAAATTTTTCAAAATTCATTTCTTCGTGATATTCAACCGACTTTACCGACTTAAAAGCCAATAAACAATTGGTTACAAATCCTTCAGCTGTCCCTGCATGACATATGATTAGCCGTTGGCCTTTGCCTTCTGGTACCTTCGTAACAGATTTCGCTGTATTATCAGTCCATGTTTTTGATACCGTATGATTGGCATTTAACCATGTTTCATCTAAAAAGACGACTTTATCCCAGTTTTCTATTTATCTTGCTTTTCGAAGGAAGTCACAGCGTGCAAGAGCAATGTCAGATCGTTCCATCAGAACTTTCCTTTTGTCCGACTTTTGGTATTTAAATCCCACTTCTTTTAATACTGCAGATAAAGAGGGCAGGGAACCTTTAAATAACCCGGCATCATCGAGAGAAGTGCGCAATTTCCGAAGTGTTGGTAACTCACTGCGTGCATAGTATCCATAAATGTGATTCCTAATAGCATGGACGTCAAAATTGTCTGGCTTTGTGACGGGATGCATTTTCTTCCGTTTTTTGTTTGGGGTTGACAATTTGTTTTCTTCGATTGAAGATTCGCCAAATTTTTCTATTGTGATTCGCGACACCGTTGATTTGCCAATGCCTAGAGCGTCGGCTACGCGATCCCGGACATTTTGTAGAGGCAATAACGGCCCACCATTTTGTAATTCTCGTTCTAAGTAGTCGCGTAAATTTATAACAAATGACGCGTCTCACTGTTCATAACAGTTTTCTTCGTTCTTTTAGGCATGATGCCACAACAGAATGAAAACAATTTAATAAAAACAAAAACACAACAAAAATAACAACAACAGCAACAAAGATGATAAAAATGAATAGTGTAGAACAAACGTATCGCACGGCTGACACACTCGTACTGACTACTGATTAAAACCCCTATTACACTACTCGTTTTAACGAGCACGTTATAACGAGTGTCGTTAAATCGATTCAGACTGCTTGCTATTAGACTACGCGTTTTTCCGACGGTCTTACTCTGAATCTTTCTACTGCGCTTCATTCTCAAAACGGCGCACTAGTCGACGGACGTTCGTCGTCATGGCTCCGTCGTTGTCCAAACATCAAAAACTCGCTATTGCACTAACCGCAATAAACGTGACGACACAACTGGAATTAAGAAAAAGAAAAAGGAGAATATGGGTAAAAGAATACCTACGCCTACGCGATAAATTATCGAATATGCAGATAATAAATGTATTAGAACCATCGGATTTACAAAATTATCTCAGAGTAGGAGCTGAAGAGTTTGATCATCTATTGAGACTAGTGACTCCATATATTCAAAAACAAGATACTGTTTTTAGAAAATCTATCAGTGCAAAACAGAGATTAGTAGTTACATTACGATTTTTGGCAACAGGTAACTCTTATCAAGACTTGAGTTTTTTTTAAAGGAGAGAAAGTGTCGCACTGGCATCGAACTCCTTGTATACTTCTAGCAGCACTTTAAGGCCTTCCTCCCGCACATCTTTATTATTATAGTTCGTATGATTTTTCTGCCATAAATATGGCATATCTTTATACACATCTATTAATTTTAATAAAACTTCTTTTTCTTTATTAGAAGTCATTTTGACAAACAAAAGTACTCTAGATTTCGACCGACCGCAAGCGTCCGCACTCTAGGCTTGCTTGAGCCGACTGAGTGCTCGTCGACTCGTTTTCTTATTACACTACACGTTTTAACGAGTCTGAATCATTCAGCGCGGCCGAGTCCACTCGTTCGCTCGTTTTGTCAAGTCAGACTGTCTAACCCTTATTACACTACAACGATTCAGACTAAGACAGTCTGAATAACGTGTAATGTAATAGGGGCTTTAGACTGATCAACTGATTCACTTGCAGTGTTGCCAAATTTAAAAATCTAGAATTTATATAAAAACACGAAAGATTTATTTATTTATCTCTTTAGAGTCATTGAATTAAAAACGTATCCTATTATGAGTTTCAAATCAATTATATTAGATCATTTATAGTTGTTTATTAAACATCGTAACTCGAATACTGTCAAGCGTGTCATGGTAGCACCCTTGCATAAGATGCTGATGTCGATGCAAATCAATCGAAGATGCCTAATTGATTGGAATCGCTGACAACGCGGCGATATTACTATATAATTACTTTCTTTGATCATTCTACGTCGTACTCTAACATCCATACGATGTAGATGATTTAGATTGAAGTTAGTTGTAGTTTTATTCTACATCGTAACCTAACATCAGTACGATATAGATAATAGTTAGATAATAGTTTTTATTCTACATCGTAACCTAACATCGGTACGATGTAGATAATAATTAGCTTGTAATTTTTTTATTAAATAGTTTTTAAAATCAATTTTGTTTTTTTTAGGACCTCCGATTGCAAATTCTAATTGGAATTCATATAATTAATTCAATTGCTGTTATACCCCATCACTGGCTAAAGGAACCATAGAGGTAACCTTGCTGCAGCGTTTAAAATAAATAAATTTTTAAACTCGTCAACAAAAATTGTAATGGAATCTTAATATTTTCAAATTAATTTATTTCTAGTAAAGGTATTATTTGCAAATAATGTTTTTCGTGATTGTTTCAACCATGAATTTCACCTTTGAAACCTCATTTAAATGGTTAATCAATAATGGCCGCTAGTACAATGTTATGCTGGGTGGAAATACATCAACTGTCATAGGACTCATGCTAGGTATATTTTACAGAGTGTAGATCTACATTCGACCAAAATTGTGCAGTCACCTACTAGCGATTTGCTTTAAGCTATAACTATATTAAGATATTGGCGGCGCGACGACGACGAGGAATCTTAATTGTAATACAAAATATTTGATATTATTTTATAAAATCTAGTTATTAGCATTTCAGTAGTATCCTGTACCATTCCTCCTTTCAATTGTCTTATCTCTTTTACCACTCCTCTAACGTGAATTCTCTCTAATCTTTCTCCTTAATAATATATAATATTAATAATCTATGGTTCGTTTTTTAATCTATTCCACCAAGTGTGAATTTGTGTCGTGTGAAGCGAAAGCGACGTTTTCTTTTGTAAATGAACAATATTGACCATCATAGGTGATGGAACGTTAAATATTAAAACATGAAGTCCGTTTTGGATTATGTCCGTAATCTTCTTGGTTGGTGTGATGATAATCCCACAATTAGAACTAGTGCCAAACGAGACAGGTATGTCTGACATGTTTACAACGTTGTGATTTAGTTATGGCGGCAAAGTCTTCTAAAATTCTACCTGGTTTTCTCATTTCTGTGTTTAAATACAATGAAAAAAATATCACTAAAGGATGCCTCCAGATTTTGGAAGTATGTGTACTATAGACATTAAATATTTGTTGTTATTGTGGTGAGCAATTTTCGCAATACTTGTTTTCAGGGTAGACGATGATCTTTCTTCCGACGATGATTCGCCGGCTCTCAAGAAACTTCGACATTTAAAGAAATCTAAATTCCCTGATATAATGAGCTCAAACAGTAAGTCTGAGTGGTGATTTTTGATTATAAATACAAAATCACGTGTTAAATTAAAATTTTACAATTTACAGATGTTTGGGATAAAGGCGATACACAATATAAGCATGTAAGATATGTGCCTATACAAATAGAATCTGGCCATCCTAGCACATCCACACCTAATGAAACTTCAGTTAAATCCACAAGTAGAGTCAGAACAGTTCCTATTAAGCTTGTTGGTGTTGCAGAAAATGGTGAATCAACACCTTACAGAAAACCTAGAATGCATACACCGGTAAAACCTGTGATACATGCTGTGATTGATGATGAGGATGACAATGAACAAGAGGTAAATTCTATTTAAAGTTAAAATGAGTGATACATTTTACAGGCTATCTTTATTTAAATACCAGTAATATTGTAATATAAGCATAACAAGTTGTAATGGCACTGGTAAAATAAATAAAAAATAGGTAACAAGGTAATAAATTTATTGTTTTCAAATAGGTATCTTTAAAGAATTCATAATTTCTGAAAATTAAAAGGGCAAATGATTTCAAAATTAATAGGTAACATATTATAATATTATCTAAATATTATCTACTAACTTTCAAACTTTCGTGTTGCATAATCAATATAAATGTATGGCGGACTGTCCGCCTGCGATCACGGCCGGTGTAACCTGGTCGAAACGTCAGGCAATAAAATTTGGTACGTAACAATATCGTGTTAATTCCCGTCATACATTTATATTAAATATTATCTTACTAGCAGAATGCTTAGGTATCACCAGAGCTGCACTGCCGATTATAGCTAGAGGTGTTAGTAATCTTAACATAAAGAATATCTCCAACAGTCCCGTTAGTGCCTTAAAAGCTTGCTCATTCTGTCATTAAATTAAACATTCTCAAAATGCGGATCATAATAGGTGCCTAATCTGGACATTGTCCCCTGAACAGGCGCTTATTCTTAAAAAGGTTGATGGACAGCCCTCTATGCAGAGAATGCATGGAAGCAAAGGAATCACCACAATATGTTCTCATGGAGTGCACAAGCATGGTTGAATATTAGGGAAAACTTATCCACTCCCCAGTATCTCTACACCCATCCCAGCACGCCCCAAGAAGCTTGTGACATTCAGGGAAGACCTGAGATTTTTGGAATAAGAGAGAAGTCAATCAGCACAGGATACACAATGGCCCAATTGTGAGGCTAAGTGTGGGCAAACTATTATATTATTATCAATATTTTTTTATCTATTCATTTATTGCAGGTGACATGGGTTGAAAATAAAGCTGAAAGTAAACCATCTAAAGTGTATATCAATTTAGAAGAAGATAATGACCAAAATGAAGAGGAAGATGATGTTATATTTGTAAAAAAAGTGTCTTCACCTGCAGGTCTAAAACCATTAAAATACTTTATTTCAACAAGCAACAAGGGAATAGATTCTAAAGAAGATTGTTCTTCATATATTCAACTAAAAAAAAAACTTAACGATAGTAATTCTAATAGTGTATCTCCTAGATTATACAGCAGTAAATTTAAAGCTCCGGTTGGTATATCGAAATCATATAAGAAAGCACCAATACCAGTGGCTAGATGGTTGCAACCTGTAAAATCTTCCAACCTTTCCAATACTAGAAATAAGTGTTATAATCATAATGGAAATATAAGATCAACATTGTCTGAAGTGTTTAATTTAGATGAAAAAAGAAGTTATCAAGAACTGATAAGGCGAGTTTCCAGCTCAATGAAGCCTATTAAACTAAACAAGCCAGAAACAATAAATATTGCGGAAGATTCTGCTTTATTTAGAATAACACAAAGATCTCAGAAGAAAGCATTAAATGATATTAAGTTAGTTGAGCGAGGTTTGTTTGCTGAAAAAGAGAATGAAATTACTAAAGAGTATGATCCCATAACTGTAGCTTCTATCAACTCTTCAGATTCTGAAGTTGAAATTGTACCTTCTGAATCATCTACAACTTCATCAGTAAGGATCGATCCCATTAACACACTGAAAGAATCATATAAAGACAAACCAGTTACAGCAGTAGATTGGCTAGCAAAACTAGACTCTAAGTATAAGAAAAAGAAACAAGACACACAGGAGAAACTTCGTGATGCCCGTAGGGAGTCCGATATCATATCCAAAGTAAATAGTGAACAAAAAATTGCACAATTGGAACACAAATTGAAGTATGAGTTAAGTATACCTGAAAGCCTCTTTGAAGAACCTCAGCCAGCTGTAGAATTCCCGCCACTTACCCCTGTGCAAGAGAAGTTGGTCAATAAAGCCCTCGGACCAGGCCCACCTAATGAACTACTTGTGGAAAAATTCAATTTAAGGATACACAGGTATGAAGCATATTCACTTTATTTTATTTGTGATTAGTAATTAGTTCATAAAATAATTCTTTATTACAAATTCTACCAATTTAGTTTAGTAACTTTGTCTGCGAGTGTTGTAAAGTAGTAGATTATAATAATTTCTTACTAGAATATACACTAACTATTGTGTTAAGACAACAATTATTTTTATAAAATTTACATGGGGGAGTATCAAATACTCTATTTGCTTTCATCAGGAATCTGCTGGTGCTTCTTTTAGATTAAGAGAAGTCATGGTGCAATCAGCCATTATAATGGCTCTTGAAAGCGACTATAATCTCCTCGATGATACTTACTTTTAGGAGCTATTATGATGGCATATTGCTAATATGACTGCATATTGCAGTCAAAGTCTCAACAAATTTAAGAAAAGAAAATCATTATCTCTGTATTAAGTTATCACATAAATTGCTGATGCCCGGTTTCTGAGTACTTTTTGTCAATGGTTCAATAACACTATCAGTTCGATAACTCCCAACAAATCGTTTCTGAACACCGTAGAATTAGATAAATTCCGTTTAAACTTAGTTTAACCTAACTGACCATTCGGTGCCGTTTATAGGTCTCAACTTTATTTGACGTTTATGTCTCTGTGGTTTATGTGTCAAACAAGAATCTTAAGGTTACAACTAGAGATCGGATAATCAGATGCATATTTACCTAAAGTTAATTTTTGGCTCACAAATTATGGAAGCGGCTTTTTAAAATATATTTTGTTAAATAAAAATTGGTTGTCTGTAGAACTCCGTCTACTGCCGATATTTGAACGTGACAACGTCTATTACATGGTAATTTTTTCTGGGTGCAATGAAATTATTTAAAATAAAGTAATGTATAACATTTATATTTTTATTTAATAGTTTGTTTAAATTTTCTGCTTCTGAAGTTATACATAAATTAATTATTATGAGTAATGTGCACTTGCACACTAAATACAATAAGCATATGATTGCACATACATATGAACATACATTCATTCATCTTCATACAGAAGTTTATAGTTACAATAAAATTAAGCGTGGACTCCGTGTGGCGTCAGATTCGGCCGTTACGGTGTTTTCGAGAATGACTCCACGCCGTACCAATTTAATAGACGTTGTCACGTCAAAATCCCGGGAAAATACGGGACTGCAAATTTAACGTAGTGATATTGTTTGAAAATTACTAAATTAGCACGTGGTATTTATTTTCAAAAGACCGAGACTCCGGGTTCATTTATACAACTATGCATACGTATTTACATGAAGTTTAGTTTCAGTTCCCCGTGCGATTTATGAATGTACGATTTATTACATGAAGAGTGTTATACGAAAGTAGTGAGCTAGTTTGACTAAAACAATAATCAATAAAATAATTTAATGAAAAAACAGAAATGGTGCCCGGGCGTAAGTATGGTCTAGTATCTCACTCTGAGTTAACTTCCGATTTAATGAGTGTGAGTGAGACGGCAGTTTTGAGCAAGTACAGACTACTAACGACTGGATTCCTGCTGTTGTATAAGACATTCGTCACTGTGCTTGTCATGTGTTCGGGTGTTTTTCTGTGTTTGTCTCCATTTTCGCACTACTTGGCTATTCTACAACGGTTTTTGATGTGCATTGTGAATATTGTGATACGGATATTGGTTTTACTTGAAACAACGACCGTGCTACGAATCTTGGATGCTGATATAACCTGCTCTGTGATTTGGACCACTTATCTTTTACAATTACAAGGTAAGGATTGTTTATTTCTAAAAAATAATTTAAAAGAGAATGCTTTAATTGGACTAAAATAAAGTGTGATCCCAGGCCTGCCACATAGTTTGAAAACAGGTCCTTAATACAGTTTTTTTCATTTGGAGTAAAATAAATCCGTTATACAGAAATCAATAAGTTCACATAATTGCTTATTTCATCAAGATTTTCGCTAGAAAACGATTTGCCAGGGATTTACGCTGGCCAGCGATCCTTATTCTTTGTTGTTAGCACCCGTGTGAGCGAGAAAGCAATAAGTTCACACTTGGCTTGCATCAGTGCAGTCCTTCTCTCTCTGTCGCTCTTTCCGCATATAGTTGTGTACTATGCGATTATTATTTTGTTTATTACTTTGTGAATCCATTATCGTACTTTTTGGGATGATTTGATAAACTTCCTTATTATGTGTAACATACGAGGGGCGGTCAAAAAGTTCGCGGAATGGCGGGGTTGGCGGGGGTGAGGTCGCTCCTCCAGGTAGCCGCTACTTGAGTAACTCATAATTACTATATATGCCAATTTCTAGCCTAATTGGGTCATTAGCTTTCGAGTTACAAACGAGTAAACAAGTAAATCGGGAACAAACTAGCCACTATGGAGAAAATTGAACATCGCGCCGTCGTAAAGTTCCTCACCAAACAAGGAAAAACGCCTCAAACTATTTTGCAAGAGATGTTAGCTGTTTACGGAGACTCTGCTCCTGGTAAAACCATGATTTACAAATGGCACGGCCTTTTCAAGCAAGGAAGGGAGTCAATTGAAGATGATCCTCGACCTGGACGGCCCATTGAGGCCACTACGCCGGAAATCATTGAAAAAGTTGAAAAACTTGTATTGGAAGACGGAAGGTTGAAGAAGAAACAACTTGCAGCATCAGTTGGAGTATCAGAAACCACAATTTTAAATATTCTTCATCAACATCTTGGCATGAGTAAAGTGTGTTCAAGGTGGGTCCCGAGAATGCTCACGCCGCTGCAAAAACGTGAGCGCGTCAACTGTTCCCGCGAGTTTTTGGACCGCTGTGGAGAAGATAGGGAAGAAATTATGGCCCGAATTGTAACCGGTGATGAAACTTGGGTTCACCACTATGAGCCTGAGTCAAAGCAGGAGTCGATGCAGTGGCACAAAAAAGGCACACCACCCCCTAAAAAATTTAAAGTGTCGCAATCGGCCGGAAAGATCATGGCGACTATTTTTTGGGATACTGAAGGTATTCTTTTGATCGATTATAAAGAACGTGGTGTTTCTATAACGGGAGAGTACTACGCTTCCCTATTGGACCGATTAAAAGAAGCTATTAAAGAAAAAAGAAGAGGAAAACTGACAAAAGGTGTACTCCTTTTGCACGACAACGCGCCCGTTCACACGAGTCATGTTGCGACGGCTGCCATTCATCGATGCGGTTTTGAACAACTACGCCATCCACCCTACAGTCCAGACCTGGCCCCTAGCGATTTTTATTTATTCCCAAAGATGAAGAAAGAGCTGCGTGGAAAAAAATTTAGAGACGATGATGAAGTCAAGTCGGCGATTTCGGCGTATTTTGACGCCCAAGACAAAACCTATTTTTTCGACGGTATTAATAAGTTATATGCCAGATCCGAAAAATGTATTCGTGTTAAGGGGAATATATTGAAAAGGAAAAATAACATAATGTATCATTTCATCTTTTTTCCCAGTCATTCCGCGAACTTTTTGACCTCCCCTCGTACCATGGTGAAATAAGTCGAGAACCAACCATTTTTCGTACTTTTTTTGAAAAATATATATGCAATGGTTACATAAAAAATAGGACTATTCCAAGTGAAAGTTTGTTGAGAAAAAAATATTTAAGTCTAGATGACATGATGTAAACAACAATAAACTGTGGATATCACTGGACGAGACCACTGACTTTTTGGGCCGATATGTGGTACATTTTATTGCTTGCAAAACTTTGGATGTGGTTAACGGTCATTCCGTGTCACAGTTTGTAATTCAATGTTTACAAAACTGGTGGAGAGATCAATTCGATAGTAAAGTCACGGACGTCTTAGTATTATGTACCGACAGCGTGGCGTATATGTTACTGGCTGGAAGAATATTAAAAAACACATTTCCCAATATGAAACATTTCACTTGTTTAGCGCACGCCCTGCATAGATTATCTGAAACTATACGTTTAAGCTGCGGTGATGTAGACACTTTAATTAACAATGTTAAGGAAATATTTTTGAAATCTCCCAACAGAGTCCGGATTTTTAAGGAGCTACATCCAAATGTACCTTTGCCTCCACAGCCAGTTATTACTAGATGGGACATGGTTAGAGGCGGCATTTTACTATGCCAAACATTTAGATGAAATAATGAATGTTGTCACTTTATTGGATAGTAATGAAGCCATATCCATAAGAAATACTAAGGAAATATTCACAAAACCTAATTTGAAGACAGATTTAGAGTATATTCATGAATTTATCGAAATTTTATACATAGCAATAGTAAAACTAGAAAAACGTGACCGTTCTATATCTGATTCTTTTTAAATTTTTGACAATGTAATATTAAAGAAAAAACATTTATTGACTCGCACAGACATACAACATTACAAATAATAAAATACAATAAATAGTTTAAAATAAAATATAGACATGTGCCAAGCCAAAGGTTCCTACCTCAGCATGTGCTTTGCGCCATATATGATGCCGCAAAGCGCTGATATTCTGGCAGGGCATTACCATTTGTGACGCACGGAAACAATAAATAATACACATACAATAAATAATACGTTTATACCATCAGACTGTTCCAATGCTGCATTGCAGATTAATAGTGACCTTACACGCATATCAGCTTGGTGTAAGGATAATTGTCTAGTGCTAAACCCAACCAAATCAAAACTTATGTTGATGGGCACAAAAAGGAATATACAAAAGTTTAAAAACTACGACCACTTATTTAAAATAACTATAATGGAGAACCAGTTGAACAAGTTGTGTGTGCAAGGAATCTGGGACTTGTATTTGATAGTAATCTTCACTTTGAAAGCCACATTGTGGAGTGTGCTCGCAACTGCTTTTACAGATTAAAACTTTTATATAAGATAAGACCTTACTTGTCTCAGAGCCTTCGCATAAGACTATGTGAGTCACTGGTTCTCTCGAAGTTTAATTATTGTGACATAGTCTACGGTCCATGTCTCCTGTCCAGAACAGCCAAACTCATACAACGTGTACAAAATGCTTGTGCAAGATTTATTTTTCACATCCCACCTCGTACACATGTGACCCAATACCATAATGCGGCAAACATCCTCAGAATGGAAGCGCGTAGAAGACTCCATCTTGCCACTTTATTGTTTGGTGTCATTAATTCAGGCAAGCCCGAGTATCTTTTTGATAAATTGGCATGGTACCAAAGCTGTCGTGGCAATCAGAAAAGAATGTGTACCCCAGTTTTGTATACGCCTCGGCACCGCACTGCAGCCTTCAGGGGCTCCTTTAAATTTGCCGCCTCACGATGCTGGAACGATCTTCCACCACCTTTGCGCACTCTGAAAACGAAGCATACTTTTAAGTTGCATGCCAAAAAGTATCTACTTGAGTTGCAGAAAGGAAACCCTATGATTAATTACGTACCTCCAATTATTATTTGGAAACAGCTACAGCGAGTACAAAAACGCATGTGCACGTTTCTGTTTTTTTTCCCATTCCTAAAAATATTTCTTAATTTTATTAATTTTTTCCTTCCAAATAGCCTAAAAGCATATTTATTTGGGTCGCAGTTGCAATAGTATTAGTTTATTTGTTGCTGCTTGTTTTTACTGTGTCCATCTTAGGTATAATGTAATGTAATGTATTGTGTCCCATATTTTTTAGTTTTGCATGTTCAGAGTAATATAAATATTGTATCAGTCCTATTATTTAATGCACAGATCAAATTAATGAATGTAAAACACAAACAAATTTATTCATTTTATGCAATGTAAGCACACTTTTTCTCTATGACACATCTAAATGTCAATCACAGAATAAATTGTTTTTTTTTTTTTTTATTTCATGCCGTGGCTATTTGTCTTTTGAGTTTATTACATAGATTATACAGTAGATCTGGCATAGACCGCGTATTTATAATTGTTATTAATATTGTTAAGAATATTATTAAGAATTGTTAAGAATTGTGCCTGATGTCACCACTGTGGCAAGCAGAATACCAGTGCAGCAGGCTACGCTTGCTGCTTACACTGAGCTTGCCACAATTTTGGTATCACGCATCGGTATTTCATAAGTACCTATTGATTGTTTTTGTCATTGTTGTTACCCTCTTCGTTGTGTGGTCCAAAATAAATGTATTTCTTTCTTTCTTTCTTTCTTACACAATTATATATTAATTGATAAATATACTGATGACAGATATATATATATTAGCTGTTCTGAATCAGACGAACTATACATTAATCAACAAAATGGAGCAGATTATGGATAGAAACCCTGATTTAGATGCTCTGAGGGAAATAAACGAAAAACTTACTCAAGGGAGTAGCACTTGTATTTATAATTTGCGCCTCTTACGTCAGTTGATGTGGAGAGATCATTTTCTAACTATAAGTGGATCTTAAATGTTAAAAGAAATATACTAACAACAGATAATCTCGAAAAAATTATTATAATATATTACAATTATTTAAATGAAACAGAAGCTAGCGGCTTAGATTTAGAACAGTCACTGGAATCTGACACAACACAATCATGTTCAGCACAGACATTAAGAAATCAGTCAGATTTCAATGACCAACCCATAGTGATAGATAGTGATTAAAACTGTAGTAACCGAGGTAATATTTACGCCCCATTTTAAATAGGATATTATAAGCTTATATTACCGACTAGTTTTGCATTACCAAAATGTTCTACAGTACCGGAATTCCGGGATTTTTATTTATGGAAATAAAATAAAAAGACAGTTCCATACTTTGTCAAAAACTAAATTAGATAAATAAATAAACATCCGGCTATCCAATTCCGCAATCCCGGGATTTTTATTTAACAAAACAATAAAAAGCCGTTTCCATACTTTGTCTTAAACTAACTTTAGGTAAATATGCATCCGATTATCCGATCTCTAGTTATAACGTGGTAATTTTATGCGAAATAAAATTATGTTAGCTACATTTTAAATTATATTTAAAAAAGACAATGAGTTCTACAATATTAAATACGAGTAGTTCTTCAGTGTCGGATACAGAAGTACTGGAGTTCATTTCTGGAATATCTATACCCAGATACTTATGAGAAAAAGAAATCCATTTGAAATGTTTTCAGATGAAGAGTTTACTGCGAGATATCGCTTTAACAAGAACACGGTGATTTATATAAGTGATCTCATAAGTCCCATGTTAACTAAAAAAAAATATAAAAAATTTATTTCATAAAATAGTGTTTTAATACATACTATCCATAAAAAAATGTTATCATTATTAAATTAATATAGCGGATGAAGAAATATTACTAAATAAATGTTTAAATTGTAATTATGGATGAATTAATATAACAAAGTCCATTTTAATTTGGTATTTTGTGAACAGACCCATCTAGTTACATAATTTAGAACTACTTAACTGTTTCATAGCTGTTGAAAGCACTGTCCCGTATTCAGAAACTCACTGACAGTTATGAGACGTTTATCTTTTCGATAACTTTGTTGAATCATTAGTTATTGAGAGTTTAGCTAAGGTATTCAGAAACCGGGCATGAGCCAAGTTTGATAAATAGTAATATACAGAAAGTTTGTTATAATTTGACATTTGCAATGTCAATTATATTAAGACGTACATACCAAGAACTATGGAATCATTCTTTGTACAAAAGAAACAATCATAATAGTGTTCAGATTGAACTACAGAACATTGATGTTCAGATTGACTATCTAAATGAACACAGTATTTGGGAATAGGGACACTATTCATAGAGCCATGTTGGTAACATTATTTATAATATTGTATTATTTTATATGTGTATGTAAACATACATACGACTGTGATCGTATTAGGTATGATTGTATCTTATACTATATTGTATTTTTATATTATATTATTATAAATATTAACATTGAAAAGAGGAGATAAAAAATAGACCTTCAGAGTTTCTTGCCTGTTCTTCTCGAGAAGGCTCTCCCAATTTCGAACAGGTGTCGAGTCAATATATTTTTTCTTTTTTTTTCCTTATTCGTACGTACGGACAAGGTTTTTGTTTTTTTTTTTTATTATTTAAGCTTTTTTTTGTTTTGTTTTGTGACGTCAATAAGTGCCTGTAAAGGTCTATGTTGAATAAATATTATTTTGATTTTGATTTGACTGTTTATTTTTGGAAGAAACATACAATTAGTAAATGCAAAATAAGAAAATAAATTAGGGTCTAATTAGAATCGACTATGTCAAATTAGTAAGTACCATGTGAAAAAGAACAACAAAAATATTTAAAAAAAAAACAACTTTGTTGGGTTGTACAGTACAAGTACATACTGACAAATGATAAATTGTACTGGTTTATGCGGTTAAAATCTATTGGGTAATCCAAAACAATATAATTTTGAGTACCAATAACTTTTCATTTATAATAATAGTCATTACTAGTCAACAAAAACAGATTCATGACCTCTTTAAAGTCATTACCATATTTATGTAATGTGTTGCAGGCGTGATCTTCAAACGCTGGCCGGGCTAAACTGGCTGAATGATGAGGTGATCAATTTCTACATGAACCTGTTGATGCAACGCAGTGAGCGCCGGCCTGAACTGCCCAAGGTGTACGCAACTAACACCTTCTTCTATCCCAAGCTCATGCAGTCTGGTCAAGCTGGTCTGCGTCGCTGGACCAGAAAGGTATGTATTCTCTGCCACAAAACAGACGGCTCAATCACTGAAAACAATTGCTATCAGTTGTATGTGGTTGTGATAGGTGCTTGGGTATACCAGCTAAATTGCTTTTCACCTTGTTAAATGATCTCAAATTACGAGTTTCTGGAAGTTCTAAAGAGTGCGGATTATCTATATTTTATGCAAAAATAATTACATCTTTCAATCATTCATAATTGTTATTTATGCAACTGTTGTATAATCAGGCGTATCAAAACATGAATGTGGGTTTATAATATGATAATAGTATCACATGAGTGATTTAATACCCAATTATAACAGTTGCATACAAGACTTTATCTACAATCATGATGTGAATCCTCTATAAAAGATTCTCATACCATAGGGTGTTGTACAGAATGGAAAAGCAGTTGGCCCAGATTGTATACCAGTGGAAGTATGGAAGTTATTAAAGTGGCTAGCTTTATTTTTCAATAAATTGCTGCAAGAAGTGGCGATCCCTGACGAATGGTGCAATAGCACACTTGTGCCAATCTTCAAAAATAAGGGTGATGTACAGGACTGCAACAGTTATAGGGGAATAAAGCTCATGTCACACAGCATGAAAATTTGGGAAAGGGTGATTGAGCGAAGAATAAGAGAAGAGAGTGAGATAAGCCAGAACCAATTTGGGTTCATGCCCGGACGAGGGACAACGGACGCCATATTCGCACTTCGGCAGTTATGCGAAAAGTATCGTCGTGCGAATCGAAACCTGCATATGGTGTTCGTTGACCTAGAAAAGGCATACGATAGAGTACCCCGAGAGGTTCTATGTTGGGCTTTGAATGTGAAAAGAGTGCCTTGGAAGTATGTAGAGCTTGTGAGAAGTATGTATGAAAGAGCGAGTACACAAGTCAGGTCCGAAGCCGGAGTAACTGAAAAGTTCAATGTGGCCGTCGGCTTGCACCAGGGGTCGGCTTTGAGCCCGTATCTGTTTCTCCTTGTTATGGATGCTCTTACAGCTGATATACAAGGAGAGGCACCCTGGTGTAGTTGTTCGCTGATGACATTGTTCTTGTCGGAGAAAATGTATCCGAGGTCCAGAGCAGGCTGGAGGAGTGGCAGAGAAAGCTGGAAAATGTCGGTTTACGTGTGAGCAGAACGAAAACCGAACACTTGTTCTGCCCATTCGGTGAGGCATCCAGTTTCGCGAACATTGTCTTAAGCAGCAAAACTCTTCCGGTTTGTTCCGATTTCCGGTACCTTGGATCATTATTCCAAAACGATGGCGATATTGACCGTGCTGTAAGGAATAGAATAACTGCGGGATGGATGAAATGGCGACAGGTCTCTGGAGTTGTATGCGACCCAAGACTGCCCCTTAAGCTTAAGGGGAAAGTTTATAAAGCAGTCGTTAGACCTGTCCTTATGTATGGATCTGAATGTTGGGCAACGAAAGCGAAGGACGAAAGGAAACTGCACGCTTCAGAGATGCGAATGTTGCGATGGATGTGTGGGGTTACAAGAATGGACAAGATCAAGAATGAGTATATAAGAGGAAGTTTGAAAGTAGCGCCAGTGACTGAGAAGGTAAGGAGCAGTAGGTTAGCATGGTTTGGGCATGTAATGAGGAGGGATGAAAGCCATTTAACAAGAAGAATGATGGATATGAATATAGATGGACCTAGGATGAGAGGTAGACCAAGAAAGCGATGGATTGAATGTGTGAATTCTGATATGAGAGTAAAGGAAGTCGATGTTGAGCTGACGAGTGACAGAGGAGAATGGAAGAAGAAAACATGTTGTGCCGACCCTACTTAAGGTGGGAAAAGGGCAGGAAGAAGAAGAAGGGTGTTGTACAGTGTTGTAAGAACTATGTAAATTCAAGAAAAGTCTAATTGCGAAGCATGTAAAATAAACAAACCTAAATAAATAAAAGAATTATTTGTTAAAGCTAGAGTCACTCACTTTTTTTTATTAAAGGAACACAGTAATTGTTTGTTTGCGATTTCCAATATTCGAGTGAAAAAATGGCGGGAAATAACACGATAAGACGAGAATCCGAAATTACGAATTAGTCAACAATTTATTGTTCTTTTTTCAAAATTTTTGCGATCTGGTGGTGAAAATGTCATTGCATGAGAATTTTGAAATTCATAATATCACGCGTTTGGATGATATAATGATCATAATATCATTGAGTGGTTTAATGTTGGCAATAAGCTAATTGTTATAGGTTCTTTTATAGAGGATTAATAGCATGATAGTAGACAGGCAAATTCAAATATAACAGCACAGAAAGTTTTAACCTCATACATGCACATGTACAAGGAAAATAAAAAAGTTAATTTACTCACCTCTGTCTACTGTCAGTATATTTACGGTGACAGCAATAAGTATTGTCCAGATTTCCGTGTGGCTTCTAACATCACATAGAAAAACTATCTGGGCAGAAATCAATTCGAAGTGAAAGTGTAATTATTAGTGATGTGCCGAGTCGCCGTTTACTGGATCGAGTCGATTCGACTCAGTTTATACGGTATTCGAATTAGGACTTGATTCCCTGACTCATGCCCATTACTCGAATTCTATGTTTGGTATTCGAATATTTTTAGACTCGAGTCCGTTTCCTAGACTCGTGTTTAGAAATTCGAGTCTGGAAATTCTAGTCCAGTCCAGAACTACAGTCGGATTTTAGAACAAAAAGGAAAAATGGAAAGGAGTTAGCTTCAAACAGCGCGAAGGTTAGGTTAACCACAATGACACAAAAATGATAATACTGTAATTTTTATTAAAAGATAATAAACATTGAATCAAGACATAGAGCATAGAGGCTTATGTAAACAGTTTGCTAGTACAAGCTAGTAAACCACGGTCGAATACTAGATTCGAGTCAGTAGGACTCGTATAAACAGAATAAAGTTAGCGAGTACGAACTGATTCTTCCCGACTCGAGTATCGGAATCGAGTCCGGCGTATGAATGCAGCAGAATGGCTGTGTAAGTGGCGACTGGTGACGAATCCCGCCAAGACACAAGCCATTCTCCTCAGTAAAGCTGCCACACTACCAGTCAGGCTGCAGCTGCTGGGCCATGAGATCCCGTGGTGGCCCCGGGTCAAATATCTTGGGATGACCATCGACTGGCAAATAACCATGACGCTACACATTAAGGAAAAGGTGTGCCAGACGCGTGCTACGCGGGCTATACTCCGACCGATTATCAGGTACAAGATGCCTCTAAAGATCAAGTTCGCTATATACAAACAGTACGTAAGATCGAAACTGACATATGTAGCACCGGCGTGGTACGTGCTAGCAGGAAAGACGGCGCTCCGTAACATCGTAGGGGCGCCAAGATACGCCAGAAACGACGTCATAGCGCGCGACCTAAACATAGAAACGCTGGATTACTTTATAAAGTCTCTGTTGATGCACCTCTTGGCTCCTCGGACCATTGCCTAATCCATAGCACTGTGCCTCTCAACAAGTCTATGAGCTCCCAGCCAGTGGCTACCCGTCGGGTCTGGCATTACAGGTCAGCAGATTGGGATGGAATGCGGTGCTCTTCTTTGCATCCTACCCATGGCAGCGAATTTGCTTCTCGCGGGAGGATACGGACGATACTGCCGAATCTGTCGCCGATGTGATTCTTCAGGGAATGGAACTTTTTATTCCAAACTCTGTGATTCCCATCGGCGGTAGTTCTCAACCCTGGTTCGGTCATTCCTGCAAGTCGGCAGCTCGTCGAAAACAGGAGTGTTATCGAACCTGGGCGGGAATGGCGGCGTCTGACGATCCAAACGCCAAATTCCATAAAAAGAAGTACAATTTCGCTGCGAGATCTTTCAAGAGGAGCATCGCCAAGGCAAAGTCATCGTTTATAGGGCGAATTGGCGAGAGACTAGTGCGCCTACCGTCTGGTACACGTTCATTCTGGTCTCTTGCCAAAGCCGTCCTAGGGAACTTCGGTCGCTCATCAATTCCACCATGCACAAAAATAATGACTCTCTGGCCCACACTGCAAAGGAAAAAGCCGAACTTCTTGGTAATCTTTTTGCATCAAATTCGACACTGGATGACATGGGAATATCACCACCTACTCTACCGCCTTGTGCGAGTTCAATGCCTGATGTCCGGTTCTTTCAAAGTTCCGTTCGGAAGGCACTGTTTTCCCTTGACATCCATAAGTCGAGTGGGCCGGACGGCATTCCACCAATCGTGCTGAAGGTTTGCGCTCCTGAGTTGGCACCGGTACTCACGCGCCTTTTTCGGCTCTCCTACACCACTGGCGTCGTCCCGAAGTCCTGGAAGACAGCCCTAGTACACCCGATCCCTAAAAAAGGTGAACGCTCCGACCCGTCCAATTATAGGCCAATAGCTATCACCTCTATCCTCTCTAAAGTAATGGAATCTATCACAAACCGCCAGCTCCTAGCGTACCTGGAGGAAAACCAGCTGATCAGTGACCGACAATACGGTTTCCGTAGTAGGCGATCAGCTGGTGACCTTTTAGTGTACCTTACGCATCGTTGGGCGGAGGCTGTGGAGAGGAAGGGGGAAGCTCTTGCGGTCGGTCTGGACATAGCGAAAGCCTTCGATCGAGTGTGGCATAGGGCTCTACTTAGCAAACTTCCAGAGTACGGACTATCTGGGAAATTCTGCACGTGGGTCACCAGTTTTCTTTCTGGGCGTAGCATTAGAGTCGTAGTTGATGGCTCATGCTCGGAACTCCAGCCCGTGAACGCTGGTGTCCCGCAGGGATGCGTGCTGTCTCCCACTTTGTTTCTTCTGCATATCAATGATTTACTGCATAATTGCGGTATCCATTGCTATGCAGACGATAGCACTGGAGACGCACTATATCACGGAAGTGCAAATATTCCACATCAGAACGTCATTGAGAACCGATACAAGCTTGTGTCTGTTATCGATGACATACTCAGCCATGTCTCGAATTGGAGCCGACTAAATCTAGTCCAGTTTAACGCCTCTAAGACACAAGTTTGCGCGTTTACCGCTAAGAAATCTCCTTTTGTCGCAACCATAAACTTTGAAGGCGCTTCCCTTGATGTCGGGTCAACCATCGGTATCCTGGGCGTTGACATATCGAGCGATGTTCAATTTCGCTGTCATCTGGAAGGCAAGGCTAAATTAGCCTCAAAAAAGCTGGGAGTGCTAAGCAGGGCGAGACAGTATTTCACGCCGACCCACCGCCTACAACTTTACAAGGCACAGGTCAGGCCACATATGGAATACTGCTCTCACCTCTGGGCCGGAGCTCCTCAGTACCAGCTCCTTCCATTTGACCGTATCCAGCGTAGAGCGGTCGAATTGTCGACGACCCGGTGCTCTGTGGTCGTATGGACTCATTGGCGCTGCGGAGAGATGTCACGTCTCTTTGTGTTCTCTACCGCATATACCATGGGGAGTGCTCTGACGAGTTGTTTGGGATACTGCCGCCGACCGATTTCCTGTATCGTGTGTCACGGAGGGACTTGCTTTCCATCCCCACCATCTTAATGGTTGGCTGTCCTCCACAGTGCGGTTTTCGCGTACGTTTTTCCCGCGAACGACAAAGTTATGGAACCAACTTTCGGCCGCGGTATTTCCGAACAGTTACGACATGGGAAGCTTCAAAAAAAGAGCGTATACATTCTTGAAAGGCCGGCAACGCGCTGATGATACCCCTGGTGTTGTTTGTGCTATGGGCGGCGGTGATCACTTACCATCAGGTGACCCGTTGGCTCGTTTGCCTGCTATTATATAAAAAAAAAAAAAAATAAAGAGGACAGCCACAAAATTATTTAAGTTAGCCACCAGCTCACGACACCCGCACATCAGGGACATAGCTCCCTACCACACCCGGCCACCGGATATGCGAGCCCTCCCACGCAGCCTCTTCCTCCACTCAACCGAGGACGAGGAAGAAGAAGAAGGAACAACCACACAAGGGTAGTAGCACACCAAGCGACTAAAATAACATCAGGAAAAACAACACCCAGACGAAGCACCTGATCTACAGTCGAGCTCCTCAAGACGCCTAGGTGGAGACACACCAGCCACCACCGACCCAATAACCCAACCCACTGAGCCCACTGAAAGGGGACAATCTCCCCATACAGTAGTCCTTTGCAGAGGTGCAGAGAAGAATATCCCCACTGAGTCCAAAACAGGAATCGAGTCTGACTCGAGTAAACCGTACTTGGCACATCGCTAGTAATTATAGAGAAACGTGTCTGAATGAGGAGTTTGTTGCAGGTGGACATCTTTGCGCACGAGCTGCTGGTGGTGCCCGTGCACCTGGGCGTGCACTGGTGCCTGGCGCTGGTGCGGCTGCGCGCGCGCCGCGTGGCCTACCTGGACTCCATGGGCGGCCGCAACCAGCGCTGCCTGGACGCGCTGCTGCAGTACCTGCGGGACGAGCACCAGGACAAGAAGGGCGCGCCTTTCGACGACAGTGGCTGGACCACCGAGATACTTAAGGTACGTTTTTGTTATAGGATAGGGCAGCAAACGAGCAAACGGATCACCTGATGGTAAGCGATAACCGTTGATACCATGGACACCAGAGGAGTCACAGATGCGTTGCCGGCCTTTTAAAAGGGAATAAGGGGGGGTGGGCCTCCGGTACTCTCACTCACTCCGGTGGTATACCGGAGTGAGTGAGAGTACCGGAGGTCGGTCGAGCCGGCCCAATTCGTGCCGAAGCATCTCTTGCAACGGTAAACGTATTGTCACTGTTGACCACAAACGGCATTGATTGAATACCAGAATAAATGTTATGTTTTAATATGCCAATATTTACAGTCGGGTCAATTTAATAGGCCACATTTGACATTTGTTCATAGTGAGGTGACCTGTTTAAACACTCCGATTATGGTGAAAAAATCGATATTTACTTCAAACATATGTGAATCGAATACAGTTATTATGGAAAAGTACTTTTTTTATAAGATCCCTGTCTTATAAAAAAAGTACTTTTCCACAATAACTGTAATAGGCAAACGAGCAAATGGATTACTTGAGTTGCAAAGAATGCAGGATGCAGGCTTAAAGTTACAGTTAGGCAAGTGTGATTTTTTTTCTGACGAAATTAGTTATTTAGGTTATATTATTAATAAAAGTGGTTTAAAAAAATCATCAGAAAAAGTAGATGCAATATTAAAGGCACCATTGCCTACAAATGTAAACCAACTACAGTCATTTTTAGGATTGGTCAATTACTACAGATGTTTTGTGCCCCAAACTTCTAGTATTTTAGCCCCACTATACGAGCTACTAAAAAAAGGTAAGAAGTGGGCTTGGTCGGATAAAGAAAACAATGCTTTTTTACAGATAAAAAAAATGCTTGCCTCGGATCAAATTTTGGCACATTTTGATCCAAATGCGAAAATAATTCTAACAGTGGATGCATCACCTACTGGTCTAGGGGCCATCTTATCTCAAATTGGAGAAGATGGTTGCGAAAAACCGGTTTGTTATGCGTCCCGTACACTCACCAATGCTGAACGTCGATATTCACAGATTCAAAAAGAGGCAACTGCAATAATTTTTGGCGTAAGGCGTTTCATCAATATTTGTATGGAAGGTCAACGCCTTTTATTTTACGTACCGACCACAAACCCCTTCTCTCTATTTCCGGGCCTCATAGAGGTATACCAGAAATTTCAGCAAACCGTTTACAACGGTATGCATTATTTTTAAGTGGCTATAATTACACAATTGAATACATTAAAAGTAACCAAAATAGCGCAGATTATTTGTCCCGGGCTAGTTTGAATTTATCAAATTGTGAGAAGACTTGTACAGTCGAGGGGACAGATAACCACGGTCCACCACCAACAGACCTAGCTGCTTATGTGTGCTTTGTGCTGGATGGGTCTCTTCCAGTAACAGGCGACGAGTTACGCAGTGAAACAGAGAAGGATCGCTTACTGACCAAGGTCATCCGTTATACTTTAGCTGGGTGGCCGAATAAGATTTCGGATAGCGAAATGAGGCCTTATCACGCATGTAGGTTAGAGCTATCATACGAAAACGGATGTATCATGCGTGGTCACAAGGTGGTGATACCTGAATCATTGCGGAAGAGACTTTTATTAGAACTCCATAAGTCGCACATGGGTATTGTCAAAACAAAGGCAGAGGCACGCTCGCGGTTTTGGTTTCCAGGTATAGATGATGCTATAGAACGCATGATAAGTCAGTGTGAAATTTGTTTACAGCTACGACCTTCACCACCGCGCGCGCCCATGTCGCCTTGGAAGTATCCCCCACACCCATTTCACAGAGTACATCTCGATTTTTTAGGCCCGATTTACGAACGAACATATTTAGTTATTGTGGACGCGTACACCAAATGGATAGAAGTTTATGAAATGAACTCGTGTACTACCGTGGCTTTAATAGAAAAATTATGTGATTTTATATCTAGGTTTGGTTTACCAAACACACTAGTATCCGATAATGGTAGCTCATTTTGTTCTTATGATTTTAAACAATTTTGTAGCTTAAATGGAATCGTTCACATGACGTCACCGCCGTATCACCCTGCGAGTAATGGACAAGCAGAATCATATGTTAAAATTATCAAAAAAGGAATCAAATCTAGTTTGTTAGCTAGTACAAACGTAAGGGATAGGAAATTAAACCTCTTAAAATTCATTTTTGACTATCGCAATTCAGTTCATTCATTGACTGGTACGTCTCCAGCACAGCTGGTGTTCGGCCGTAAGCTACGTTCGCGGTTAGATCTGCTGAGCCAAAAGTCGCCGTCGATGTCGCCTTCCTGTACGTCACTTGCTGACCATGTCCATTCCAAACAGTGTTCGCAAACTGAAGCCCTCGGTGGTATAAATAAAAGTTTCGAAATAGGACAACATGTTTTATATAAAAAATATATTAGTAATAATAGCTTTAATTGGAAAAAGGGAATAATAACAAGAAAAATTGGAAAAAAAGTGTATATAATTAAGGATTTGTTGACTAGTGAACATAAAAAAATACATGTCAATCAATTGTTACTTTACAAAAATGAAAGTTATTATAAAAAATGTCATAAACCAGGGGGCAGCGTCATTGAGATATTCGAGGGCAATATGCCATCACAGCCGACAGAATCCTTGCACCTGGGAGAGGGGGGCGGAATAGAGACTGAGCCACAGTCTCCCACACCAACAACAGATTCGGTCATTCAGCAACAATCACACCAGTCACCATGCAAAGTCACGATGACAAGGGGTGTACGACGTCCGCCAACTTTAGAGGATGACGGCGACGATGAATTTGTCGATGCGCATAGTTCCGAGTCTTCCGACGCGGCCGCTGGCATGGAAATTAATCTGGAAAAGGAAAGATCTAAGCGCGCTCGCCCTCCGGTTAATTATAAAATGTATTTTTGAATTTAGGGGTTATGCTGTACTGTGGGGGGAGAAATGTACTGTAGGATACAAATAAATATTGTATGTACCTACATAGTTATAAGAAACGCGGCTGCGACCGCGCCTGATATTTGATCACCAATAAACGAGAGTGGTTTGGTCAAAATTAGACAACATGCCTAAATTACATGACGCCATTACGATTAAACAAACACGTGGAATTTCGCTCGTCGCCACTGATATGTAGGTCAGCGCAAGTGAAAGACTAGACGGCTGCCAGCGCACTCTCGTTTATTGGTGATCAAATATCAGGCGCGGTCGCAGCCGCGTTTCTTATAACTATGTAGGTACATACAATATTTATTTGTATCCTACAGTACAGATAGTAAGTGATTATCGCTGCCCGCAACAACAGACGTGTTGCCGGCCTTTTAAATGTGAATACGCTCTTTTTTATAGGTACTGTATTAATATATTTTACGAGTTTAATTGCCTTAAAATTTTTTAATACCAATTATTTCTCTGTTAAAGAAGTTATTATTGTTTTTTTATTATAAAACAAAAGAATAACATGTTTTATTTTAATAAAAATTTGACTCAAAAAAAAATCAAAATCAAAATAATCTTTATTCAACATAGACCTTTACAGGCACTTATTGACGTCAACAGACAAAACAAAAAAACAAAGCTTAAAAAAAGAAAACAAAAACCTTGTCCGTACGTACGAATAAGGAAAAAAAATAAAAAAATTGACTCGACACCTGTTCGGAAATTGGGAGAGCCTTCTCGAGAAGAACAGGCAAGAAACTCTGAAGGTCTATTTTTTATCTCCTCTTTACAATGTTAATAATTACAATAATATAATACAATATAGTATAAGATACAATCATACCTAATACGATTACAGTCGTATGTATGTTTACATACAAAAATAATACAATAAACTAACTGACTGACTATTAATTCATGGTGAATAATGCCTTCACAAGTAATCATTGCATTCATTCGATTTTTTGAGGGACATCACTTACGTATAGACTTCACTGAACGCAACATTGTAACAACGGTCATTTGTGCATTTCCAAACTAAAAAAATATTGAATATTTTATGTCCGCCATTACAAGGTTAGTTGAGGAATTTTAATGAAATGTCAAATGTGGCCTATTAAATTGACCCGACTGTAGACAATGTTGTGAAAACCCATTGAGTAACTGTCGTCACAAAGATTTCTAATTGTCATATAGGTTCTTACAAATTTTCAATATTTAACTTACAAGTAATTTTTTTTTTTTCTCTTTATTTGGGACAAACAAACAACCATACAATAATGAACTACAATCAGTATTTATACAAAAATTATTAATTGCATAGTCAGCACTGTTATCCACAATATACTAAAATAAAATATATACGAATAGAAGTGACAAACAACAAAAAGACAAATATAAATAAAAGATCAATAAAAAAGAACAAACAAAGATGTGTGATTGAATTAAAGTGCATGCTTCTAAATTTATGTACTATGTACAAGCATGCATTTGAACTGTTGAGCTACTAAATAAAAAGAAGCTAAACCAAAATTTAAGAGTTACTACATCTTGTTTCTGGGTGAAATATTTCCATGATCTTAGATTTGTGTCTACTTGAATGTAACGAAAAAATATCCACATCCAAAAATTTATCATCGTACGTAAACATTAGACGCCAGAGAGGAGCCCGCACACCAGCGTTGGTATTACATAGCTTCGGTGCAAACGGACCTTAAGATATTTGTCACGTCTTTATATTAGAAGATAGTATAACATAAGTAAATAGATACTATCAGTGTATTTTTTTCGTTGACGTAGACCCCTTACAGGTTGTCATAGACCCCTAGGGTTCGATATAGACCACTTTGGATCTATAGTATGATTTTATATGTTCGCAGGACATCCCACAACAAATGAATGGCAGCGACTGCGGAATGTTCGCGTGCACGTTCGCGGAGTTCGCGGCTCGCGGCGCGCCCTTCACCTTCAGTCAACACCACATGCCCTACCTCCGCAGGAAGGCCGCGCTGGAGATACTGACCGGCGAGCTGCTGCTCTAGTGAGTGCTGCCTCCTGCACCTCCCAACACCACATGCCCTACCTCCGCAGGAAGGCCGCGCTGGAGATACTGACCGGCGAGCTGCTGCTCTAGTGAGTGCTGCCTCCTGCACCTCCCAACACCACATGCCCTACCTCCGCAGGAAGGCCGCGCTGGAGATACTGACCGGCGAGCTGCTGCTCTAGTGAGTGCTGCCTCCTGCACCTCCAACACCACATGCCCTACCTCCGCAGGAAGGCCGCGCTGGAGATACTGACCGGCGAGCTGCTGCTCTAGTGAGTGCTGCCTCCTGCACCTCCCAACACCACATGCCCTACCTCCGCAGGAAGGCCGCGCTGGAGGTACTGACCGGCGAGCTGCTGCTCTAGTGAGTGCTGCCTCCTGCACCTCCCAACACCACATGCCCTACCTCCGCAGGAAGGCCGCGCTGGAGATACTGACCGGCGAGCTGCTGCTCTAGTGAGTGCTGCCTCCTGCACCTCCCAACACCACATGCCCTACCTCCGCAGGAAGGCCGCGCTGGAGGTACTGACCGGCGAGCTGCTGCTCTAGTGAGTGCTGCCTCCTGCACCTCCCAACACCACATGCCCTACCTCCGCAGGAAGGCCGCGCTGGAGATACTGACCGGCGAGCTGCTGCTCTAGTGAGTGCTGCCTCCTGCACCTCCCAACACCACATGCCCTACCTCCGCAGGAAGGCCGCGCTGGAGGTACTGACCGGCGAGCTGCTGCTCTAGTGAGTGCTGCCTCCTGCACCTCCCAACACCACATGCCCTACCTCCGCAGGAAGGCCGCGCTGGAGATACTGACCGGCGAGCTGCTGCTCTAGTGAGTGCTGCCTCCTGCACCTCCCAACACCACATGCCCTACCTCCGCAGGAAGGCCGCGCTGGAGGTACTGACCGGCGAGCTGCTGCTCTAGTGAGTGCTGCCTCCTGCACCTCCCAACACCACATGCCCTACCTCCGCAGGAAGGCCGCGCTGGAGGTACTGACCGGCGAGCTGCTGCTCTAGTGAGTGCTGCCTCCTGCACCTCCCAACACCACATGCCCTACCTCCGCAGGAAGGCCGCGCTGGAGGTACTGACCGGCGAGCTGCTGCTCTAGTGAGTGCTGCCTCCTGCACCTCCCAACACCACATGCCCTACCTCCGCAGGAAGGCCGCGCTGGAGGTACTGACCGGCGAGCTGCTGCTCTAGTGAGTGCTGCCTCCTGCACTCCTAATTTGTGACACTAGCCTGGCTCGCTTGTATTTCCCTTAGCACTTAAACTGATAGAGGAGTGACGCCAGGGGGGTGACAAAATAATATATAACCTAAAAAAATACACCACGCAAACGCAACGCGGCAACGGGTGGAAATTTGTAATGCCACCTGGAGGGGAAGTACTCTTAATACTGTGGATAGAAAGTTTTACTTAACGGAAACATTCCTTTATTTTTGAAAAGAAATAAAACTGCATTCAAAGATTTTTGAAAATTCACTTGCTCCACCCGGTAATCGAACCGACTAAAATCTGCAAAAGTTTCACCCTGTATTTTTATTGCACCGATCGGTAGGGTCAATTATAAGGATCAAATCTCTCTAACAAACTTCATAAATTAAATGAAAGGAAAACAATGAAAACTTAATTCAAAGAATTAATAATTTAAGATTTCATTGATTTCATTTGTTTCATAGTAATTTGTACGTTCTTGTAATGCAAACTCCTTTCTTATGCGATCTTGTAATGCAGACTCCTTTCTTATACGATATAACTGCGTGTGTGACGTAGTTTAAATATGGAATGTTATGTTACATTTGAAAATAGATTTTCATTTGTTATTCACATAATAATAAGATTGTTTTTACAAATCATTTAACATTTGTTTCACGGCTAAAAATGGCTTATCAAGAACAATTTGATTTATTGGAAGCTTATTTTATAAATAACAAAGATGTGAATCGTGCTCTGCGGTGGTATGGAGAGAGATATCCAGACCGACAGGCACCAACTCGGTTTGTACTGAAAAGAATGGTAGAAAATTTAAAGAATACGGGTAGTTACAAAAAGCGACGGCAAACTTTTCAGCAGAACAACTTCGATTTTGATCTAAATGTTTTAACATACTTCGAAGCATTTCCGAAGGCTTCAAGCAGAGATGCTGCCGAAGTAATTGGAACATCCCACACTCGCGTACTTCAAGTGATGAAAAAGTATAAGTATAAATGTTATCGTGATGGTCGGTTGGTACAAAAATTGCATCCTGGGGATTGTGAGAGACGACTACAATTTTGTCAAAACATGCTGAGAGAAATTGACGGTGACCCTAATTTTTTGAGTAACATTGTATGGTCCGACGAAACCAACTTCAGTAATAACGGCATGTACAATCGCCGCAATAACCACTATTGGTCTCAAGTGAATCCTCTTCGTGTTCACGAAACTAACAGTCAAGTAAGATTTTCTTTCAACGTTTGGTGCGGAATTATGAGAAATATGGTTGTGTTAGTCCATGTGTACGAAGGTCACCTAAACACTGTAAAGTATTTAGAAATATTGGATTTATTAAGAAATGAGTTAAATGGTTTCCCCAATGAAGAGCGAAACCAAATAATTCTACAACAAGATGGTGCTCCAGCCCATAAAAGCAGAATCACTACTGCCTGGATTAATAACCATTTTAATACATGGATTGGTACAAACGGCACAATCAGATGGCCTGCAAGATCACCAGATCTCACCCCTTTAGATTTTTTTTTGTGGGGCTATGTAAAAGATCAAATTTACATTAAATCGTATGCTAATGTCAACGAATTGAGAGTGGAAGTACAAAATACTATCAATAATATTCATCACAACACACTTTTAAAGCCTACCAGCAATGAAATCGTACGAAGAATAAATTTGTGTATTCAAGAAAATGGGGCACATTTCGAACAATTAATTAGTTAGTGTATCATTTTTTGTACATACTTAATTAATGTTTTCCTTTCATTTAATTTATGAAGTTTGTTAGAGAGATTTGATCCTTATAATTGACCCTACCGATCGGTGCAATAAAAATACAGGGTGAAACTTTTGCAGATTTTAGTCTGTTCTATTACCGGGTGGGGCAAGTGAATTTTCAAAAATCTTTGAATGCAGTTTTATTTCTTTTCAAAAATAAAGGAATGTTTCCTTTAAGTAAAACTTTCTATCTACAGTATTAAGAGTACTTCCCCTCCAGGTGGCATTACAAATTTCCACCCTGTATATAAACAACGTACTGGGGACCCTGTTATCGTTGTTTGTTAAATGTCAAATTAAATTGTTACCGCGTTTTCGCTATGCTTTCGGAAATCTCTAGGTCGACTATAGGGATTACCCACTGAGATCTTCTCTTCTCTTCAATATTCTTACTGGTACAGTTTAGGTATACTCACAACAAATAGGAATAAAAATGAAAAGGCGCGGGTCGCGTATAGTTCGGTCTGTTATCGTCGCAAAATATATGTTTGACCAATACAAAGATATATTCTTATATGATATTACAAGGTTGTGCATATACATATAGCTTCAGACGATAATCACAAATAAATGCCCTTCTATTTCAATATTTATGATTGTGTCCTATTGCTAACTTATATTTAAATTAATGGCTTGTTATTATTTTCAGGAACGAACTGCAGAAGGAGTGAAACGTGTGCGATTTGACAAGTGACACTTCAACGAGTTGTGAACACAGCCCAATTTAGAAAACTATATAATAAGTTGAGTTGAAATAATAATTAACATCACAAAACGTTATAAACATGTACTAAGATTATTAATTCAGAGAAAAGTTGAAGCCTTAATCGATGGTGACTCACCGTTGTGCTGATTGACGATGGATCTGTAAGTTGTATATTTTGTTCAGTTTGATATTTCAAAAGTGATGTCATATTTGTATGCAAAAGTTATCAAAGCATTCGAGCCTTCACAATCTGAACCTCTTTCGATGGCTGTCATTGCCATAGTTTATCTGTCAAAACGGTTGGATGACACCTGTCAAGAAGGACTGTTTAAACTTTACATATTAGTTATATGATAACGATACAAACATATACAACTATGTTTGAATTATGATTAAAGTAAAATTGATGATTATGCGGTAAAGCTATTTCATAGTGTACGTATACTATAGTTTTATAAACCAGAAGGTAAATCGAGGTTTTAATAAAAATATTCTAGTAACGATTTTCAACGCAAACATGATGTATCCACAAGTAGTAGTATACTTGGCTCCACTTGAACCGCGCGGGATAAGGGGGTTCGGGTAGAAATAGCATAATAAACTATATTTCCTTCACAAATATATTTTTTTTGTATTCACAATATCCGAAATACTGATTTACTTCTTTCACAATGGAAGACTAGATATTTGTTTAAACTTGATTAATAAAAAATGTTGGATCGTCTTGATAGTGGTATTTGATAAAGTTAAAAATATCTTTTTCAATGTATCTCTGAATTTACCTTTACATTTATTAATGGAATATATCATTATAGAAATAAGTTAAACATGATCGAGTTGAAAAGTTAAACTCCCAAAATAACAATTTAAGTGTAAATCAATATCTCTGGTTTTAATCCAAATAAATACATTTTTGTTACTGAAAAACAAGTTGGTAAGTTGTGGAAGAAGTTTCGAGCAGTGTTCTACGTATTTCCAATATTAAAATTTCTCAAAAATAGTTATTACACAAAGGCACTGAAAATTAGTATGAACATGGTATGACCGAGACGTGTGGCGCGTGTATGCGATATAAGAGTGCCGGTGTCATAAGAGCGCGATAGAAAGAAACTTGCGTGCACACAATTTGATGCAAGTGTGCCAGCGCGATATAAGAGAGACAGAAACATGTGTGTGCACACGATGTGATGCAAGAGTGCCAGCGCGATATAAGAGAGACAGAAACATGTGTGTGCACACGATGTGATGCAAGAGTGCCAGCGCGATATAAGAGAGACAGAAACATGTGTGTGCACACGATGTGATGCAAGAGTGCCAGCGCGATATAAGAGAGACAGAAACATGTGTGTGCACACGATGTGATGCAAGAGTGCCAGCGCGATATAAGAGAGACAGAAACATGTGTGTGCACACGATGTGATGCAAGAGTGCCAGCGCGATATAAGAGAGACAGAGACATGTGTGTGCACACGATGTGATGCAAGAGTGCCAGCGCGATATAAGAGAGACAGAAACATGTGTGTGCACACGATGTGATGCAAGAGTGCCAGCGCGATATAAGAGAGACAGAGACATGTGTGTGCACACGATGTGATGCAAGAGTGCCAGCGCGATATAAGAGAGACAGAGACATGTGTGTGCACACGATGTGATGCAAGAGTGCCAGCGCGATATAAGAGAGACAGAGACATGTGTGTGCACACGATGTGATGCAAGAGTGCCAGCGCGATATAAGAGAGACAGAAACATGTGTGTGCACACGATGTGATGCAAGAGTGCCAGCGCGATATAAGAGAGACAGAAACATGTGTGTGCACACGATGTGATGCAAGAGTGCCAGCGCGATATAAGAGAGACAGAAACATGTGTGTGCACACGATGTGATGCAAGAGTGCCAGCGCGATATAAGAGAGACAGAGACATGTGTGTGCACACGATGTGATGCAAGAGTGCCAGCGCGATATAAGAGAGACAGAAACATGTGTGTGCACACGATGTGATGCAAGAGTGCCAGCGCGATATAAGAGAGACAGAAACATGTGTGTGCACACGATGTGATGCAAGAGTGCCAGCGCGATATAAGAGAGACAGAAACATGTGTGTGCACACGATGTGATGCAAGAGTGCCAGCGCGATATAAGAGAGACAGAGACATGTGTGTGCACACGATGTGATGCAAGAGTGCCAGCGCGATATAAGAGAGACAGAAACATGTGTGTGCACACGATGTGATGCAAGAGTGCCAGCGCGATATAAGAGAGACAGAAACATGTGTGTGCACACGATGTGATGCAAGAGTGCCAGCGCGATATAGAGAGAGACAGAGACATGTGTGTGCACACGATGTGATGCAAGAGTGCCAGCGCGATATAAGAGAGACAGAACATGTGTGTGCACACGATGTGATGCAAGAGTGCCAGCGCGATATAAGAGAGACAGAAGACATGTGTGTGCACACGATGTGATGCAAGAGTGCCAGCGCGATATAAGAGAGACAGAAACATGTGTGTGCACACGATGTGATGCAAGAGTACCAGCGCGATATAAGAGAGACAGAAACATGTGTGTGCACACGATGTGATGCAAGAGTGCCAGCGCGATATAAGAGAGACAGAAACATGTGTGTGCACACGATGTGATGCAAGAGTGCCAGCGCGATATAAGAGAGACAGAAACATGTGTGTGCACACGATGTGATGCAAGAGTGCCAGCGCGATATAAGAGAGACAGAAACATGTGTGTGCACACGATGTGATGCAAGAGTGCCAGCGCGATATAAGAGAGACAGAAACATGTGTGTGCACACGATGTGATGCAAGAGTGCCAGCGCGATATAAGAGAGACAGAAACATGTGTGTGCACACGATGTGATGCAAGAGTGCCAGCGCGATATAAGAGAGACAGAAACATGTGTGTGCACACGATGTGATGCAAGAGTGCCAGCGCGATATAAGAGAGACAGAAACATGTGTGTGCACACGATGTGATGCAAGAGTGCCAGCGCGATATAAGAGAGACAGAAACATGTGTGTGCACACGATGTGATGCAAGAGTGCCAGCGCGATATAAGAGAGACAGAAACATGGTGTGCTACAGTAAAAATTAATTCAATTAATAGTATTTGGTTAGTGATTCTGAACACATTATTTTCGAAGTATTGTGTATACAAAAAATTTCATCAACAATTGAATATATTTGTTCTGTACCTAATCAAATAATTTTGCACCTTACATAAGAGCTGAATAAAGATAATACCTAGTCTGTTACAATAATTTGTTGCTTTCTTGAACCATGCGGTGCAACTTTTACGATGCGACTTCTCCCTTCTATTTTATACTTTTTAATTTAATTTCGAACAAAATCGCATTGTCTACGAGTAGATTAGTTGTTCCTAATTACTGCAAAAGTTTCTCAAAGTAAATTAGAAATAATGACGGATTTTACTATTTACAAATGTTATTTTCTTTATTCATATCCATTGAACTTTTCAGAAGTATTCATATCCAGTTTGATTTGTCAAAAATTCTCTTAACGATAATTCGACCTCTCTCATGACTTTCATCTTTACCGAGCGCTTGTAAATCTGCAAACATAAAGGCTTTCTAAGTTACATGTAACACGTATTACATTCAAATGTAACTTAAATGTATTGGACATATTTTTTCGAGTAGCTTAATATTAAATAAAATATCACAGTAATTTCCTGTTTTTTCCAAAATCATTAGAATAAATGATAAACGTCGACGTGATTTAGAAGACCTTTAAAATTTCTTTAGTGATTCTATTGTATAGAAATTTCACTGCGCCGGAGTGCGGTAATTAATAAATGTGGCATTTTAATTTATTTTATTTAATACAAAGATTAATTTAGTTGGGATTTAAAGGTCTAACTATATATGTATGTGTGTATATATATATATGCTGCGCCACTAATGCTTGCTAGCTGCATTATCATACTGTTGAATTAATCGAAAAAAAATTTAAACCCTATCGTACCTTATTAAATAGTTTAAGCGAGATAAGAATTTAAATATTACATAAATTTATGAAATATGTGAACAGTGTGCACGGAGGAGATAGTAAGTAACAAATGAATTGAAATATCAAATTGCGGATATAAGCTTTTTCATTTGCTAATTAAGAACAATTTAATGTGTGCCCGCTATTTTACGAGACTGTAAATTGTATTTTACGTCTAAGTTCATAAAGTCGAAAGTTCGTTCTATAGTAAAGAAAACGAACGAGCATATTGAACGAACGGATATTTTTTACGGGAACGAGATACGGGCATTAAGGGAATCCATGACAAAAGGACGCAAACCCTGACAATATTTATTACGCAGATATTATAATTATTACTTAAAACCTCTGTGACATTATAAATACAGTATAAACTCCATATAGCGAACTTCTATTTAATAAAAATCTCTTTAAAACGTAGAATTTGCTAAGATTTGTTTGGCCCACATTGTTATCCTGTCATTGAAGCACTCGCGCGATAGAAAAGGGAGATAAAATGGGATCTTGCTAAACGTTTGTATTGAAATATTACTTTATTGTTATTATATACATATATATTTACTCTCAGTACAAAGAAAACTCTTTATAACGTTATAAAAGACACGGTCCCTTCAATTTCGCTATATACAGTTTACACTGTATCTGAATTGGAAATTTTGTCTATACCTAGTTGTTATACCTAAGATGTGTTTAATTAAATTTATTAAGTCCATATTACATTTAAGTTTCTGCCACACATTTTTAATGTGTGTCTTGAGGCTGGGTCTCGGAATTGTAATGTATGGGAACTCTTTTTAATGAATAGACCGACTTCGCAAATTATATTTACATGTTTTTTTTTAAGACTATCTCAACATTGATTTCGTAGTATAATGTGTTTAATATTTTCAATGGAGCCGTATATAAATTTAGTAATTTACTGTCAGACAAAATATTTGTTAATTATTATTAATGTGTAATTGGTAACACAATCCCCCCTCCCCCCAATAAAACATTCTACATCTATATTATTTGTATGTATGTTTTTTTATAACACAGATGTTTGTATGACCAAATGTTAGGTAAAGTGTCTGAGTGCTATAAATAAAATAACTTGAATGTATAAATCCATTTCTACTTTTGCCTTTGATATTCTAATGGAGCATTTACCTCCATTATATGCAGTATTTGTATTATTATTAAATTTTCCTATTAATAATACGGTGGCAATAATCCGTCAGATTATAATTTAGTTATGTAATATTTAACATTTTAAGTTTTAGTTGACGGCATTTGGAATAGAATGCGATACACAAAAATTTATATAATATTTGTGTTTAAACAATTTAGATTAATTAATTGTCCTAAATGATTGGATGTGTGTTTTGATTTGATTTAATTCTTTGTCTATAGTGAGTTTTTTGAGTGTGAATCGGGAATGGCGTATTTGAATATCATTCCGGATACTGGGAGCTGTGCGTTTGGTTAAGAATGTCTGCAATCTCATTTGTACTATTATCATTAATTATAGTCATTAGTTTTACTAAGGGCCAAAATACACTGGCTGTGAACGTGCACGCGTACGTACGTATCCGTACCCGTATCCGTATTCTGTATGCGTTACACATTTTTGGATGATAATGGTCAATATGGTTCATAATGGTCGGCAGCACGTGGATTGCGAAAACAGCTTCTATTACGTAAATAATAAGGCGGTAAATGTTGCATGTACAAGTCAACTTGCAACCGTGGTACCCAGGGACAGTGCCTGATTAACCCTTAGGCTAATTAGGCTGCAGCCTATGGCGCGAGGATTCGGGGAGGCGGACAATTAATTTTGAAATTTAAAGAAAGACGCGTAAAACAAACCCTGACTTGACTCGAATCGGTTCTTTTTAGGCCGACTAGACAATTAGCCTAGGGCGGTCAGAACTCTTGATCAGTTGCTGCCCAGGGACGTTACTGTCAGACCACTTTAAAACTTTTTTGTTCGAATACCGGATTAGCACCGAGTCACGCCCCATCACGCCTCTATTAATATTTTAATTAGAAATCTGATAATGTTTTATGCCCAGTTATATTTCTTTAGTAAAACCAACATCTGAACCTGCATTATTGTTTCTCTTGTTAACTTGTGATTTGTCATTATTAAGTTAAGTTAATTAAGTAATAAAAAATAAAAAGTTAATTAAGTAATAATAATAAAGTTATTATTATTATGTAGCTTAAATCACGTGTCTTTATAAGACACGGTCCTTTATAAGTCGTGCGCGGGGATACAAATCCAACGCGTAGAGGCCATTTAAGCCAAATTTAATGAAAGTGTGCGCGGAGTGTACCAACTGGGTCTAATCTCTATCTGCATCATGAAAAATGCAGCTAAAGCCTACACTCAGTTAGATGCACAGAAACTATTGTCAGTAGTGGTCAAAAAGCCTGTGGACTATTGCATTTCAATTTCGGTGGTAATGAGAACTGGACTATGGAAGAGACTCCGGTCACCTGCCTTCTCAAAGCCTCCTAATTGATTTTAAATATGGCAGGTGGTGACTCGCCACTCACTAAATGGGCCCCCCAAAAAAGCAGACCAATATTGATGCGAAGAGAGCAATATTGGTGTAAACGGCTAAGGGTGTAGAGAGCGTCGGCGTTAGTACATTATTACACTTCCACCCTTCGAACATCTGCTCTTGCGACTACACTCTGTCCGGCTGGTTAAGGCAAGACAAAGGCGGGTGGCACACGCCCCCCTGAAGCACATCAGTACCCTCGGTGACGCAACTCACCGACAGCTCGCCACAAGCTGCCCTGAGGGGGACTGACTGCACTGATGGGGCATTTATGGCAGTTAAGGGGCATTAAATGCCCCACCAGCGGGCGATGGGGTCGTCACTTCCTTACGCCTTTATTATTATTATTAAGTTAAGATGTAGCTGGCATATTTATACAAAATAAAAGCTCCACTTAAAATAAAAGAAATACTGTGAAGATAACTAAATTAAATTAATCTTTCCGTTCTAACATCTGTAAATTGTCTTATTTTTTATATGGATATGGATATATGGATTGGATATATGGATTCCATTGCAAAGTAGGATTCAAAATCCATATGCTAAGTAAAATTAAAAATAATAATGATATGAAAAAATTAAATGAATTCAAAATTTACATCCAAATAAAATGTAGTCTTAAATTCCTAAGACAAATCGTAACTGTACCCTCGATGCTACTCGCCGTGGTCTCGTTCTTGACTGTTATACGGTTACCGTCAACTGGCAATTATCTTACGAACTATGGCGTTAGTTCTATTCCTCTGCGAATGAGATATCGAGACTAGTCTTCCGATGTCCAGTTCTGCGAGTAGTACTCCCTGTCATTCCAGTTTGCGATCCATGCGCCGGGTATTTCTCATGGATGCACCGCTGCTACCTGCTCCATGAAACACCAGTTGGCGTTGTTGTTAGCTACAGCCCCTTTATGCAGTTGGCAACCCATGAGAATGCTGGGCCGTCAAGAAGAAGGATGAAAATAGATTGCATACGAATGAAATGAGAATGTTACGATGGATGTGTGGTGTGACAAGGATGGATAAGATAAGGAATGAGTACATAAGAGGAAGCCTGAAAGTAGCACCAGTGGTAGAAAAAGTGAGAGGAAGTAGATTAGCATGGTTTGGACATGTGATGCGGAGGGATGAAAGTCATGTCACAAAACGAATGTTGAATATGAAAGTGGAGGGATACACGGGCGGAGGAAGGCCGAATAAAAGTTGGATCGATTGTGTGAAGAATGATATAAGAATGAAAGGAGTAAGCATGGAAATGACAGCTGATAGAGAGGAATGGAAGAAACAGATCTACTGCGCCGTCCCCAGATAATGGGAAATGGGCAAGAGGATGATGATGAAATAGGATGCACCAAATGCTGTGACGAGATCACGTTTGCTGATGTCTGCCTGATAATCAGGTTGGTCCAGCGCGCTGAAAAATTTCCTTACCTATAAAATAAGTAGGAACAAAAAACTCACTTTACAAATCTTTTTGACAGGACGAAGTCTGTCGGCTTCGCTAGTATTTTATTAAAAGTAATTTGGCCGCTTTTGCACCTAGCAATCTGTCCAGCCATTCGCACGCGCCTCGCGCCGCGCATGCGTAACTCTCAGCCGGTTGTAAACTTCCGTTTAAATCTCCATTATAAAAGTTGCGGAAACAGAAGCAGAGATCCGTTGCATCACTAATTAAAACATATACAAAAATCAATTAATAATAATATTACACACTCAAAATAAATACAAAACACAATAAGTTCCCAACACAAACAGTGGCGGCGCAAGACCTAAACAATGTGGGCATGGTACATTTTGCGAGGCCCTCTGTTGGTGCAAGAAGGGAATATGAAATAAGATTTTCCATACTTTTTCTAATATGTTTTCGGCTGTGAGGCGCGAGGCCTTTTGCACCGCGAGACCATGGGCGGTGGCCCACACCGCCAACGCCTTACGCCGCCTCTGAACACAAACTCTACTGTGTAAAACTAGTAGTTTTGCCCTTGATGGACAGTAGGTGACACGTTATCATTGACAATTGCAGTGCGAAATTGCTGCTATTGAGATCCAAAGGTGTTCACGCGCTTCCGGTGTATTTTGGCTGATAATATATATATTGGTAAATCCTTAGTGGTTGTATCAGGTCCATAAATGTACAGTCGTCTCTTTGTCATGGACCGCATTTGCTGTAAATTATTATTATGAATATCGGAGCAGTTATATTAACTAACATTGAACGTGCAGTTCGTGGATCCCGCGACGGACACGGATTTTTCTAAGAATAATGTAAAAATAAAATTAAATGAAACTATAACGTGTTTTTTATTGCTGCAGTGGTTTTGGATAATATTCGTGCGGGATCGAAACAGGTGAGTTGGCTGTATACGTTCAAATATCGGCAGTAGACGGAGTTCTACAGACAACCAATTTTTTTTGAGTTTTTTTTTATATATTATTCGATATATATTAAGAGTACATTATTAGCTGAGACATGTAGAAGTAATATGGTTGACTGTACAGCGCCATATTCTGTCGTCCTCGGAACCAACATTTTGTATGACCTGCAGAAAGGTGATTGTTAAAATTTGTATGGAAGGTGGGCCTGAGTAATGTGCAGCGACGAAACTTTACCAGAGAAGAGTATAAGTTATTGTAGATCATCTGGATAAAGATTAGATTTTAAATATCTCCCGTGTTTGTAATAATTTAAATTATTTAATACTAGCAAGTTGATGGAATCTTTTCCTTTTCTTTTTTTTCTAATTTGCGCAAGACATGCTGTCAAAGTCGCATTGACAGCGGACGATTTTTTTTTTTTGGTTTATGGCTTGGCTGCTATGACCTTTGAGCCATACAGCGGACGAGTGTCATCATTGGTCACAGACTATGTACATTCAGGGTGGTCAGTGAATGTCATGAATTTATAATTACTAAATTACATTTCTTTTGTTAACTGTATAACCATTTTTCAATAAGATTTAAATAAATTATCATTTTATATACTTAATTAAAACATTTTAACCACGTTTTGAGATGTGTTTACTTGAATATTTAGGTACTTACAAACATCATTTACAGAAAAACGGGGGATATAAAAAAAATATAATAAATTTTAAATTGATGAACATAAAAATTACCTATCGGTTGATATATCTTACGTCTCTGCACATGATTGAGGCCCACTTTTTGTTCATGTCCTTTGTGCATGTAAGATTTTGTTTGTAACTGACGACATAGGTTAAAATCCAGGGGTGGCACTACGTTTTTCTCAACAAAATCGCCCAGTTTATATGAGCGTATGAAAATTGTAAAAATATATGCAAGTATTTCTTATACTTACACCAATGACCCTTTTTTTACTGAGGAAGGTTCCCCTGAGGAAAATGCATTAAATTGCATATCCCGGCTGCGGCGAGCCGGCGGTTATGTGGGGCTCTCCTCCCCAGAAGGGGGAGGCCTACCCACTAAAAACCTCAGGACCTTCCTCAGGCATGTAGGGAGCCCCCGGGAACGCCAAACGACATCCGGGAACCCCCAGCCTTCGCTCCCCTGCGGATAAAGGGGAGCCCTCCTTGGCTACACTACCACCCCCAATCTGACACCAATTAGCCTAGCCCAAAGTAAGCTCTGTAAGGCTTGTGTTATTGGGTCTAGGGTAAGGGTAATATTATAAATACGAAACTTGGATGGATGTTTGTTACTCTTTCACGTAAAAACTACTAAATGGATTTTAACGAAACTTTACAACAATATAGCTTATTCTATAACACATAGGCTACATTTTAAAAAGATATACGCCACGCTTATATAAGCTACTCGAAATACTAATCCACCGCAAAAGTATTCGCGGCCACTAGCTAGTACGGTGCAACCTCGATATAACAGATTGGTGGGAATCAAAAATAAAAACAAGATTGACGGTGTTTTAAGTATCCATTCAAGCCGTAGGGCCAAGGCTAGGCTGAGTTTAGTCGGTAGGTCTGTTGGATCGAGCCGCCTCGATTCACCAGGAGTCCGACATAATCAACGCATCCCTGCTTGCCTGTTGCGTTGGTATCCATGATGGATTCTCACAGCCTCCTCTCCAGAGGAAAAAAAAATGTTTTAAGTATTTTAATAAAAAGCTCAATGTCAGAACAGTGAGCTGACTATATAAGTGAAATATTCACACCACATTTTTGCCAGTCCATATTGGCAGAGGACACGTAGACCGCGACATGTCCTAAGCGACCCCCCTAATCAATTAACGTAGGACCTTCTAGACCTGCAAGCGGCGGCGTCTGAGCCGTCGCCTCCCTTGTCTCCCCCTATTCGGTAGCCTTCTGCTTCGCCACGAGTAGGTTCCCAATCAATACAGGCCGGTCCCACTTTGGAGAACCGCGCCGCTTCTAACGCTTATGCCCTCTCCATGGGGCAGCGCTAACCGTACCTCTCCTGAGGTGCGGCCCCCTTCCATACAAACCAGTAGGGTCATTAGGACCAAAGGCTTAGTCTGAGTTTAGTCGGTAGGTCTGGTGGGTCGAGCCGCCTCGATTCACCAGGAGTCCGACATCACATAATCAACGCATCCCTGCTTGCCTGTTGCGTTGGTATCCATGAGGATTCTCAGCCTCCTCTCCTGAGGAAAAAAAAACACATTTATGTTTCAAAGACTAATAGTTTTTAAATTATTAAGGTACGATGATATAGACCTTTTCGTTACGGTCCACTTTTTAAACCTGGTACCCGTATGTTTCGGCGCGATTTTCAAGACGTGTCACGTCAAAAAATATTCGTTATATGAAATAATTCGTTGAATTGAGGTTAGGTTGGTCTAAAATTCGTTATACAGAGGTAAAAAAATAGTTTTATTCACCTCAACATTAGGTACGTACTTATCTTGTTATAGGGAACAAGTTCGACTAATAAATAATGTCATAGGATTTTTGTCAACATAATTAATGATGTTTCGCTTTTCTGCGACACCTTTTACGTTTCTGAGTCATTTTAACTTAATCTTTAACAATAGTGACGAGTTTACATTACTTTCCATCAAACAACAATGATTGTTTTACGAATAAAAAGAGAACAACATGTAACATGAAGTAGTCAATCTTATGTTTATGGTATATCTTTATCTTACCAATTTCTGCTACCACAACCCAACTTGTGACATAATTTGCTAACATACATTTTAGTTTTTGAAGACGTTGTATAGACTTGCTCTGAATCTTACAGGAACTAAGTACTAGACGTATCTTAATATCACTTACCATCATGCGGAGAGTCCTCATGTTTGTCAATATATAGTAATAAAAAAATTGTATATATCTCTACTGTAAGATACTATGACATTACTGACATTTTGTGTCACAATATAGTAACATACACTGGATTTGTAGCCGTTGAAGATTTACAGTAAAACTTGCAGGCAATTTCAATCACTTAGGTACCAACAGATGGGCAGTCTCCTTATTTGTCAATATATAATAATAAAAAATAATATAAGTACAGAATGTGAATCCACAGTGTGGATGGCGAAGTTCAAAATATTTATTTAGTATGCGAGGAAATGCGAAAAGTACCCAAAAGTCTCGGATTCAATTTTAATGAAAACAAAACTGCACGTTTGGATTTTTAAAAATCCTTTAATCCTAGCCAGGGATTGATCCCGTTGATTTTTACAAAAATAAACACATTGTATTGTTATAATATAGTAGCATTCAATGCTGTCGCACATACGACAAAGTTTTATGAGCTAAATCGCCGGATTTTTATACACAAAACTGTTAGTTTAAATAATTACTACTTCCTACAAGACTAGAATAGGTACACGTACGAATAACCGCTAATATAAGCTGAGCCACCTCCTTTTGTCTTTTTTTTTTAGTGGTACTTATATATATAATTTTAGTTCGTTTTCATTTGTATAGTATAGTGTCTTTATTCTTAAGTGTTATTGTATCTGTGTGTAAAAAAAAAAAGCAATAAATTGTTTATTTATTTATTATTTAATATAATTATTTTATTAATGAATTAGTAAATCAACATTTTTAGCCTTTCTACAACTAAAAACTTGACTATGTCCCGAAAACTATTTACTTATTTTAACAGACGGCGCACGAAATGCTATAAAATTATTAACTCAGATTAGAAATAATTGTTAACATAATCAAATTAAGTAATTAGTCACTACTAACTGAAAAGATTACAGTGACTAGAAGAATTTAAACTAAATAGCTTTACATCGACCAGCACTTTTTCTGGTAGTATTGATCAAGAATGAACTATACATACATTCTATGCTACATCTAGCTATGCCTATTTTTCGCTCGCTATGATGACGTAGCGATCACGCCACCTTCGTCGGAGGCGATTCTCGTTTGCTATTGGCCGAGACGGTTAATGTACTTCGCTGAGCAACCAATCATGTGTCATCTCGTCGAGGATACATTCAACATGTCTAGTGATGTGGATGTATTAATCGATAACAATTTAGCGCTTTAAGCTTAATCGATTATTTCTTATATGGATATTTACTACAGGAAATAAGGTATCCATGTAAGTGATAGGCTGGTTGGTTCAATTATTATTAAGTTAATATACTATTCTATTTCATTTTTGAAAATTAGAGATATTATATTTAAAAAAAAGCTTAAAAGAATCTAGCATATTTTACGATATTAAGAAAACTCAGGTTTGCTTTTACAATTTCAATATAATTTTCTAAATTCGGCTTATATAATTTCACTTCAATTTCCAACAGCGTTACCACTTAGGGTAGGTCTTATTTAAGCGACTATTCGTCAGGACGACTCAACAAGAACTGACTGCCGTTGCTTCCTTCCTCTACAGCAAATGTAACGAATGGTGTTACCAGGTTGTGTTTTATAAAATTTACTAAGGTAATGGTATATTAAAGTAGTAAAATTTGCTAATTCAAAAAAATCATAACACATACGATACTGTAATGTTAAAAAAATCTTAACATAGGGTGTGGTTCAGTTGAAAAAAAGGACTAAATATTGGAAAATACTCTATTTAAGAGTTTCTTATTTGAAATTTTTTAACATATAAAGTAATTAACTTACTTGAAAATAGTTTATTTTTGTTTGCATGACATACAGTTTATATTTTGTTAGAATTATATAGGTTGTGGCGTCAATTGTATTTTATTAATTGTGTATTGGAAAAGCTAGTTTAATATTTCATTTCAGAAAAAAGATTCATTCATTCATATTATATATTACCAGTTGACCCGATACACTATACTTCGATTTCAGCTAAATAGACAAACACGTATATCTGAATTGGATAAAATTTTCTGAAAATATCAATTCTCTAGGTGATTTCCTGTTTTGTAAAAAAATCTGAAACTCTTAAAAGTTTAGTCTCATTTACAAACGAAATGGATATCCGATGAATTCTTAGTAGCTGCAAGTCGATTGAAGTCCAACATAAGCTGTGGCCAGAGCTAGGCACCGTTAATTTAGTTCCTTAATCGCAAATCTGTCAATAAATCGTAGGTAATTTGGTCTGTTAACATATTTTTAAATGTGATTTAAATCTCAAGCTACCATTGGAAATGTTGTTCTTCGTGAATTAACGGATTAACAAGTTAAAGTCTTTCCATAACCGTAGCTAGTGTATAACGTCAAAATATATAATAGACTGTAAACGAATACTTTAAGGAGTTCGAGAAACGAATTGAAAAATTGACAGATCTATAAGTAGTCGAACAACACTATGCTAAAATTTGCGTGACGTTACGGCTTTACTGTTTACCTCTGGATAATTTGAATGTTTTTGTGTTGGATATAATTGTGAAAAACTGCAGTGAACTTCAAAAACTGACAGTAAGTTTATCTGTTATAACATTTCTATTGTTTGTTATTGATTATTTTGTAATACGAAGGTTATTTAGAGAAACTTTCTATAACCTCTAAACTACAGTTGTACCTTTATATTTTATTTTATAATTTTTAACATTTTAGATGTAATAATATAATTGTATTGTAATGAATGTAATTTTCATTTGTCTGTACAATTATTTTCATTACTTATTATTACTATTTTTGTATGTACTATATGGAAAAGATACCGCGCATGTTCGTGTGCGGTATTTGTATATTTTCCGGTATTTTTACGGCGCAAAATATTTCTACTAATTTAATATAAAGTTAGTGCGAACTAATAATTAATAGAATAGATTTTCTATGTTTTACATAATTAATTAAACTACTTCTAAGATGACATTATGGGTATTGTATCTCATCGATTGTTAATTAATTTTTTTTATATTTTCCAACTAGTTTTTATTGCTTTCCTATTCATTGTCGTATAGATATAGATTCTTACCAATGAAAAGTGCTAAATCTTTAAATGAAAATGTGGGCAATATATTCATAAATTTCTTGTTGTCACCCTCAATCTTTTTATGTTCATCTTTTCGAATTTATATCCACCCATCTTATTTCTATATTAATTATGTAGTCAAATATCAAAACTTCATGTTCACGATAATATTGAAATAATAACTTCATAGTAAATGACATTGATCACTGCCATTGGTGATGATATTTTGATGAGTAAAAATTTTCTGACACTTGAACACTGTCATAGAATAGTTTGTTTATCAGATGATCCTAACCTTTTTTTGTGGATGTTCTACTGCACTGTATAAAAAGTTTAGCATTCATTTTTATAATGTGGAGTGTGAAAGAATGGAGTTCTTTACCACCCTACCACTTTCCAGGTCTTTTCAACTCTAGAGTGAATTGGTTTCATTTGCTTTTATCACAAAGATAAAACTATCAGATACTGTAATTTGAGGCTAATAACCTCGTACATTATGCTAGCCTAGATGCACATGAGTGATTGCAAGTGTTATAAAACATTTTTTACTCATACTGCAAATGTTGCATGCATTATGCAATTGACATATCATTTCACATATTTTTCTAATATTAGAACAATGTTAAAGTTGTTTGACCTGCCCTTTAGAACCCTGTAACTCATTCAATTCCATTTCACTGTAAGATAATTCTCTATCCAATTAAATAATAATATTATATTTGAAATTTTAATTATGTTATCTAAACTCTATGTTTAAATATTGTTATGTTTAATATAATATATATTATTATTATTATTATTATAATGTATTCTGACATACTTGGTACCTCATGCACTTCCTGAAAATATACCTTATTTCATTATTACAGCTCGTATATATCCCCAGTGAAGGTCATTGAGCATATCTTAAATAAGTAAGAAGTGATTAGGCCTCAGTCAACTAATCTGGCCTAGTATAGATTGGTTGACTTAACATTCATCTAAATAGTTTTCAGTTTGCATCACTGTTTTCTGTCATCACAGGGATGTTAATATACATTTGACTAAAGAAACTACAGTAGAACACAGCAGAATCTAACCCCTGATCTCCCAATCAGAAGACTAGTTGTGATACTACAAAGACATAGATCTTTATATACTGTGCTTTGTTTGGCTGTGGTTTCCTATGTTGCAGATCAAACAATGGTAGCAGTGTGATACAAACAAAATTAAAAAATAATATATTGTAACCATTATAATTATTTCATTTGAGAGATGTACACTGCTGCATGTAATGGATTCTCCAAGGATCAATGTGCCATTAAAAACCTTTCTGCCACAAGGCCTATTATTATTATTATTATTATTTTTATGTGATAGGGGGCAAACGAGCAGACGGATCACCTGATGGTAAGCAATTACCGCCGCCCATGAACGCCCGCAACACCAGAGGAGTCACAAGCGCGTTGCCTATGAGTTAGTTAGTCCTATGAGTGACATCGTTTGACCAGTGTCACTTATATTAGCAATTCTTTGGGCTGTGTTGGTGATTTTGGTATTTGTGTTTATTTATTAATTTCTGATTTGATAGTGTAGGGAGCTTTAATATACTTTTCTCTCTGCCCTTTGAGTGTTTTTGCTCCTCCTTATAAGGTAATAGTTATTAAAAGTGATACAGTAATGTTTAATTTTTTTTTTGTGATATGTTTATACTCCCATTCAAATAGCCGGCAACGCATCTGTGACTGCTCTGGTGTTGCGGATGTCTATGGGCAGCGGTTATCGCTCACCATCGGGTGATCCATTTGCTCATTTGCTGCCCTATCCTATATAAAAAATGTAACCAGATTGTAAGTGGTTATAGTCGCCTATGGTACACATGGTTCTTTTAAGATTCACATTAAATCTGCAATCCCCACAGAAACCCCAACGTACCGTACGTTGCCAACATGTGATGTAAGATGTAAAGTCACAGAACCCAGTAATTTCATTTCCTATCTTATGGTAAAGGATTACCTGCATACACCTATGAAGAACTTCAAAAGTGTATGTGTAGACAACCAATCAGTACTGAGTCGCACGTCACCTAAAGCGAAATCGTCTAACTAGTTAGTTGATTGACTCGTGGCCCTCATTACAATCGGATGGAACATATTATGCGGTCTAAAGAATTTGACCACAGTGTGAAGTTATCTGTGTTTTTTATAAGTTTCAAATAAATTTTATTTATCAACAAGTTTTATTATCCATTTGTCAGCGTAGCATGAAAACCCAAACACAATACGGTAGTTATATTTCACTCTGAACTGTCAAGTTACAATAGATTTTTAGCAAATTTTGATTCTTTCGTGGCATATACGCCTTTGTTATATCGTGTTTTAATGGACATCAAACCGAGCTGGTCCGTTCACGTTGCTCTGTCACTAACTGATTGATGAACGGGAAGTTCAAACTCCGCGACCTTGTTCCAATCAGGTGAGTTATTCCGTTCGGAAGCTGAGTCTGTTTTGATTGCTTGTTTTGTTAGCGTTTGTGAATATCTTGGTTGTTTTACATATAAATGAAATTTGGTACACAGATATTCTAGAACAGAGGTTCCCAAACTTTTTTGTGTCGCCCTAGACCCCTACTTACCTAATATTGTATGCCTACATCATACAACTTTTCATACAATTCTATAAACATTTATAATATTTTTTTTACTTAGTAAGTACTTTTATAAATATGTTTTTGTCTTTATAACAGATGATATTATAATGTAAGTAAATAGGTAGGTACTATCAGTGTATGTTGAGATCCATTATCGTGAACCCCTGTTTTCATTTCATGGACTCCCTAATTTTTGTTTCGCTGACGTAGACCTCTTGCAGGTTGTCATAGACCCCTAGAGGTCGATACAGACCACTTTAAGAATCAGTGCTCTAGAACCTGAGAAAGGATTTGGGTTACTATTTAATTAAAAATAGGGATGAATGCTTAAACATTTCAATAGTTACATCACAGGTTCCGAAAGAAATTGTCTTTGTATGTTCGTAGTGATTTATAAGAAGAGGCCTCAACATATGGAACGCTTACCTTTCAATTTATTTTATTTACGTTAAATGTTGACAAATAAGCAGACTGCCCAACTGATGGTAAGTTGTTACAGTCGCCTATAGTACATGTGGTTCTTGTGAGCTACGTTGCCAACATGTAAAGTCCAGAGTCCCCAGTACTTTTATAGTCTATCTTATCCTTTACGTCAGAGTACCGCTATTTTGCGGCAGAAATAAGTAAGACAGGAGGTGCATATGGTGGTGGTATTTAGAAGGACATTGCATAAGTGACTGGGATTCGAGCGGAAGTTTTATAGTGTCCAAAAATTTTTAAATAATAAGGAAAATAAAATTTATGTAATATCATTCATATTGCTCGGAATATGTAGTTTAATTTTATGTACTTGCAAACAGAAAGTCAATGTAAGCGTAACATGGATAAACCTAAAATCAATGTGATTTCCGGGACCTTAAATAATGCAGTGCAATGGAACTTATGTCATCTATACTATATACTATAATATTATAAAGAAGTAAAGTTTGTGTGTTTGTAAATTGTAAGGGGTAATCTCGGGATCTACTGAACCGATTTTAAAAATTCTTTCACCAATAGAAAGCCACATTATTGCGGAGTGTCATCATCATCATCATCATCATCGATTTTAAAAATTCTTTCACCAATAGAAAGCCACATTATTGTTGAGTGTCATCATCATCATCATCAGCGGACGGCGCGCGATGGCTTCGGGTTTAATTCAGTTCGCTTTCGTGCTCGCTTCGGGGATTATTAATATTACGTTACGCCCAACGAAGTGGGCGCGGGTCAGCTAGTTTTATATAATCATGAAAATTACACTTACTGTTTATTTGTAGGTTTATAGGAGTGAGTAGAAGGAAAAAAATCATGTTCAGATATTACAGATATTTATTGCAAGCTTACAATATAAATCAAATTTAAAAATAAACCTATATTTATATTAACATTAAAGTACATAGTGTTGTTCCGATGCTGTAATTATTCGTCTTCGAATTGAAGATCGCCATATAATCATCATCGTCATGTTTATTATAAAATAACACTATGATTTTCTCGGCATTACTGGGTGTCAAGGAATTTCTTTTCATGTTCATAATCCATTTATAAAGCGAAAAAGATCCTTTCTTTATCGTTATCCATTCCTTAGCGTTATTGTGCGCTTTAAGTAAACAATAATCCTATCCTATCCTATTACTATTATAAAGGCGAAAGTTTGTAAGTATGGATGTTTGTTACTCTTTCACGTAAAAACTACTGAATGGATTTAAATGAAACTTTACCACAATATAGCTTATACATCAGAATAACACATAGGCTACAATTTTTGAGGTTTCTAATGTGAGGTCGTAAAAAAACACATTTTTTGCGCTTACATTGCAAACGCTGACTGAATCCTACAAGATAGATCAAAACAATTTACTACAGTATTGTACAACTTAAAAAGGTCTGCAAAAAAGTCCGTGATGGTATATGTTTATCTCTTAGGAATAACCCACAAAAGGAAAAAGATCGTTAAATGTAGTTTATAGGAGCATACTGCAGTAGCTACCTGTAGGCCTATGATTAGGGCTCTGCAGTGCTTAGTTACCGTATTTCTTACTTATTACTAGACTAGACGGGACGAACCTGAAGTCCACGCGAACGAAGTCGCGGGCAAAAGCTAGTTATTAATAAATGCTTTATAAAACTGTTTTAATTGCAAAAGAAGGATAGCATATTTCAAATAAAATAAAATTTTATGGTTTTTTTTTGCGTTTCTTTACGCTTTTATTGTAAAATTTTATGTTTACAACTTATTATTACAACAATAAGCTAACAGATGAAATACTATTTTGAAAGTTCAATATAATATTTTTATAATCTCCGAAAATAGTAAGTTCCCAGGCATATCCATACTGTTGATGTCACAAAATCGCTAGTACATAAAATTAAACTACTTATTCCAAGCACTAGTCATTAAATTGGACGATTGTAACAAAGAGAGTTAGAATTAAAAAGCGTAGGAAAATGTAATTAATTATTGTTTTTGTTAAACTTTGCGCAATGTTTGATTTATTAAATGAATGCTGTTAGTTAAAGGTTGGTTAGGTGGCTATTGTCAACCTTCTGTTCAAAGTAGTACATTTTATTAATCTCTCTGTTGCAATCAAAATTTAATAACAGGTACACAATCCGCCTAGGTAACCCGATGCTTATTTCAAGCGAGTAGAACCTGTGACGAAACCTAGTAGTGTATAGATTTGAATATTTTTTTAAGATGCGTTACCGCAATTTTGATATTTTGCAAAATAAAAAAATTCTTAAATTTCAAGAAAAAGTATAATTGGGTAGGTAACATTTTTTTTAAAATTCTATATGTAAGAATACTCTTAACTGATAAATATTGTAGAATCAACAGCATATCTGCGCTTATTACTTTTGAAGCTACATCGACATACTCGTATGAAATTGTGACGTCATAATTGAGTAAACTCGCTTAATTCGTATGAGCGTATAAACAAAATTAAAAATAACTTTGTTATTTGTACGTTTATATTAAATAATGTTACATTTAATGTGAGAGTGCCAGAAATGTGTTCGTTTCATTAGAATTATGTAAATAGTTATTTATTATACAAGAGTGGAAAGTTCCTTTTTAACCGCGTGCTCGATTTGGATGACCGAGCAAGCGAAGGATTCCAAAGTTGAATCACGAGCGCAGCGAGTGATTCTAAATTAGAATCCTGAGCGTCAGCGAGGGAAACAAACGAGCACAAGGTGAAAAATCTTTCCACTTGAGTGCAATACGTAACTTTTCATCCCACCTCAGCGAGGAAATGAACAAAATGAAAAGGAAAACAATTTATAATGACAAATTATACTAAGCAATAAAACGTGAAAAACTAGAATGGCGCGAAGCACGCAAATAAAACAAAGAAACCAAGAAGGTCCAAATTTAAATTTTTTCACAATTTAAAAAGTTCTAATCATAAATTTGGCACCATAGAGGTTACATTAAATAGGTTTAATGACGTTTTGAATTTACAATTATATTGAGTACTCATTATATGTGATGTTCTAAATTCAAATCTACTTTGCCGCTCAAGCGAATAAAATAGAATTTTCCAGCCAGATTTCGAAGCGCAAAATTACACTTTCCGAGGTGGTGGGATGAAAAAATAATTGCACATTTTTTAAAACTAAAAACTGTATTAATAGATATTTCAAGGCCTCACTAGCACAACTAAAATCGAAAGTAAACCCGGAGTTTACAATATTTGAATGCCTGCTTGAACTCTGCAGCATTTTCTTTTCAATGGTCACCAGAGTTCAACAGATGCCGCAGGCTTAAAACAAAGCCGCCCCAAAACCTACAACTGACAACCGACTGGCAAGAGCCAACCCCAATGACCCACCCGTTGAAACGGGTGGCGAATGATGCCACCGCAGAGGACACATGTCCTGAACGGTCACCCCAACCCCCCCCTAAGATAAAGGGTTGTGAAGATGTTGCGAGGAGAAAATGTATTAATAAAAAAATTAACTAAAATTTCAATATTGACATACTTTCGTGAGATAGAAATTGCTTAACTTTGATAATCTATACTAATATTATAAAGAGGAAAGATTTGTTTGTTTGTTTGTTTGTAATGAATAGGCTCCGAAACTACTGGACCGATTTCAAAAATTCTTTCACTTTTGGAAAGCTACATTATCCCCGAGTAACATAGGCTACTTTTTATCCCGGAAAAATCGACAGGTCCCACGGGATGCGCAATAAAGGCTTCGCTCAAAAACTACTGCACAGATTTTCATGCGGTTTTCATCAATAGAGTGATTGTTGAGCAAGGTTCTGCGGTATTTTTTATCTCGGAAAAAACGGATAGTTCCACGGGAAGCGCGATAAAACCTTCGCGCCATAAACCGACTTCCGCGCATATGTAGCCGTGGGCTATAGACCCAATCCCGAAATCCACGCAGGCGAAGCCGCGGGCAGAAAGCTAAGTAGTTATATAATAAAAATAGCCTTATTCAGTTGAAGTCATCTACCATATTGTCCGAATTTCGTATTATATATTATTTAAAAAACAAAATATTGCTCTGGTCTACAGGTTCCGTGTGTTCGGAAAGTAAAATCTTAAATTGAGCATATCTATACCTGTTTTTTGTTATTAATTGCCGACTTTGCACGCTGGAGTCGCGTGCGCGGGTCGTTCGCGTAAATAGCTTGTCTCGCGGTTGCTCCCGTCAGGACGCTGGACTTCGACCCGACGATTATTGTCCCATTGCCCGCCCGCCTTCCGGTTCGCACCCGCGCCATCCGTTGCGCGGGGGACCAGACTAAAGCACGGTCTGCACCATTTAAGAGTTCTGTTAATTTTAAAAATAATATCTCCCAATGATTTATGAAGCTGGAGTGAGTGGAGATACGGGACGAGGAAGACCTAGGCGAACATATTTCGAACAAATCGAAAGTGTCCTCAAAAAGGCCAGGTCAGAAGTACCCGCAATCGTCGAGCATGTATGAGGAATGTTATGAAAGTAGATGAAGCGAAAGAGATATGTAAAGACCGTAGCAAGTGGAAAGACGTAATCTCTGCCTAGGAAAAAAAAAAACCTGGGAAAAAGGCGTGAGTGTATGTGTGTATGTATCTCCCAATGACCTTGAGAGCGTTTCCGCACTAGTTAGTACATATCCTTATAAAGGTAGTTTGAGAAATGCAATAGTCCCCAAACGTTTTGACGAGTAATGACAATATTTTTTGTGCATCTTACTGGGTGTAGTCTTAGCTGCATGTTTCATTGTGCAGATAGAGATTAGACCCAGTTGGTACACTCCACGCACACTCATAAAATTCATTAAATCTATATTATTAATTATATTTGAAAGAACATTAAAGTATTATATACATAAAGACAGCAAACAATACAAATTTTAAAACATATCGCAGCTTTCTATTGTTGTAAAAGTCTCAGATAATTATAATTTTTTTTAATTACGTCTGGGTTAAACGAATCGCTAAGGATCTTTTTTCCATATTAAAATTCGTATACGAATTTTTATAAAAACGCTGTTACTGCTTCATCTACAAATAGATTTTATTCGTAAATATTACTTTTAAAAATATATTATTTTATTAATATGACACTTGAATTTTAAAACTCTCGAGTTTTTTAGTTTAGAACGAGTAATTAAAAATGACTTATTTCCGATATTTTCTACTATACTTATATTTTATTTTTTGCCTACCTTTGTTTTTAAGTCAATGCGTAAGATCGCTGTTGAATCACTGGCTCAATCATTTGGATGAGTTCTCATGTGAGGTTCTTATTTAATCGAAAATGTTTAATAAACTCTGCATTGCGCAAATCAAATAGATCTACATTTGCTGAAACACTTCGTCGCGGCGCTTCTGCATTCGCTGCCTCTAACTCTTGAACTAAATTACCAATAAAATCTACAATAAATTCGTCCATTTCTTATGTCATATCAAGTCAAATCAACACAATAAAAAAGTATATCCAATCAAACTTTGATTTAAATTCGTATTCGAATGTCCACTTCTACTGGTCCGTATCACTCGTTTTGTTCGAATGACGTTCATGCGAACTAGTTCGATTGTGAACTTCTGAGAATAGACAAACTGTGTTACATTCGAAAAAAATTCGAACTTCGAACTTTTTTACGAATGTGAACTTTTTTCTATTGCATGAGAATCGTGCCCCTGGTTGTTTCACGACGAGCACGATATCACTTTCGAGTAATTCTCATTTACTTTTTACGACAAAATATTTTCGAAGCGACTTTAACCAATACAGCATTAATCCTTATCCAATTAAATACCTTAAATATTTTATTGTTGATTTTTTAAACTATAATTTATTATATACAACTAGTGATGTACCGGATATCCGTATCCGTATCCGCGGATATCCGAGGCAGAAGAAAGATTCTTGTCCGTATCCGTTACTTTTTGGCGGATCTATTACGGATCTATTTAGTAGAGTGTTCTTTAAAGAATAATTCATATTCTTGAGGATGTTTTCTTTGTAAATGATTTTTTAAGGAAGTTGAACCTTACCCTTACGGGAATACTTTCCATCACAAGTTTTTCACTTTTCACATTCATCATTTATTATCACAAAATAATTCCATATTACACTACTAAACTTCTTTGTAGACGTTTTTTTTTAAATCATGTACCGATACCAAACACAAGCGTTATCTATGCTGTATGTATCCAAGCTGACACCAAATATCCGTATTCATGTTGAATAAAACTCTTGTACTGTTCCACTAATTTAGTGGAACAGTACAAGAGTTTTATTCAACATGTATAATAAGTTCCACCAAGAGCCAACAATCAACTCAATACAGAATATCCGTATTCAGATCTGTATCCGCTGATCTAGATTTTTGACGATCCAGCACATCACATTATACAACGCTCACAGTTTTCTGTAGTGTATTTAGTGAAATAGTGTGAAGCCGGGGCGGGTCGCTAGTGTACAATAAAATAAGGAACGTGCCTTTCCATAAAATATGGTTCTTTTCTATAGTGGTGAAAAAACTGCCTGTTTGTTGGCAGGCAGTCACCGTAACTTACAATAGCCAGTGATATTACAAACGCATTTCGGACCGTATACAAATCTATTTACTCTCTAAAAACACCGGACGGAGACAATACCACAGTAATCTGCTGCTACCTCTGTCCTACCTTCTGCTGCCAATGTTACATCAACATACACAACGGAATTCGCACAAGAGACATGTATTCTAGGCGAATTGTTTGTTTCTATGTTACCAGTTCTAGAATCCTAGATTACTAGCTTGTTTTAATTAAAGCAGTACACAATACTTTGATGGAATTAAACCCTCGTTAGGCTGACTGTCGTAACATGAGCCTTTAATGAGAAAATTAATTCAGCATGATACTTTCTGCCCCACGTTCAGTTCATTGTCTCGAGTGTGTGGGAGTAGGTATCGTTCTGCAAATAACTGACATTCCCACCCACAGACCATGTTTAGATATTCGTTCTTACTGAATGATACTAATAGGGTTCGCTTTAGGAATGATTTGTGACAGATTCCAGGATGATACGATTGTCTGGGAATTATTCCATCAGTTTGGCAGTTTGGTTTAAATTACTTTATCTAATGTTGCTTCTCTTATTCTGACATCCAACGAAGGTATATTTGCGTGTGTAAAATTTATCCGGAGATAAGTCTTGCGATTTGCTTCGCGTCTTACTGTTCACTAACACTTTTTATTTACATGTGTAAAACATTAATTAAAATATACATTAAAATAAACTCGATACTTATCTTTGGACATGCGTAAAGCATGTTCGGAGTTAAGTCTTAAGCGCCGATTACACACTACATCTAGTGCACTAGTTGCTAATCTACAGAGGGCACCTACATGTATGGTGTTCTGTTTACAGTGTATTATTATAGCATCCTAACTCAGTCAGTGACCAGACGTTGACCATGGTGCCCACGCTTTCGAAAATACAAAAAATCGGCATTATCCTTGCCACAACAGCGGCCATTACTGGGCGTAAAAAAATATTGGGTTAAGCAGTATCTGGTGCTAAGAAACAAATTGAGCAACATGAACATTGCATAATTTTCGACAAATCTTGGTTCCCTCTGTTATTTTCTGATTATATGTATATTCGTCCCCTCCGTCATTTATCAGAGCTGACATACGCGAGACGATGTATTATTCAATGGTTCCTGCTTTTGGCTGCAAAGTCGTCATCACTCAGATACAGAATTTCATATAAGCAACCTTGGACAGAAATAAAAAATATTCTGCTTGAAATATGATTGGTATTTATGAAATTGTTTAGGTTTTTATTTGTTACTAGTATTTAAGGAAAATTATATATTCCCGAGGTAAAAATTACCTAATGTTCTTCTCCAGGTTTCCAACCCATTATCCCTATATCAAATTGCATCAAAAAACGACCAGCTGTTTTATCAGTTCTTTCCACAGATAATTTATATTTTTGTGGTAAAAATTTCTTTATGTTCTTATAGTCTCAAACTATCCTTATTTTTATTCCCCTGAGGAAAATGCATTAAATTGCATACCCCGGCTGTGGCGAGCCAGTGGTTATGTGGGGCTCTCCTCCCCAGAAGGGGGAGGCCTACCCACTAAAAATCTCAGAGATGGCCTTCCTCAGGCATGTAGAGAGCACCGTATCCGCGAGCGCGATTTAGTTGCGCCCGTCGGCGACCCGCGGCGGCGCCGCCTCTTTCGAGCGGGATCTGCCATCTCTTGACCCCGCTCGGCGGCCTTTTTCTGGAGCATCACTACTTCACAGAAGGAAACAGTGATGCACAACCCTTCAACCTCCCTCGTCCGCCAGCATTGCTGCAATCAATGCCGGCGGAGACAGATCTCGCCCGATCTCTGCGACTAAGACTCGGCGCTCGGAGGCCCACGCGGGGCACTCCGCCAGTGTGTGCTGGGCCGAGTCGAGGCTACAAAATTTTTACAAACTTACCAGGCAGGCCGTAAGCCTTTTTGCTACCGTTGTAGTATAAAATCTCATATTTATTTATGTCATCTAATAGAAACTTTAAAAATGACGTACTTTCATCCCCTGTTCTAACCCCTTATAGCCTTTTATTAAAAAGTATGTGCTTTCTCAAACTTTCGGCAATCTGTGTACAAAATTGCATTTAAATTGGTTCAATACTTTTTGCGTGAAAGCGTCACAGACATACAGAGTTATTTTCGCATTTTTAATATTTTTTTACTAGTTAACCAACTTGTATTTACGTGTAGAATGTTTTAGATTTTGGAATTATTTAACTAATATGGTAACTTTCGTTACCAATATAATTGGTAACCCCCCTTTTCACCCCCCTCCCAATTGTTTTCAATGTCACGATGTTTTGTAGTGATGACAACGAAACAGTTTCTCATTAATCATAATATGCTCAAATTAGAATAATGATATGCAAATCGAATTAATCGAAAAAACACTAAGAGCGCGCTGGAGGCGTGAGTGCCACCTGAGCGGCGTGAAGGTTTGCACTTACATTATTGTTTTATGAATTGTCACATTGAATGAAATAATAAAGGCACTGTGAAAGTATGCAATCAAAATATTTAAGCGAGACAGACAAGTGTATGGTTATTTTATTAGCAAAGTCGCAAACATAATAAAAACAATTAAAAAAATGAAGTAAATTTTTTGCTTTTCATCTCGACAGCAAATAATAATAATAGAACGTGCTGCACGTGTCAGTTGTCGCGATGCTAAATATGATAAATAAGTCTTCTGGATATGAAGAATAACTGTTTATTGCTGGCTCGATGACGTGGTAATCCTAGACTGCCAGGAGACGGAGTGGAGTTATTCTGACAACGACGTCGCAGTTTCTGAATCGTGGATCGAAGTACAACGAATGCTGTTGTAGTGAGTTTTTCGGTGATGCATCTAATGCAGCAGCTAGGTACGATGGGACTCCGGCTACAGATAGCTCGCTAACAACCCACACTGGTTCTGTCGTCTCGCCGCTCGGTTCAGTCCAGTTCAGAACGCGCGCTGCGCTAGTCACGCCGTTCGACGCGGGCGTTCTCCATACGCGTTTAACATATTTTTCTACGCTTTTTTCTATTCAACAAGTGGCTGTGATTGTATTGAGTGATATTTTTCAGAGTTCCTTCTATTTATTATCTGTTTACGCGGTAAGTTGGGTTTCCTTACTTTTTAAACGATCGAGGTTTTTTGCTGTAGCAAAAAAACGGGGCACCGACACAGGATTGTTGTAAACTATTCAGCGTTTAAGTATAACTTTATTGTTTTTATCATGTAAACCATATTTTAATATTTTGTCTAATAATATATTAGGGTGGATCTATTTTATCGGCCCTTTATTAATGTGAACTAGTGTTTAAAAGTTATATTTCGTTATTAGTTCTTTTGCTTTAGCACATTTATTAAATTCGTATCAATTGATTTGTGGTATTTCAACGACGTTATAATGTTAACATGCAATTTATAAATGGCGATATGGGTAGATAAAAAAAATAGGAGGTAGACTCTGTACCAGGGTCGTCTGCATGGGTACCTCCGTCTTACCTATTTCCGCCGCCAAACAGCAGGGTTCGCTTTGCTGTGTTCCGGCGTGAAGGGTAAGATAGGCAGTGAAATTACTGGGTACTGTGACTTTACATCTTATGTCACAAGTTGGCAACGTACACTGTGGTTCTTATGAGGTTTGCAGATTTGCTGCGAATCTCGTGGGAACCACATGTACTATAGGCGACTGTTACCACTTACCATCAGGTGAGCAGCCTGCTTGTTTGTCAAATTTAGCAATTAAAAAAAAAAACTATCTCTTAACGTATTATTCCAACAAAGTGTTGGAATAATCTACCACCACCCATCAGGAATGCATCGTCTATCAGTTCCTTTAAGTACAATTCAAAGAAATATTTTTTAACATCGCAACACAAAGCTTAGGCAGCTGGTTGTGATTTTTGTGTGCACTGTCATTGTACTGTCTTACAGTTAGGTATGTATGTTAAGAATAAAGGCCGGAGGTATTGTGTATGGCGTGTTGTAGCTCGGGGCGAATGGTCATGGCCACCACGTCTTTAAAAGGGTTGATCCTACTACGTCCTGATGGCTCCACTGAAAATCAGCGTCACAGTTATCTGTGGCTATTAGCTGAGTGGAGTCGCATTTGGTCGCCTTTTGTTAGTATTAAGTATTAAGTTAGTTAATGACTATGTTTGACATCTGATTTGTATTTTTGTGAGTATTGAATTTTTATATTATGTGTATAGAATTTACCTTTAGAACATCAAAATTTAACTCCGTTTCTGTTTTCGCGTTCTCGCACCTTATATCTGGGCAGAAGCTGAAAATCAGCGTTTTGCATTAGTCACGCAAATACAATCGCTGAGCTTTAGCCTATTTGCATCGCTGTGACACACAAGAATTTGTAAAAAGTTTTTTATTTTTATTTCCTCTGTTTTATATGAATTATAACTATTATATGTTCTAAAATCTGTCTATCTATCTATCTATCTAATATATATAAATCTCATGTCACAATGTTTGTGCTCAATGAACTCCTAAACTACTTAACCGATTATAATAAAATTCGCACACCATGTGCAGTTCGATCCAACTTGAGAGATAGGATAGTTTAAATCTCAAATTGCTGAGTGTCATCATCATCATCATCATCATCATCAATTTAAAAAATTCTTTCACCAATAGAAAGCCACATTATTGCGGAGTGTCATCATCATCATCATCATCAGCGGACGGCGCGCGATGGCTTCGGGTTTAATTCAGTTCGCTTTCGTGCTCGCTTCGGGGATTATTAATATTATGCCCAACGAAGTGGGCGCGGGTCAGCTAGTCTATTATTATTATTTTAAGTTATTTATTGTGTTCTGCATTATATTGTAACTGTACTTTGGTATAATATGTTAATTTGGCGCCAAATAAAAAACTTATCTTTCTTTCTATTACATGTACAATGGAAAACTGTGATCTCTGCCTACCCCATGGGAAATATGAGTATATATATGTAGAAAATAAATATCGAAATATTGATTAAATAAAGTGTGTATTGTGATGTGGTAATTTAACCATAACCTAAACTTTGAATGGAAATACATTAACGAGACGCGATAAAGATTTATCAATATTGAATCCCTAGTAATTTGTTAAACGCGAAAGTTTGTTAGTATGGATGTTGTATGAACCCTTTAAATTAAAAACTATTGAATGAATTTTAATGAAACATTAAAATAACATAGCTTATACACCAAAATAACACATAGGGTTCAAATCGCGGGTTTTAAAATTATAGCATTAAATAAAATTAAGTTACATGATCAGTATAATAAGACAATTTAAATATATCATTTTGACAGGAACTAAATAAGGATGAAAGGCTCTGTGGGGATAATATTAGAGTTAGGTCGGGGTTCGATTCCCAATGGGGCGAAAGTTTGTATAGTCGGTTTGGTTAATTGTTAGGTTTCTCACCCCGCGTGACCAGCTGTAACCATTTAAACATTGTTATTATATTTAGCACGTTACTTCAGTTAGTTTCTGAATAATACATGTGAAAGAAAAAAATATATAAAAATGCTTTGCTAATCTGGACACACGATTGCCGTTTACCTAACTTTTTATACAACAAATTTATTGTGTAACTACCGTCTAATAAGTTTGCGGTCAAGAGAGTTGTTTAATTTTAATCAAATCAAATATTTATTCTTCAAATAGGATTTTTACAATCGCTTTTGCACGTCACAGATGCTACGCCATTGGTTCACAAGTTTACTGCCGGACTGAGAGTTGTCAATAAAAATTTGGCGTCAGATAAATAGTCTGAACCCAACTTCCTTTACAAGTTTGAAGAAGTTCACATTACGTTGTTTGGTAACAACATTATTTATAATATTGTATTATTTTTATATGTGTATGTAAACATACATACGACTGTAATCGTATTAGGTATGATTGTATCTTATACTATATTGTATTTTTATATTATTATAATTATTAACATTGAAAAGAGGAGATAAAAAATAGACCTTCAGAGTTTCTTGCCTGTTCTTCTCGAGAAGGCTCTCCCAATTTCCGAACAGGTGTCGAGTCAATATTTTCTTTTTTCCTTATTCGTACGTACGGGCAAGGTTTTTGTATTTTTTTAAGCTTTTTTTTGTTTGTTGACGTCAATAAGTGCCTGTAAAGGTCTATGTTGAATAAAGATTATTTTGATTTTTGATTATATTGTTACGCCGGTGGCTTAGTAAAACTTCAAAAGTGATTTTCTGTGACTTAGAAACGTTTTCAGCAGGCTGAAACGTCGTTTCAGGCCGTTTCAGATGTAGCTCTTTCACATACTAAAAAATCTAAATTACACCCAAGTTACAGTAGTTTTCAGGCGCCTGAAACATGTTTTCAGTACGTTTCAGGCTACCCTCTATCCAATGCCGCAATAACCTGAAAACCCGTTTTCAGGCGTTTTCAGGACCCCTTATGAGCCATTAAGCCTACTTCAGTAAAAGGACATAAATTTCAATAGGAGTGAAAGAGATAGCAACAGTAGAAAGAGACAGAGATAGTTAGAACATTCGAGAAGTATTAGAATGAGAAAACATCATTAGAAAGAGATAGACAAACACAGAATATTCGAGAAAGATAGTACGGGAATATTCGAGTATTGTGTATCGAGAATATTCGAGTATCGAGACAGTTATAATCGAAACGTCTCGAACGCGCGACGTATTGGACTACACATTCGAGTGTGTCCGCGAATGTTCTGGCAAGAGTGGCAAGTATCTTAGGGGACTATATAAGGCTGTGTCCGGCCGCCGGAGGATGATTTGTTTTGCGATACAGTGCGAAAACATCTAAGTGATATTAGAGAATAAGAAGCGACTTTCAGTGCTTTCAGTGAAGTTAGTGAACTTAGTGTACTAATTAATAAAAGTTCAGTGTTTTGGTAGACCGCCGTTTAATTTACTGACCCCAGCTCGTAACATTTGGTGTCAGAAGTGGGATCAGTATGCCGGTTCTACCAAAGGAAGACACGGAAGGAAGAATCCGGACAAGAAGCCAGCGACAACAGGAAGCCGACCAGAGACGCTTCGGAGCTACTCAGCCGCCAACTGACGAGGACCAGCAGTCAGTTATGGAAGCCACTCCCTCAACGTCGGCTGCCGCACCAGATTGGGCGGCTTTCATGGCGATGATGCAGGAGCAGGCCCGCCGTCAGGAGGAGCAAGCACGTCGTCTGGAAGAGCAGTTGCAGCGTGATAAGGAGGAGCAGGCCCGCCGTCAGGAGGAGCAAGCACGCTGTCTGGAAGAGCAGTTGCAGCGTGATAAGGAGGAGCAGGCCCGCCGTCAGGAGGAGCAGGCACGCCGTCTGAAGAGCAGTTGCAGCGCGATAAGGAGGAGCAGGCCCGCCGTCAGGAGGAGCAGACTCGCCTTTTGAGGAACAACTGCAGCTCGGCCAAGATGAACAAATGGTCCTGATCAAAGATCTCCAAGCGACTTTCGGCAATAAGGTCAAAGTGATTGAAGATAAGGTTCTGCAACACGAGAACCGTCTCACCGAAGCTGAATCTGAGATTGCCGATGTCAAGAAGGCTTTGGGTAATCTGAAGGTCGGAGATGGGACAGCCACTATCGTCAGTGCCGCTCCTTCGGTGCGAGGATTCAAAGTGCCACCTTTTGATGGGAGTTCCTCGTGGTCAGCCTATAAAATACAGTTTGAGGCTGTAATGGAGGCAAATGGGTGGACTAAAGCCCAGGCCATGACCGCACTCAAGCTAGGCCTTCGAGATCAAGCCTTGACAGTCCTCGAAGCTCTTGACAAGAAGGTGAGCTATGAGGAACTATTGGAAGCGCTTGAGGCAAGATACGGCGACGCACACCTTGAACATGTGTTTCGGGCCCAGCTAAAAGATCGGGTTCAGCGTGTTGGTGAAAACCTGCAACAATGGGCCCTAGAGGTAGAAAAACTGGTACGTAAAGCGTACCAGTCCGCACCGACGTTAATTGTGGGCAACCTTGTACAGGCTTTTGTCGACGGCATTCGGGACCTCGAAGTGAGAGCTGCTGTGAGACTCGGGCACCACGAAACCCTTAAAGACGCCCTGGCCCATGCTCTAGAAGTGGAAGCTGTGAGGCAAGACCATCGGTCTCACCGTGTCAGGGAGGTAGTTGCAACACCTGTGCGTGACCGCTTCAAGGGATACAGCCCTAGATGCTACACTTGTGGCGAAAAGGGACACCTCCGATCAAGTTGTCCTAAGCGTAGCTCAGGGATTGATAAAGATGGGCCTCAGGAGAACAGGGCAGCTAATAGCGCTGTCCAACAACAGCAGGGAAACGAGTAAACGCCAGGACTGCGGGGCGAGTGCTGGCTGGTGTTCGCAGAGCCCCAAGGATTTCGATCTCACAAGCCCACGATGGGAACAGCCTGATCATCAATGGAAGGTTAACGGAAGGCCATGTAAGCTGACAATCGATACCGGAGCTTCTCGCACGGTTGTCAGTTCCCAACTTGCGAATCGGTTTCTGAGGGACTTCAGAAACAACAGCCTGGAGCGATTAAATTTAGTAACCGCCACCGGTCAGCACATACCCGTCCGAGGCGAACAGAAGGTGGAGTTGAAGTTGGGTAATCAAGTTTACCTGCACAACGTCATTGTGGCTGATATTGTCGATGACTGCATTCTCGGACTAGACTTTATGAGGAAGAATGGTTGTGAGATCGACGTCAAGCAAGGAATTATGAGTTGTGGACGAGAAGAATTGTTCATGGAAGGAGCCACACCGGGGAAAGTGTATAGCTTAAAGAAAACCGCTCTACCCCCAAAATCAGAAACCATTGTGCCGGTTAGTCTCCCTTACAATTCTGGGAAGATACATCGATGTGTACTCATTGAAAGATTAGATCATGACCAGCCATGGAAGATGGCACGAACTCTGGTAAGAACCACTGGCTTTGCAGCAGTTCGTGTACTGAATCTTGACGATAAAGAACACGTGATCGAAAAGGGAATGTTACTTGGTACGAGTGAGGAGGTAGACTGGTTGCGTCATTGTCAAGACACGACTCATACAAATGTCAACAAAAATGAAGGATCAGCGTGTCAAAACTTTTGGAAGACTGTCGAGACGTTTTGTCTAAGGAACAGATAGACAAGGCTAAGAAGATGTTACTCAAGTACGCTGATGTTTTCTCTACTAACGACGAGGACATTGGGAAGACGAGTTTAGTTCAACACAGAATTAACACTGGGAACGAATTGCCTATCCGCCAGCGACCAAGAAGACTACCGATAGCACGGGAAAAGGAAGTGGAGACCATGATTGAAGGAATGGTGAAGGAAGTGTTTTATAGAGCCTTCGTCCAGCCCATGGTCTTCACCCGTGGTGCTTGTAGGAAAAAGGATGGCAGCATGCGTTTTTGTGTTGACTACCGCCGCCTGAACGACATCACAAAGAAGGACAGCTATCCATTACCCAGGATTGATGACACGCTGGATATGCTTACCGGAGTGAAGTGGTTCAGCACGTTAGATTTAAAAAGTGGCTACTGGCAAGTAGAAATTGACCCTAAGGACAAGGAGAAGACTGCATTTTCTACTGGAAAGGGACTATGGCAGTTCAAAGTGATGCCGTTCGGGCTGTGTAATGCACCGGCGACTTTCGAAAGGCTGATGGAGCTGGTACTCAGCGGATTGATTGGAGAAGCCTGCTGGTCTATTTGGATGACATCATCATCGTGGGCCGTACGTTTGAAGAACACCTTCAGAATCTAGAACGGGTGCTATCAAAAATTCGAAGCGCCAACCTGAAGTTAAGCCCTAAAAAGTGTTCCTTCTTCAAACGACAAGTAAGCTTCCTAGGATACGTGGTTTCGGAAGCGGGTGTCCAGACAGATCCGCAGAAGATCATCGCCGTAAAGGATTGGCCAGTTCCGAGAGACAAGACACAAGTAAGAGCATTTTTGGGTTTGTGTTCCTACTACCGGCGATTTGTGAAGAACTTTGCCGACATTGCCAAGCCTCTTCATAAACTCACGGAAGAAAAGAGAAGTTTTTGCTGGGATGAAAACTGTGACGTCGCATTTCAAGCACTGAAACGACATCTGTGTAACACACCTATTCTGGGGTATCCTGATAAAAAATGAATTCATAGTGGATACAGACGCAAGTGATACTGGGCTAGGTGGTGTATTGTCGCAACGGAAAGGAGATCGCGAAGTTGTTATAGCATACTTCAGCAAATCTTTGTCCAAACCTGAGAGAAATTACTGTGTCACGAGAAGAGAATTACTGGCAGTGGTGAAAACATTGCAGCATTTCAACAAATATTTGCTTGGTCGAAAATTCCATCTGCGTACTGACCATGCTGCATTGAAGTGGCTATTACAATTCAAGAATCCCGAAGGACAAGTTGCGAGATGGATCGAGTTACTTCAAGAATATGACTTCGTGATTGAACATCGCAGTGGAAGATCTCATGGTAATGCAGATGCTTTGTCAAGAAGACCTTGCTCTGAAGACTGCAAGCACTGCGTAAAACAAGAGGCAAAAGCAGACCTACCTGTGAGAATGCTAAACACGGATCTTAGCAATGAATGGAAAGAAACCTTTCAGCACGCTCAGCAGTATGATGTAGACATCAAACCGATTCTCGAATGGATCAAAGCCGGTACTCCTAAACCTGCCTGGAGTGATATTGCGTCGATGAGTTCCATCACGAAGAGCTATTGGGCTCAATGGGACAGCCTGGTTATCCAAGATGAAGTCTTGTGCCGCAAATGGGAAAACGCTCGAGGAGACCGTTGTCATCTACAAATGGTTGTACCCAAAGCCAAGATACCGGATGTTCTACAGCTGTACCATAACGGATGTTCGGGAGGTCATATGGGAGTGACGAGAACTCTGTTGAAAATAAGAGAACGATTTTACTGGATAAATTGCCGTGACGATGTTGAAGATTGGTGCCGCAAGTGTACTAGTTGTGCTGCAGTAAAGGGACCTCATACACGCAGCAGAGGTGCATTGAAACTGTATAACGTTGGTGCACCATGGGAAAGGATTGCCATAGACGTTGCGGACCATTTCCGGAAAGTGAATGCGGAAACAAGTACTTCATGGTTGTGATGGATTATTTCACTAAGTGGCCGGAAGTCTTCGCTATTCCTAACCAAGAGGCTTCAACAGTTGCGGATAAATTAGTCCATGAAGTCTTCTGCCGTTTTGGAGTACCCTTGGAAATTCATAGTGATCAGGGAAGAAATTTTGAGTCTCAAATATTTCAAGAGATGTGTCGAGTTATGGGTACCCATAAAACGAGGACCACTTCTTACCATCCGCAATCTGATGGAATGGTGGAACGATTTAACCAAACATTGGAGAGGTATCTTGCAAAGGTTGTGTCAAACAGGCAAAAGGATTGGGACAAGCACATCCAACCATTCCTGATGTCATATCGAAGCGCAGTGCATGAAAGTACTTCGGTGACACCAGCATTTGCAAACTTTGGTAGAGAACTACGGTTGCCTGCGGATCTACTTACTGGAATTCCACCTGACGCCCCGCGGAATATAACCGAGTACGCGAATGATTTACGCAACAAGTTGAACGACGTACACGAGCAAGTCAGACAATCAAGCCAACAGATGTCTGAGAAGATGAAAACCCGCTACGACCGAAATGTAAACAACAAGGGCTTTGAAGAGGGTTCGTTGGTGTGGCTACATAATCCAGTCCGCAGTAAAGGGAAATCTCCGAAGCTTCAAGCCAAATGGGAAGGACCCTATCGAGTTTTGAAGAGGATCAACGACGTCACGTACCGGATACAGCGGAATGCACGTAGTCCCTGTAAGATTGTTCACGTTGACCGACTGGCGAAATACCACGGAAATAATGATGCTCGGGACGAGCATGTCTTAGGAGGGGGTAGTGTTACGCCGGTGGCTTAGTAAAACTTCAAAAGTGATTTTCTGTGACTTAGAAACGTTTTCAGCAGGCTGAAACGTCGTTTCAGGCCGTTTCAGAAGTAGCTCTTTCACATACTAAAAAATCTAAATTACACCCAAGTTACAGTAGTTTTCAGGCGCCTGAAACATGTTTTCAGTACGTTTCAGGCTACCCTCTATCCAATGCCGCAATAACCTGAAAACCCGTTTTCAGGCGTTTTCAGGACCCCTTATGAGCCATTAAGCCTACTTCAGTAAAAGGACATAAATTTCAATAGGAGTGAAAGAGATAGCAATAGTAGAAAGAGACAGAGATAGTTAGAACATTCGAGAAGTATTAGAATGAGAAAACATCATTAGAAAGAGATAGACAAACACAGAATATTCGAGAAAGATAGTACGGGAATATTCGAGTATTGTGTATCGAGAATATTCGAGTATCGAGACAGTTATAGTCGAAACGTCTCGAACGCGCGACGTATTGGACTACACATTCGAGTGTGTCCGCGAATGTTCTGGCAAGAGTGGCAAGTATCTTAGGGGACTATATAAGGCTGTGTCCGGCCGCCGGGAGGATGATTGTTTTGCGATACAGTGCGAAAACATCTAAGTGATATTAGAGAACTAAGAAGCGACTTTCAGTGCTTTCAGTGAAGTTAGTGAACTTAGTGTACTAATTAATAAAAGTTCAGTGTTTTGGTAGACCGCCGTTTAATTTACTGACCCCAGCTCGTAACAATATTTATAAAAGTTATAGTTTCATTGTGTTTTTTACTATAGTTAATATATTTGGCAGCGCAACTATTGAGTTATTAAAATTAAACCCGAGCATTATTATCATTTAAATAATTCTTAATAATGGACATAGGTGGACTTCCTACTGTTTGTGAGGATTCCCTCCTTTCCCAAGGGAGATGCAACTAAAATGATCGAACTTTATTATTCAGTATATTGAGTTAATTATTTTAGTCCTGTCAGTAGTTTGTTTTAATAGAACAGTGTTAATAAGACTCCAGGCTTATACAATACATGTACAAAGTACAAATCTGCATTATCCAGAGATCTGTCAGTATAATAACCTTTTTAACAATAATAATTTCATTAAATTTCGCTTAAATGGCCTCTACGCGTTGGATCTGTATCCCCGCGCACGCCTTATAAAGGACTGTGTTTTATAAAACCATGTGATATAAGCGATAATATTAATAATTTGTATGTCATTAATATTATTATTGTAATGTTGTAGTCATTCAAATACGAAGACTATTATTAGCTTGTTGAACTTTAGTATTACCATGTTATATCTGATTTATTATGAATAAAAAGTATTGACGTGTTAGATTTTTTGTTCATAACGTATTTATAGCATTGTTCGTTAAGTCTGCAACGCGTCAAGCTTACATTTGCGCTACGAAAAACACCGCTATTACGAGCGTCATAAGACCTGTCTCAAGGTTAATATGTCAAGTGTGCAAGCATGTTGTGCGTACCCAGGTCTCGGTACTAAATCTCGTCAAAACCGGATCAGTAGCATAGGCGATTACCTCGCAACATACAAATATTATCTCTAATAATCCATACTAATATTATAAATGCGAAAGTAACTCTGTCTGTCTGTCTGTCTGTTCCGCTTTCACGCCAAAACTACTGAACCGATTTAAATGAAATTTGGTACACAGATAGTCTAGAGCCTGAGAAAGGACACAAGCTACTTTTTAATACAAAAAAGGTTGTAAAAGTTTGAAAGGAGGGATAATAGGTTGTATGAAAATATTGTTAAAACCACTGAACCGATTTAATTGAAATTTGGTACATAGATAGTCTAGAGCAGGGTTTCCCAACCTTTATTTCACTGAGCCTCCCCAATTCAAAAATAATATTCTCATGCCCCCTTAAGTTTAAAAACATTAAAAACACATTTTTTTTTTACAGCTAAATTATTTCTTTGATTAAAATTAAAATACAGATATTTGTAGATATTTATGTTTTAGAAATAAGAGAAGATATATGTATCTACACTTGAAAACCATTAATTACTTTCACTTTAGGTAAATATCCTAGTTTTATTTTAATTATTAAATACTAATGAGATACTTGAGCTTGCATCTTCTGTACCAGTATGTCGATTCTGGGTTCAGTCTTTGCTAGAGCGCTTAAGTACTCGATTACGCCCCCCCTGGTATTCCACTACGCCCCACAGGGGGGGCATGCCCCCCTGGTTGGGAACTCCTGGTCTAGAGCCTGAGAAAGGACACAAGCTACATTTTAATACAAAAAAGGCTGTAAAGGGTTGTAAAACGTTGAAAGAAGGGATAATAGGTTGTATGAAAATATTGTTAAAACCACTGAACCGATTTAATTGAAATTTGGTACATAGATAGTCTAGAGGCTGAGAAAGGATATATACGGGGTAACCACCCCGTATATATCAATCGTAAAACCCGAGGACCCAATGAAGGAAATAAGATAATTTTACCGACGAAAAAACATATCCTTTCTGTGGGAAATTCGAATATAACGCGGGCGAAGCCGCGGGCGGAAAGCTAGTATTATATAAACGCAAAGTTTGTATGTATGGATGGATGTTTGTATATGACGACAAGTGTCCAGCGCACCAGGCGCGGGCACCAGCTGGTTATATTTATTTCTAAACGCATCCATTTAACCCGGCGTGGATGAGGTGAGAAATTGTTACACCAGTTATGAGGTGGGTATGATACACCCAACATTTTGATGTAAAATTTTTGATACTATGATTGTGTAATTAGCATTTATTTTTTTTTATTTTATTTTATTAGGCACAATAACAGACCACAGATTACAACATATAAATAAACATGCTTAGAACAATGGAGGTGAATCTGCTGTCCAATTACAATTGTGAAAAAAATAAATAAACTGACAATGCATACAATTATAAATTTCAACCAACAAACTATAATTAAGCACAACCTGTGAAGAGCGTCCGTCTATGTATATTTATGCTTAAGATATATTAATAATAGTAACTATTCAACAAGATGAATAAATAAAATACCAACATTAAGTTAAACATCATTATTTGTTATTGAAATAATAAAATATCTATCATTTTTTTAGAAAAATACTAATTGAGGCAATTAACTTCTTTTGGCATAAAAATCTAACAAAATTCCAACTTTGGTAAATCAACATAACAATAGTGTCATCTAATTATTATAAATGAAAAAAGGATCTGAAAAGTCTTGTGAGATCATGTAATACAGCACCAAAATTACACCTACAAATCAACACAATCCCGTACCCAGCCGCGTGTACGCATGTGTATCTACCGTCGCCGCCGGCGCAACACTAAACTCGAGACTGTACCTCACCCCTTGCATCTTTACCTCCAGCTACTGAAACAATAAGGCCCTTCTCCCATTACGATATTTGTAGAATACGATACTCGAGTAGAATACTAGTTGGATACTTGCTCCCTACCCGACGCTCGCATATTACGCTACTAAAAAATGACTATTCCTCATTTGTGTAAACTCGTTTTTTGCGGACGGACGTTATGTCGATATCCTATTCACCTCGTTTTACGGTATGTGTACAAACAAAAAAAAAACCAACCTGTTATTTGAAATTTGTTCCCAATTTCTATCTATTGTATTTTTCCGCATGTATTCAGGTAATTTGTAATTATATAAGCATGTATGTTTTTCAACTTCTTTACAAACTTAATATTTATTTTTTGCTCCACCGCCATCTTGTCAAACGCGCGAGACGAGACGCACAAGCGACCAACACGGTGAGTCGCGCGATACTAGTGGCGGACGCGTCGGATACCGGTATCGTAGTGTGCGAGCCTGCATTCAAATGTATGTGAGATACTTCGCGGTGACAAGTCTTCGAGACTTGCAAGATACTTGAATCGCCTGTGCGTATCGTAACGGGAGAAGGGCTTTAGACTTGCATGGCAAAAGTAACATTAAAATGGGGGGGGGGGCAATGCTATTCCCGACTATCAGCTTATATCAGAAGTCACAAGTGCTTAGTGTTCGTTGTACATATTTGCCATCACCATCCAAGCCCATAAAGAATGTCTAAATCTAATTGAATACCAATGTATTTTGAAAAAGCGTACTTTTAGACTTCCGCTTCCAACAGTGAGAACCGCTTGGGCTACACGTTTTGCTTTATTTAGGAAACCTTTTATTTACAACAAAATTAATACTATTTATAAATTGTGCCAGCTCAGTTTGCGGAATGCGAAATATAAACTTAAATCTGAACTTTTGTCGTGGACATATCGAGATTCTGAAGACATCTTGATGTCTTTTCGCTAATTTATATTTTGTATTTTACTTATCTGGGTGCGTCAATTGGTGTCGGTATTCTAGTGTGTGTATGTTTTTTTGTGTGTATGTTTCACTTAGTTACTTGAATTTCTACTTGTAAGTGTATTCCTTAAAATGGTTAAGTTTCATATTACGGGTGGGTTTTTTGAATAATTCCGAAATTTTTTGTAGGTAATATGTTCTTTTCAGAAATAAAGTTATTATTATTAAATATCTGCGTTTAGAAACTGTTCGGGTATGATATACCCAACCTCACTCACGCCGTGTTAAAGTCGTACGTAGCAAGTCTTGCTGTTATTTATTGCCCGCTGGCCTCTGTACCGTTGCACCTTGCCCGCTAGCATCAGGCGACGTGCGCGTACGCACACGTGGGTTATCTCGATTGTACCCGCACATGTCAGGCCTAGAACAACTCGTTTATCGCTGGGCAATAAATAGGCCGCGTGACTGGCTTCACTAACTTGATTATTATAGGCAAGTAAATGTTATGTTCGCGTTTTCTTTATAGCTCTACTTAACTGCATAGAGTACTTAATCGCATTTTTATCCCGATCGCTTAAAGGAAGACGCAGAAAATAACATTGATGGAACTAAGACGGGCCAAGTGCGAGTCGCGCTCGCTCATGAGGATATTTTATTTGAGTTAAACAAGTTGCGGTTGACGTATTAAAAAAAACCTACTATCATTTTTGAAGATTTATAAGTACGTATAAGTTTACTGAAAAATAAATCTGTTTCAGTTCTAAGTATGGGAAACCCAAAATTTATTGCTTTTTTATATTTTTGTGTAATAATCTTAATGCGGTTCACTGAATAACAAATACCGAATTTAAACAGTATATAGTTCCTATAATTTGGGAAAAAATGGTTGTGATATACAGACAGACATGACGAATCCATAACGGTTCCGTTTTATGCCATTTGACTACGGAACCCTAAGAGCGACGGTTACTTATTTGTCACGCACTAGCGAAGAGCAATTCTTGACAAGTTGGTTTTTTTATTAATAATTATGTACTTGAAGGTAAAGAAAAGTGTAAATGAAACTGGTAGTGGCACCTTTAATCCAAAAGATCGTTGTAACTGTTATAAACATAAATGTTACAAGAGTGCGTTGAATATTTACAGTACTTTATAACACCGTTGCATAAATAGGGGAAAAAAGACGAGTGTTTTTTTACGTACTTACGATGTTGTATACAGTACGTTATAAAAAACTATAGATAAACTAATAAAAGAAATATAATGCTAAAATAATTCAAATATGGAATTTTTCAATTTTACTAAACGATGGATGACATATCGTGTCTATGGTACAAATCGGAAGCGGTTATTAATAGCACCACAAGAATACAACAGTACAATATTAATTTTCTGTTTTTGTACATAAAATTCTTGTTTTGATGTATGTTTTAGTTTTTCTAGGTTAGGGTTTGTATGGAGATCAGTCAAATACAGTAGTTATCTTGGAGATTATTATATTTATTTGAGACTAGCTTTTGCCCGCGACTTCGTTCGCGTGGACTTCAGGTTCGTCCCGTCTAGTCTAGTAATAAGTAAGAAATACGGTAACTAAGCACTGCAGAGCCCTATCATAGGCCTATAGGTAGCTACTGCAGTATGCTCCTATAAACTACGTAGGATTCAGTCAGCGTTTGCAATGTAAGCGCAAAAAATGTGTTTTTTTTTACGACCTCACATTAGAAACCTCAAAAATTGTAGCCTATGTGTTATTCTGATGTATAAGCTATATTGTGGTAAAGTTTCATTCAAATCCATTCAGTAGTTTTTACGTGAAACAGTAACAAACATCCATACATCCATACTTACAAACTTTCGCCTTTTAGTAGTAGGATTGTATATATTCAGTTTTGTAATCTGTGGCAGTATTGTTTTGGCGACATTGCAAAGTGCTGTCATGGGGAATAATTTCTACTTTTCCGAAATTATAATTTGTTTATGTATTTAAAATAGTAGAAGTATAAAATAAAATCAAGTACTTGCAACATATAATATACGCAGTTGGTTCGAGTCTCAATAGCTTATTGACGACAATCTTAGGAACTTCGCCCTCGTTTGGTCAGTGCGAAATATATGGGAACGATTTCGTAATTTGGAGTCATTTCCATACCAATGTATGAACAATTTGTTGGATATCAAAACGATTTTCACGATGAATCGAATGCGAATGACGCTTTGTTTAGGACAGAGGTTCCCAAACTTTTTTGTGTCGTAGACTCTTCGCTATGTTTTTCGTTTTTGGGTAGTTTTTTATTCATAGGTACTTTTATAAATCTACACTAATATTATAAAGAGGAAAGATTTGTATTTTTGTATGTAACGAATAAACTCAAAAACCGATTTCAATAATTCTTTTTTCATTAGGATTATCACTGAGTAACATAGGCTATATTTAGTACTAGATTACTATAGAAATCTTTAGAAATTCTTATTAAAACCAACGGAAGGTGTAAAAACATTTGCCATAAAATGTATTTCATCGCATACGCTGCGAAGAGTATTAATAATAGGACAAAAAAATGTTCGACAATATTATAGAATATATCAATATCTACAAAAAAACTTTCGCGAAGACCATATGTTCTAACTATTGTAGTTATGTCACTATAACTACTTTTTTACATTTAACAAATTGATAGAAATGTCGATCAAAATCAGACCGTGTGATCCATAACATTTATAAATTTTTATCCAAATAAATAATTTAATATTCAAGACTGCCTCAATACCTGATGATTACTTTTTGAATTATTGAAATCGGACATTATATTCAAAAGATATCATGAAATTAAAATAAAAATACAGTAGTATACAAGGGAAGCACTAAGATAAGCAATTTTTTTTCTAATTTAGCGATTCATGGTCGTTTTAATTAGCTTGCTTATAACTTAAATATCTGTACCTATTTATGTCTACCCGAGCGAAGCCGGGACGGGCCGCTAGTAATGTATATGTCTTATATTAGTGGGTAGTATAATGTAAGTACATAAATAATTAAAAAGTACATAAAAACCAAGTCAAGGAATACTATTTATCTCTTTAGCTTATACGATCGTTGCGCTACTTATTATCAGCTTGTATTACGTATTATATTTATCAATTTTAGATTTCATAGCGCGTTTCATCTTCATACATACATTTATTTATAAATAAAAGTTATATCATTAACATAAAGTATTCTGTATGATTATGCTTATTGGCTGTTCGATAATATTCTGTATAATAATATTTTACTTTAGGTTAGGTAAGTCAGTTAGCTCATTATTATTTGATTTTAAGTAATAATGTTTTGTCAGTATATTTTTAAAAAATTATTTGTTAATATGTTAAGTATCTTACACCCCTTTCTTTCTCTTTATATCTCTCCGTCCGTAGGTTTGTCTGGAAGAGATCGCTGTTTGAGCGATAAGACCGCCAATGGTAAAAGTAATTTTAAGTGTATTTTGTTATTTTCTTCTCTCTGTTTTGTGGTGTATGTACAACTAGCGACCCGCCCGGCTTCGCACGGGTGCAGTGAAAAATGGTTATGGTGGGTTATCCCTAAGAGATAGACATATACCATCGCGGACTTTTTTGTGGATTTTTGTAAGTTGTACAATACTGTAGTACATTATTTTAGTCTATCTCGTAGGGTTCAGCCAGCGTTTTGCAATATAAGCGCAAAAAACGTGCTTATTTACACATCACATTAAGAAACCTTTAAATTTATCAGTGTTTCTCTACTATATTATGCATTTATACATACAAACCTTCCTTAAGAATCACTCTATCTATTAAAAAAACCGCGTCAAAATCCGTTGCGTAGTTTTAAAGATCTAAGCATACATACGGACATACAGCGAAAGCGACTTTGTTTTATACTATGTATTGATAAAGTGTTATCTATCTATCTATCTATAATTAAAAAGGAAAAAAAAGTACTATCAGTATATGTTGAGATCCATTATCGCAGACCCCCTTTTTCATTTCATGGACCCCAAAATTTCTTTTTCGTTTATGCAGACCCCTTGCAGGTTACCGTAGACCCCTAAGGTATAGATCACTTTGGGAATCATTGGTCTAGGAGCTCAGATCTGTCAGTATGCTGATTATCGGTCAGAATTCGGAAATTAAAAAGACTGTTAATTTTCAAATATTTTTAGACTCACCCGCCATCTTTGTTTCTTTGACCAGCGTAGAAGCTGTATGTAGGGTCCAAGTTATCCACTATGGAAATACAAAAAGTAAATATATTTTTGTCCCTTTAATCCTAGGTCGATTATAGTAACGCATATGTTATTTTTTGTTATTCTTCTGAGGCCTACTCGTATTATAATATAAAGGAATATTTTAATGATAATAATTTATATTTAGTTGACATGGATATGACATATTTAACCATTTAATTTTATACACTTTTTTTTTGCCGATGCAATCATCGGTTGAAGGAAATTTAGGCTAGTTTTTTAATATAAATTTGCATGACACGAGGCTAAATATAGAATCGTAACTAGTTCTAATAAATTTTGCAACGAATAAATATAATTTGATTTGACTTTGTTTCTTCCTGATGTTGCGTTTTATTTTGTTTCTTAATCAAGAGATCTTTGTCAATTAAGAATAACAAGCAAATAAACAGCTTGCGACTGCGCATATCACACGATACGTCATTAATTAATTGTCATAGCCAATTAGCGGGATACTGCTGGGTCTTTGGGCGATGGAGATGACTGTTATTCTTCAGATAACCCGCTGTTAGTGTGTTTATAAATTCCATACCTGATGTATTGAGTGTGATCCATAGGATCGTAGATCGATTCGTTGTTCCGAAGTCTTATTAAATAATTAGTGATGTGCCGGATATCCGTATCCGCGGATATCCGGCGGAAGAAAGAATCGTATCCGTGTCCGTATCCGTTACTATTTGGCGGATCCTTAACGGATCTATTTAGCAGTCTTCTTTAAAGAATAATTCATATTCTTGAGGATGTTTTCTTTGTAAATGATTTTCTAAGGAAGTTGAGCCTTTACCCTTACGAGAATACTTTCCATCACAAGTTTTACACTTTGCACATTCATCATTTATTATCACAAAATAAATACATATAAATAATTACACTAAAAAACTCATTTTTTTTTATTTTTTTTAAATAATGTACCAATACCAAACAAGCGTTATCTATGCTGCCCAGTGTCACATTAAAGTAAAACAAAACGAACCGCCGCGCTATGCATGTCAAAACAAGATCGCGCGTACCGACACCGATTGTGTAAGAAAGTTAAGATCCGTAACTGCGGATCTTGACACCAAATATCCGTATTCAGATCCGTATCCGCGGATCTAGATTTCGACGATCCGGCACATCACTAATACATATACACACGCCTCTCCCGGTTTCAGGGTTTCAAATTTCAGTTCGTATAGGGGAGAAGAATTGACTAGTAAAAAAATCTGAATGACTGTTATATGAAATATGGATGAACAACAATTTTTTTATTTATAAAGTTGATTGAGAGGTTAGTCGAGTTGTATGTATTGCTGATTGAAAAAATCCTTACAATAATATAATTTAATATAATTTATAAAGATACTAGCGACCCGCCCCGGCTTCGCACGAGTGCAATGCTGACACTAAATACATAACAGAAAAACTGTGAACGTTTGCAATGGAAAAAAATCCATGATTTACGATTTAGATTAGAAACCTCAAAAATAACAGTATTTCTCCACTATTTATTGGATGTTTCCTCTTCAATCACTCTATTAAAAAACCGCATCAAAATCCGTTGCGTACTTTTAAAGATCTAAGCATACATAGGGACAGACAGACGGCGAATAGCGACTTTGTTTATCGAAATTCTAATTCTGCGCAGAGGAAGTGGCGGGCGCAGTTCGTAACACCTAATGCAACAATGAACGTAGAAATCATTGGAGAAGTTCGCGTAGTAATATGTGAAAAGGATGTTTGTATGGATTGTATGGTTGTATGGACACCGTAACCGAGTGTATGCTTAGTAAAGACTTAACCTGTCCTAGCTTTTCCTTTTTTTATACTAGGCCTGGCAGATGGCTTCCTCCCGCCTGATGTTATGCGGTGAAAGAGGCCCAAATGAGATGACAGAATAGTGACGTTACTCCACTTTCCTATCTGCCCGATCCCTGCCGGCCCAAAAGATGCTTTTTCACGCCTCTTTTGAAGGAACCCATGTTATAGGACGAACGAAACATACGCAGGCAGTGAATCCCAAGTGCGGGAAGTACGGCAGAAGAAGGAATCTTGGGATTTCTTAGTGCGGTGTGGAATGGGGATATAGTGTACGGATGGCTCCGAAGACCCTTACGTGTGTTTCTATAAAGGAAAGGAGAGGAAGGGATAAGGCTAAAGAATTCGTCGGAGCATTTCCCATGAAACATCTAAATTTTTCTTCACACTTTCTAGTTTTGTTTTAGATCTAATTTGATCACGACACTGACAATTCTGTGTTAAAATAAAATAAAAAAATGTTTTTTGTTATATCATAAACTAGCTGACCCGTGCCCACTTCGTTGGTATAATATTAATAATCACCGAAGCGAGCACGAACGCGAACCGAATTAAACCGAAGCCATCGCGCGCCGTCCGCTGCTTTGGCCTTCACACTTATGACGATGAGTTTACTTGTTTTTCATAGATTCATAATTTTTCGGAATATATGACTAATAAATATGACCTAATGATTTGAATGATTTTATTATATAAAAAATTACATTGTCTATGCTAATGTTAAAAATATACTTTTTGTAATTTAAATATAAAAGTTAGACATATGCTGTCGTTGACTTTTTTGTAGGCATTTTCAAGCTCCACATTTTTCTCTAGAACTCAAAAATATATCTTTCATAGTTAAGGCAGCGTTCGCAAGAAACGCTTTCATTCGACCGGTTTTTCTCCGATTCACTTTGCAAAACGGGCTACCACATAAAAGCCTTTTTATTTTTTATATAACCTATGACACTCAGCAATAATGTGGCTTTCTATTGGTGAAAGAATTTTTAACATCGGTTCAGTAGATCCCGAGATCACCCCTTACAATTTAACAAATATACAAACACACAAACTTTACTTCTTTATAATATTAGTATAGATAATAAAATACGACCATGTTTCAAGCAAATCCATTAATTAATGAATATTTCTTATACTTACACCAATTAGCCTAGCCCAAAGTAAGCTCTCTAAGGCTTGTGTTATGGGATCCAGGGTAACGGATAGACATACATATATAAATATATTTGATAGAAATATATATTAACAGTCACGAATAAGGCACAAGTGCTCACATTCATCAGAAACATGTGCCCCCAACGAAACTGGAACCCGGCCTCAAAGAGGGCGACACCTTGAAACCGGTGTACAAAACACTCGACTATGGAGGGCTTCATTATTTTAGAATGTTATAAATAGCAAAACGTTAATCAAAAACCATGAGACGACAGTAGTTGGAATAAAGAGAAGAGTGGTCCAATTAATCAGGTATTGACCCGAGATAACCCAATATGTGACTACAAACGTGTTTTGTTCTTGTTCCATGCTATGACCTAATTTCCTGTCCCCTTTTTATTCATAAATTAAAAGCTATCGTATGTTGTTTATTGGACTATATAGTGCGGACACTCGCTCGACCTTTGGAGCAGTCGCCAACCGGGTTATCTTATCCGGGCCGTCAGCTGTCACCTCGCGGGATGGGGCGACTGCCAACGACGATAACCTCTTCCTTGAGGGTACCTCGTGATGGAGACTTACCGGATGTTCACAACACAATATAAACCTATTTTCCGTAAGATCGGCTGATATGGATATTGTGATATGATTGCAGATTTTTTCCCTCTGGAGAGGGGAGTCGGAGAATCCTCAGGGATACCACTGCAACCAAGTGCCACGGTGATTATGTCGGACTCTTGAACTCGAAAGACCTACAGACTAAACTCGGCCTAAGCCGTTGGTCCTAATGATCCTATGGCTTTTCGTGATAAGGAAGACCGTACCTCAGGGGAGGCACAGTCAGCGCTGCCCTATAAAAGAGAGCACATGCGCTATAAGAGGCACGGTAAACCCAAATGGTGCCGACCTATATTGATTTGAACCTAGTCGTGGCTAAGCAGAAGGCTGACGAGAAGGGGAAGGAAAGGCATGCGACGGCTCAAACGCTGTCGCAAGCAGGTCTTGAAGCTCCTGCATAATTGGTTGGAAGGGTAGCTAACAACGTGTCGCAGTCTGCGAAGTCTGCCGATTTTTATTAAACATATTCGCTGAAGACGATATTGAACTGGTATAGCAGTATCTGAAGAGCTATTTTATAATCAACGCTTGAAATTAACAAGTCATCTTCAATCTAAGATTGATACAGTCCACAGATCGCGTTCTATCTGCGTCTCAATATAAAAAGTGGTCATACGCAATCCTTTGTGGCCTGATAGCCCTTGATCTTTCCCTCTCGGGCCGTTCCGTTTCTCGCAGAACTACATTTTACATCCATATTTTTTTGGAATACACAAGGAAACGAAATAGAAGTTTCAATTATATTTACAAAATTATGATTATAAATAAAATAAAAGTGACACTGTCGAAATATTTCGCGTCTATGAACAAGACTATTAAAAAGCGTCAATAACACAAAACGGTCGGACGACTTATTTATTAGTTATCTACTCTTTCAACCCCTAACAACCCTTTTTTCGCATTTAAAAGTGGTCCCCAAAGAATTAATTAATAAATAAATAAATATTTGTTACACTTGCACCAATTAGCCTAGCCCAAACTAAGCTCTGTAAGGCTTGTGCTATGGGATCTAGGGCAACGGATAGACATACATATATTATACATATATAAATAATTTTTGTTGAAATATATATCAACAGCCATGACTAAGGTACAAATGCTCGCATTCATCACACAAACATCTGCCCCCACCGAGATTCGAACCCGGGACCTCAGAGATGGCGACACCTTGAAACCGGTGTACTATCCACTCGACTATGGAGGTGTGTGGAGGTGTGTGAAAAAATATGGTAAAGATCTACGACACAAAAAAGTTTGGGAGCAGACCTAGACTGGTCTGTATATATGACGACCTCCTTAGTCGAGTGGATAGTACACCGGTTTCAAGGTGTCGCCACCTCTGAGGTCCCGGGTTCGAGTCCCGGTGGGGGCAGATGTTCGTGTGATGAATGCCAGCATTTGTACCTTAGTCATGGTTGTTGATATATATATATAAATAAATTATTTATATATGTATAATATATGTATGTCTATCCGTTACCCTAGATCCCATAGCACAAGCCTTACAGAGCTTAGTTTGGGCTAGGGTAATTGGTGTAAAGTGTAACATATATTATATATTATTTATATATTATATATATTATACTAGCTTTTGCCCGCGACTTCGTTCGCGTGGACTTCAGGTTTCGTCCCGTCTAGTCTAGTAATAAGTAAGTTGTTTTGATCTATCTTGTAGGATTCAGTCAGCGTTTGCAATGTAAGCGCAAAAAATGTGTTTTTTTTACGACCTCACATTAGAAACCTCAAAAATTGTAGCCTATGTGTTATTCTGATGTATAAGCTATATTGTGGTAAAGTTTCATTCAAATCCATACAGTAGTTTTTACGTGAAAGAGTAACAAACATAATTCGCAATATTATCATGCCTTGAGTTCATTAAAATGACGATAACTTTTTTTTTAATGAACCGATTTTGATGAAACAAAGTTTAGATATTATTCTGAGTTAAAACAAAGCAAATAGTGAAAGTTTCAAGCAAATCGGTTCAGTACTTTCGGAGATAAACGTGAACAAACATACAGACAGACAGACAGACAAAAAATTCCAAAAAATTTTTTTTGCTTTCTAATAATCTATTTAAGTGCCCCTCTATCCATTTCAGTCAAAAATACTAAATGTACAGACAAAATATTTTTACTGTCTTATTATATGTATAGATATACTAAATTACACTCCAGAGTCATTTCATATTCAGTAATTTATTAAAACGCTATTATTTTTTTTAAAACGCGACAGAGTTACTCGCGCATTAGTAAGGATTAATTCGTGAATAATTTTAGAAGTGAAAGAAAATCTATCAAATGTGACTTACGTGTTCGCCGTTGTTGTTTTTTTTTTCGTACACCAATCAGGTAGGACATAATGCCTCGGGCATTATCCAAACAACCTATAAATTGTGAGAGTAATTGTGGACGGTGTACGATTTCAGAAAAATAAATATAATTCACTGTTGCCGTGACTCTGGAACGGAAATTACCCGTATCGTTGTTATGTATAATATTTCTTTTGTGCTCCAGTAAATAGGTTTGTCCAATCGTCTGATCTGTAAACAATTTTGGCGGAAAGAGCCATTTGAATTATATTAGGGAGCCATACGGGTCCATTATTATCAAGAAAGACACGTCAGCGCTCAAACGATGGGTATGAATGAAGTGGCGTCCTTGACTTTGGTCGCAGCGGAGCAAGGCCGGCGAGTCAGCGATCGGCGTGCTTGTGAAATCAACCCAAACGCTGAACGACATTCTTCAAAAGGGCAATTGACTCATAACTTTGTTATTATAAAGGTCTAGCGGACCCGATAGACTTCGTCCTGTCAAGAAAAATTGTAAAGTGGCAGTTTTATAGATAACTAGCTGACCCGTGCCCACTTCGTTGGGCATAATATTAATAATCCCCGAAGCGAGCACGAACGCGAACCGAATTAAACCCGAAGCCATCGCGCGCCGTCCGCTGCTTTGGCCTTCACACTTATGACGATGAGTTTACTTGTTTTCATAGATTCATAATTTTTGTAACATATGACTAATAAATATGACCTAATGATTTGAATTATTTTATTAATATAAACAATTAAATTGTCTATGCTAATGTTAAAAAATATACTTTTTGTAATTTAAATATAAAAGTTAGACATATGCTGTCGTTGACTTTTTTGTAGGCATTTTCAAGCTCCACATTTTTTCTCTAGAACTCAAAAATATATCTTTCATAGTTAAGGCAGCGTTCGCAAGAAACGCTTTCATTCGACCGGTTTTTTCCGATTCACTTTGCAAAACGGGCTACCATATAAAAAGCCTTTTTATTTTTCGGTTTTTTATATAACCTATGACACTCAGCAATAACCTGGCTTTCTATTGTTGAAAGAATTTTTAAAATCGGTTCAGTAGATCCCGAGATTACCCTTTACAATTTAACAAATATACAAACAACAAACTTACTTCTTTATAATATATACTAGCGACCCGCCCCGGCTTCGCACGGGTGCAGTGAAAAAATGGTTATGGTGGGTTATCCCTAAGAGATAGACATATACCATCGCGGACTTTTTTGTGGATTTTTTGTAAGTTGTACAATACTGTAGTACATTATTTTAGTCTATCTCGTAGGGTTCAGCCAGCGTTTGCAATATAAGCGCAAAAAAACGTGCTTATTTACGACATCACATTAGAAACCTTTAAATTTATCAGTGTTTCTCTACTATATTATGCATTTATTATACATACAAACCTTCCTTAAGAATCACTCTATCTATTAAAAAAAACCGCGTCAAAATCCGTTGCGTAGTTTTAAAGATCTAAGCATACATACGGACATACAGCGAAAGCGACTTTGTTTTATACTATGTATTGATTGATTAGTATTAGTATATTAGTATAGATTAAATGTAAAAAAAGTAGCTATAGTGACGTAACTATAATAGTTAGACATATGGTCTCGCGAAGTTTTTTGTAGATATAGATATATTATATAATATTGTCGAACATTTTTTTGTCCTATCATTAATACTCTTCGCAGCGTATGCGATGAAAGACATTTTATGGCTAATTTTTTTTACACCTACGGTTGGTTTTAATAAGAATTTCTAAAGATTTCTATAGTAATCTAGTACTAAATATAGCCAATGTTACTCAGTGATAATGTAGCTTTTTAATGAAAAAGGAATTACTAAAATCGGCCCAGTACTTTTTGAGTTTATTCGTTACATACAAAAATATAAATCTTTCCTCTTTATAATATTAGTGTAGAAATGGGATGACTCATGTGTTACTTAGTCATTGATTCGCGGTTGTTGACTTAACCCATAGCAATAGTTCCAACAGCCAGCTCATAAGTTAGTGTTATCGACGTTTTTTATTAACTTTAATTGAATTAGGAAGCTGTAATTGTCTCATTTGATTAAAATGACGTAATGCATTTGGCAATAATGTCTTATGCGAGCTAAGGGAGGCGTTCCTTACCATTGCAGTAGATAAAGCTTCTCTTTGAAAGGGCAAATATGAGATCTATCAATAAGTAAGTACAATTCACTTAAAATCACTAGAATTATACATTCATGCGAGCATATGACCTCTTTCCAATGGGGGTAGCGTTGCCAGGCGTCCGGGTAAAACCTGGGACATGGTAGGCTTTTTAATTGCGTGTCCGGCCAATATAGACTGTCCGGCTTGTCCGGCTTTTGTTACGCTTTTTATATTTCGCAAACGAAAGTGGCCGAGCGCAGTTACGTACGAGGGGAGGTCAAAAAGTTCGCGGAATGACTGGGAAAAAAGATGAAATGATACATTATGTTATTTTTCCTTTTCAATATATTCCCCCTTAACACGAATACATTTTTCGGATCTGGCATATAACTTATTAATACCGTCGAAAAAATAGGTTTTGTCTTGGGCGTCAAAATACGCCGAAATCGCCGACTTGACTTCATCATCGTCTCTAAATTTTTTTCCACGCAGCTCTTTCTTCATCTTTGGTAATAAATAAAATCGCTAGGGGCCAGGTCTGGACTGTAGGGTGGATGGCGTAGTTGTTCAAAACCGCATCGATGAATGGCAGCCGTCGCAACATGACTCGTGTGAACGGGCGCGTTGTCGTGCAAAAGGAGTACACCTTTTGTCAGTTTTCCTCTTCTTTTTTCTTTAATAGCTTCTTTTAATCGGTCCAATAGGGAAGCGTAGTACTCTCCCGTTATAGAAACACCACGTTCTTTATAATCGATCAAAAGAATACCTTCAGTATCCCAAAAAATAGTCGCCATGATCTTTCCGGCCGATTGCGACACTTTAAATTTTTTAGGGGTGGTGTGCCTTTTTTGTGCCACTGCATCGACTCCTGCTTTGACTCAGGCTCATAGTGGTGAACCCAAGTTTCATCACCGGTTACAATTCGGGCCATAATTTCTTCCCTATCTTCTCCACAGCGGTCCAAAAACTCGCGGGAACAGTTGACGCGCTCACGTTTTTGCAGCGGCGTGAGCATTCTCGGGACCCACTTGAACACACTTTACTCATGCCAAGATGTTGATGAAGAATATTTAAAATTGTGGTTTCTGATACTCCAACTGATGCTGCAAGTTGTTTCTTCTTCAACTTCCGTCTTCCAATACAAGTTTTTCAACTTTTTCAATGATTTCCGGCGTAGTGGCCTCAATGGGCCGTCCGGGTCGAGGATCATCTTCAATTGACTCCCTTCCTTGCTTGAAAAGGCCGTGCCATTTGTAAATCATGGTTTTACCAGGAGCAGAGTCTCCGTAAACAGCTAACATCTCTTGCTTGAGGCGTTTTTCCTTGTTTGGTGAGGAACTTTACGACGGCGCGATGTTCAATTTTCTCCATAGTTTGTTCTAGTTTGTTCCCGATTTACTTGTTTACTCGTTTGTAACTCGAAAGCTAATGACCCAATTAGGCTAGAAATTGGCATATATAGTAATTATGAGTTACTCAAGTAGCGGCTACCTGGAGGAGCGACCTCACCCCCGCCAACCCCGCCATTCCGCGAACTTTTTGACCGCCCCTCGTATGTTGATAAATGTTGAAGTATCTAGAGTTTAATTTTAACTGATGACTATTTGACTGATTTGGCATTCGATTTTATTTATTACTAGCTGACCCGGTGAACTTCGTACCGCCTAATTATTGGAGGCATATGGGTTAAGGGCAAAAAACGGTTTTCTCGATTTCCGGAAAAACTAAAAGTCCTATTGAAAAAAATCAAATGGCAAAGTTGTAGGTAATAAAAACATCTAAAACTTTTGCAATTTACACTTTTTTCACATAACATCAAAGTTCGTATAATACTGTTTTTTTTTCGCTTCTTATTATTTTCAAAGGCTTATAACCTGGTCTATATGGATAAAACAATGGAACGTTCGGATACACGGGTTCTTTTTACATGAGATGACAAAACAATATAATAAAAATATTTTTGAGAGTTAGTAACACTGTAAGGTTGGCACCCATCAAATATGTCAACACATTAATTATTTTTATATTTTGAAATTTAAATACACGATGTTATAAGCAAAGTTGATATTATGTTGTCGATTCAAAAGTCTTGTTTTAATGCGTTCTTCAATTCGAGTGGAACTGAGAGTACAAATACCGTCAAATGTTTGACAGAAAGTAAGTGATCAACTTTTATATGGGAAAATGAAATTGTCGTCTTACTCTATCTTACTCGCAATTTTTCCTTATTTACTCACCCTAGTTTAGACCTACCCTGGACTACGACAAACATTTTAAAACCAAAATCAGCTCAATCGGCCCAGCCGTTCTCGAGTTTTAAGCAGAATAACGAACAACAATTCATTTTTATTTATAGAGATTTCTCTAGAATTTAACAAGATTTATGATAATAATAAAATATCGTGACTTTTCATACAATTTTTATGTAGTACTGATTAATACTGAGACGAAGTCCTCAATAATGTTGGGTGTTGTCCGGCCAAACTGGCTGGTCTGTCCGGCTATTAGGCTTGGCAATCTGGCAACCCTAAATGGGGGGAAACAAAGATCCAAACATAACTTCCCAAGCTTTCTCTACTTTCATGCATGCTCGTCGGTTACGGGTACTCTTGACCTGATCTTCCTTCAATTAGGAAAATTATTATTATAATGACTCCACACTTTTTTTTCAACAATCAGGTGCGCACACAACTACGTGTCGTTTTACTCGTGCGCAGTTCCAAAGTCCGCGCTGGCGCTTCTTTGTATGTCGTCACCTCCGGAACTGTTCGTGCGACAATTGGAGCGGTGGACTTCGCACCACATTGTGCCCCAACCTGAATAGGGTCAGTTCAGACAGCTGCGAAAATTGGAGCACGTTTTAGTTTTTGGATTCGTGTTAAACTTAAAACCTGTTTGTGTTTAGTGGACTAGTTCTTTTTTTGATCTTGACTTAGAAAGGATAGTGTAAATAGTATTTGTTTCGCCGGAAACGTATTAAAGTGTCGTGACGCGCCAGTTGCGTATCGGTTACATCCATACTAATATTATAAATGGGAAAGTGTGTCTGTCTGTTTGTCCGTCTTTCACGGCAAAACGGAGCGACGAATTGACGTGATGTCTTACGTGGAGATGATTAAAGGGATGGAGAGTAAAAAAGAGTAAAGAGCAGATCCCACAAAAACTACTGCACAGATTTTCATGAGGTTTTCATCAATAGATAGAGTGTTTCTTGAGCAAGGTTTTGCGGTATTTTTATCTCGAAAAGACGGATAGTTCCACGGGAAGCGCGATAAAACCTTCGCGCCATAAACCGACTTCCGCGCATATGTAGCCGTGGGCAAAAGCTATGACCCTTAACCCTGTATAGACTCAATCCCGAAATCCACGCAGGCGAAGCCTCGGGCAGAAAGATAGTACATTAAATATGGTTAGCGACATGTCGTGACGTGTCGCAACGTGTTTTGTCGTGGCGCTCGCCACAGATTATCATATTTTTTGTAAACTTGATATTTGTTAGTTTTCCACATACTCTCTACCATTATTAATATTTTATACTTATTGTATGTTATAAGCAGCTTTTAAACGTGCATATAATATAAATAAATAATAAATATTTCTTACACTTACATTAATTAGCCCAAAGTAAGCTCTGCAAGGCTTGTGTTTTGGGATCTAGGGTAACGGGTAGACATACAAATAATATACATATACAAATATATATTAACAACCATGACTAAGGACACAAACATCTGCGCACACCGGGATTCGTAACCCGGGACCTCGGAGATGGCGACACCTTGAAACCGGTGTACTATCCACTCGACTGGGAGGTCGTCATATAAGTCGCTATTACAAACCAGACGTTGCAATTAGAAGTCTTACTATGCCATTTTTCCTATCAGAAGAGAAAATCCTCACCAAGGAGTACGAAACGTACCCAGGATAACATCTTTGAGGCATGTGCTACGGCGATGATATCGGCCTTCATACCAGCCGGAGCGGTCTGACTAAACTCGACCTAATGCCTAAGTCTTAAGAACTGTCTAGGCTAATCAAGAGGGCGACCGCACCCTCAGAAGGGGAGCGATGTAACGCTGACCCGTAAAAGGGGCCACTTGCCTCGTAAAGGTGTGGGATGCCAAAGTGGCGCAGGTCATATAATGAGGGTTACGATGACCGCTTAGGGTAGGGTTATAAAAATATTCAAACAAAGACACCGCTCTTGCAACGTATAGCGCCATCTCGCTTGCAGTGCCGTTTTATTCCTCTTTTAAGCTATCATGGTAGGCCTGAAAATGTTAATTGCATTATTTAATTCTACTCAGACATTTTTTTTTCTACTATATAGGTTAACATTTCTTCTAATATTATAATATTCTTGCCAAATTCCAGATCCATTCATTGAACAGTGGTTAATTGAGTCAGTAATTCTTGTAAATTACAAGAACTTATAAACTCGACTAAAGCGACGCCACCAAGTGAGATAAATTTGTGACCACAGTAAAAATTTATTTTCTCCCACTTAGTGTAAAATCAAATTGTGACCGCCTTTTCACTATGCCTTCGGAGAACCCTAACTCGACCATAGGAATTACCCACTGAGTTCTCACTGGCTCAGTTAAGGTACACTCGCAATAAATAGGAATAAAAATTTAAAGGCGCGGTTCGTGTGTCGCGTCATTCCAGCCACCGCGTTGCAACAAGCGCGAACAGGTTATTGGCGTAAACCCCCCCCCTTTTTTTTTAAGAGGGGAAATGCACCTTTTGCATCGTGACACCGCGCTGACTAGGCGCGGCCGTGTGTGGGGCTCTCCGGTCAACAGGACCGGCCTACCCACTTTAGCTAGTCAATATATATATGATAATTTAGTTTTTATATATAGAAACTATGATAAATTCAATAAAAACAGTGATCTACATAATGTGAATACTAGAAACAAAAATAAACTTGCCGTTCCAATGTTCAGACTCCATAAAACTAGCTGTTCGTTCTTGGGGAAATGTATATCTATGTTTAACAAGCTTCCGCAAAGTGTCATTGATTTGCCTTTATATAAATTTAAAATCCATATCAAAAATACACTCATGAGTAAAGGTTATTATAAAGTAAGTGACTATCTAAATGATCACAGTATTTGGGAATAGGGACACTATTCATAGAGCCATGTTTGGTAACATTATTTATAATATTGTATTATTTTATATGTGGATGTAAACATACATACGACTGTAATCGTATTAGGTATGATTGTATCTTATACTATATTGTATTGTTATATTATATTATTATAATTATTAACATTGAAAAGAGGAGATAAAAAATAGACCTTCAGAGTTTCTTGCCTGTTCTTCTCGAGAAGGCTCTCCCAATTTCCGAACAGGTGTCGAGTCAATATATTTTTTCTTTTTTTTCCTTATTCGTACGTACGGACAAGGTTTTTGTTTTTTTTTTTTTTATTTAAGCTTTTTTTTTTGTTTTGTTTGTTGACGTCAATAAGTGCCTGTAAAGGTCTATGTTGAATAAATATTATTTTGATTTTGATTTGATTTGACTAAAACCCCCCTGAGTTCTCTAGGCCCATGCTGGGCACATGGCGGAGTGCGCTTTCGCGATTCTACCGCCATGTGCTCTGGGGCAGACTCGACCTAGGTCTGATCGAGCCAACGCCAAGGGAGGGACTGTCTGAGAACCCCTGGACAGTCCCCAGACGGAGAGACATCACCACGGCGTGCGCGGTAGCCAGACGCGCACGCAGCCTCGCGGTAGGGTCATTAGGCGAGCACCGCTCTTGCGTGTGCTCGCCTTCTCCTACCTATCCGTCTGCGGTGGCGTAAACCCCCCTAATTATACTTTTGTAAGTTTTGTAGTTAGTTGTAAGAACAGTATGGTCGTTTTATTTTCTTTTTTCCTTTCGTATTTCAAAAACGAAAACAACCATCGAAACCGTTCCAGCAAGGCAACAAAGCAGTGTCCCTTTTAAATTTAACATTATTAAGTGATTGCAAACCTTTTATGGTGTTCTTATGTATGTTCGAATTCGGGCAATCAGTGTAATTTCATTTAGTTTTATAGCAATAGCGAGAGACAGAAGACGTCGCGTCGTTTCGATCTCTCTGATTCAGTGTTTTGCAAGCGCAACGCTTTCTGTATGATCTGTAGTGCTCGGAATAGGTAGTTTAATTTTATGTACTTGCAGAAAGGAAGTCAATGTAAGCGTAACATGGATAAACATTTTTTTTTCTTTGAGAGGGGAACTGCGACCTTATGCATCATGTCACCGCGCTGGCAAGGCGCGGCCGTGTGTGGGGCTCTCCGGTCTAAGGGGACCGGACTACCCACTAAAACCCCCCTGAGTTCTCTAGGCCCATGCGGGACACATGGCGGGGTGTGCTTGCGCGATTCTACCACCATAACATGGATAAACCTAAAATTTTCTGTTTTCATTTGCTATTCGTTTCTTTTATTGTAAAATTTTATGTTTACAACTTATTATTACAACAATAAGCTAAAAGATGAAATACTATTTTATAAGTTCAATATAATATATTTACAATCTCTGAAAATAGTAAGTTATATAGTAGTTATACCTATATAGTCACAAAATCGCAAGTACATAAAATTAAACTACCTATTTCGAGCACTAATGATCGTTTCATTCACAAATAATTTCGTGGAGCATTAAAAATATTTACATGCAAAGCCAGGCCAGTTTTTAAACGCAGCACAGTGTATTCGTTATTTATAATTATAACAGAATATTATTATAACTATCTACGATTTTAAAATGCTAGATGACGCACGAGTGTTGCCAGGTTTTAGTAACTTGGAAAAAATATATAAATACCAGCTAGACATTGTCTTGCCATATAAATTATTTCTAGTGTAGAAAAAAACAACAACACTTATTAAAAGGGTGAAAATTCAGGGTTGTATGTTTATTAATACCATATTATAAAAAAAATTGACGACCTCCATAGTCGAGTGGATACATACATACATACATACATACATACACTCACGCCTTTTTCCCACGGGGGTAGGCAGAGATTACGTCCTTCCACTTGCTACGGTCCTTACATATCTCTTTCGCTTCATCTACTTTCATAACATTCCTCATACATGCTCGACGATTGCGGGTACTTCTGACCTTCTTCGAGTGGATAGTACACCGGTTTCAAGGTGTCGCCATCTCTGAGGTCCCGGGTTCGAATCCCGGTGGGGGCAGATGTTTGTGTGATGAATGCTAGCATTTGTACCTTAGTCATGGTTGTTGATATATATTTGTATAAAAAATATTTATATACGTATAATATATGTATGTCTATCCGTTACCCTAGATCCCATAGCACAAGCCTTATAGAGCTTAGTTTGGGCTAGGCTAATTGGTGTAAGTGTAACAAATATATATATTATATTACTTATATAGTTAGCTCCCTGTTGTAATTAAAAGTTGCCAAAAGATAAAATATAATCGCTTACACGTGAGAAAATATCCTTAAAAATGTGTTATTCTGATTGTGATGAATGTGTAAGCTATATTATTGTAACGTTTCATTAAAATCCATTCAGAAGTTTTACGTGAAGGAGTTACAAACATCCATCCATACTTAGAAACTTATATATATATATCTCAATACTGCACTAGTGTGTAGGAATCTTTACATTGGAGCCAATTAGATTGAATCCAGTGTTGATTCAGTCAACGCGGTATGCGCACCCGTTGTCTCGTGCGTTCCTGCTATCCAATTATTTGAAATTTGTATTTCCTGGTGGACTTTCGAATATTTCTACGTATACTCTGCCGATGACTGCATAACATGTGGTAAGTTTTAAATGTATCCGAATCAAAATACTCTTTATTCAACATTCGCCTTTATCTTATACTAGCTGACCCGCGCCCACTTCGTTGGGCATAATATTGATAATCCCCGAAGCGAGCACGAAAGCGAACTGAATTAAACCCGAAGCCATCGCGCGCCGTCCGCTGATGATGATGATGATGATGACACTCAACAATAATGTGGCTTTCTATTGGTGAAAGAATTTTTAAAATCGATGATGATGATGATGATGACACTCCGCAATAATGTGGCTTTCTATTGGTGAAAGAATTTTTAAAATCGGTTCAGTAAATCCCGAGATTACCCCTTACAATTTACAAACACACAAACTTTACTTCTTTATAATATTAGTATAGATATAAAATTCTCGTGTCACAATGTTGGTTCCCGTACTCCTCCGAAACGGCTCGACCGATTCTCATGAAATTTTGTGAGCATATTGAGTAGGTCTGAGAATTGGCCAACATCTATTTTTCATACCTCTTAGTGATAAGGGTTGTCCACCCTTAACATTTTTCTTTACTTGAAAATTATTTATATGGCAGAAAAACGTTTGCCGGGTCAGCTAGTATATTCATAGAAAGTTCCTATTTTAATGTTTTCCCCATTTTAATTGGGAGTTTTGATCTTGCAAATGGTTTATGCATGAAGAAGCAATCAACACCAAGCCCAATATTCAGTTCCAATCGCGTTTTAATATTGAACAAGTCACCGTGTTGTTTTAGCCAAGTATTGTCTTTAGAATTTTACATAGTTAAATGATAACAATGTTTCGGTTTAATTTTAGTAACTCAATAATTACGTTGCCAAATCTTTGACTATAGTAAATAACATATAGAAACTATAGATTTTATAGATATTATATCTAAGTTGTTTAAACTTGTAAAGGAAGTTGGGTTGAGACTATTTATCTGAGGCCAGCTTCTGATTGACGATTCTGTAAAAATACAGGGAGGAAAAAAATAGCCCTTGCTGGTTCTTTCCAGTACAAGGTCTCCCGCCAACTTTTGAACCAATGGCGTAGCATCATTGACGTGCTCTTTGATTGCAAAAATCCTATTTGAAGAATTAATTTTTGATTCGATTTGAGTCTTCTTGACTCAGTATTAAATTTGTGTCGCATAACCGACGATTCTATCATAAAGTTGGGGGTTTTAGTCTTTCACAATCTATTAAAAGTATGTATAGTGTTCCCGTAATACTAGAGGAAGAGCTTCCCCACACCCCGTCTCCTTGAACTTCACAGTTTCTGCACGGCGACCATTTTGCAAATACCAGTGGGTCATGTTCTGTGATGCTGCCTGTACTTATCCTTTTATCGTTATTGTAGGAAATTCAGTTAAATATTAAAAGTTCAGTTAAGTATACTGTAGTGGCTATTTTTTTTAACACCTCTAAAGGAGAAGCTCCCAAATAGTTACACAGTACATAAAAAAAAATAAGGAAAAATTAGTAATGCCAGACCGCTTTCAAATTATGTTTTTTTTTTGTTTGTAGAACTAGTAGAAGAACAAACTGTTTGAAGAAGACAAGAATTGTTTTTCTCAAAATCCTCTTGTTATGGCAACTTTAGATAGTATGAAACTAAAACTGTCCGAATCGCAAACAATTTTTGTCTTATGAATAGAGATCGGATAATCGGATGCATATTTACCTAAAGTTAGTTTAAGACAAAGTATGGAAACGGCTTTTTATTGTTTTGTTAAATAAAAATCCCGGGATTGCGGAATTTATTTACCTAATTTAGTTTTTGACAAAGTATGGAACTGTATTTTTATTTTATTTCCATTCATAAATCGCACGGGGAACTGAAACTAAACTTCATATAAATACGTATGCATAGTTGTATAAATAAACCGGAGTCTCGGTCTTTTGAAAATAAATACCACGTGCTAATTTAGTAATTTTCAAATAATATCACTACGTTAAATTTGCAGTCCCGTATTTTCCCGGGATTTTTATTTAACAAAATGTATTTTAAAAAGCCGCTTCCATAATTTGTGAGCCAAAAATTAACTTTAGGTAAATATGCATCCGATTATCCGATCTCTACTTATGAAGGTTAGCATAAGACGAATTGTGTTTTTTTTTTCATTCTTTTAATAATCTTATTCACCAAACATTAATAAGCAATCGGTAATTACAATATAAAAGTTAATCTAAATGTACACACAGCTTTTACATAATACCAGATGTACAGAAATTATAAGTTTTCATGTCATTATCATGATTGTCATGTCATGTAATGTCTCTAATCTGTGGTCATTATGTGAATGACATTTTCCGCCATGATGGAAGTCTAGTTCTGTTACAATTTACCGAACAACTCGAGCCCGTAAACGGAGAGAAATTTAACACTTAGAAACTGTTTGTTATATTTTAAATAATAACTGTACAGCTTTATGGGCTACGGTCCTATATATTCTGGAACAACCCCTTTCTATCTAGATACTCTAGATGAGCAAAATAATACATAATGAATGGACGCGTCCATCAAAATTATTAACGATATAATTTCCAAAATTATTTTTCTATGGCTCCGCACATCAAATGGAAACGCGGATCCATTATAGGATCACTTCTTGGGGCCATGATCTTTTGTTCGCACGATTGCTGGACTAATTCGCTAGACAATAAAAGCTGTTTTCGTACAACTACTATTTCTTTTTATTGATATATGAATTGTCGCCCCACACTAGTATTTTTATCCTGTGTCATACAAATATATATATACCTATACGTATAGGGTCATACAAACTATCGGTCCCATCCTGGAATTAAACACGCGACTGGCTGTATAGTAATTGAAAAAAACATGAGCTTCTAAAATCATTGCGCTCTAAAGGTACGGTCATTGACTCTTGAGGGTACTTTCCGAAGACGTAAAATCATAAAACTTGACAACAGGCACAAGTAAGGAAAAAGTCCGAAAATCATAAATTATAGTTGCATAATAGTTCGAAAGGAATCTTGTGCGCAAGTCCGACGACTATAATAAAGTCGATGCAAACACAAGGTAAATTCTTAATCGAGTAAAACCCCGATTCCAATATCGAGCATTATTCATAAGTTTTGTGAAATATGTGAGATTGCTGGAGCAAGCATGTTCGAGTTTTATTACCTCATACAATGGAATTTGAAAAATGTTGTGGTTTCTCCGAAACTTTTATTTTTATACCGCCACATTATTATTTAGTCTTCACATTAATGTGAAGATTATAAAAAATATTTGCTACTATTTTTCCCGTTTACAATCTAAATAAATTATTTCTTGATGAGATGTATCGACACCCCTACGTCAGCTTACCAGGTATACTGAGGGCCTAGACAAGATGCCTTTCTATTTTCGTAATCGCATCGCTAAAATAAAAAATGTATGGTATTGACATAACCGATCGCTTGACTTTTCGAGTGGTTATGTCAATACTATACATTTTTTACGTTAGCGATGCGATTACGATTATCGAAAGATATCTTGTCTAGGCCCTCTGCGTCGCTATCGTGAGCGCTATTGCATTGACAGCTAGCATTTCTTTAGTGTTAACAGCTAGGGTTGTCATTTGAAAGATTTTATTTTGAAGTCAGTTCGAAAAGAATTCCAACATTAAATGCCTCTTAAATGTGCACTGACCTTGAAACAACACTAATATTGGTAAGATATACCTAGTAGTAGAATGAAGCTATTGTATTGCTTCGTATGAAGTACATTTATACCACATCGAGGAAAAGCTTTGAATCAAAATACCAATTTCGTAATTAGTCACATGAGATTAGGGTTGCCAACAGATTAAATAATTGTTCAAACTAAATTACGGAAAAGGTTTTTTTGCAATAAATAAAATAGAACCTATCCTTCAATACTCTATGAGTCTTTCAATTTTCAAAATAGTATTCTTTGTGTTGAATTCTGTACTTTGGTTAAATTATTGGTCTTGGAAGCTTAATTGGCCACCGTAAATTATTACGCACGGTAAGAGGGAAGGAGGGGTTGGTCTAAGTGTAATATTTTGGGACAAGGCGTTTTAAATTTCGGAACTTGACATTGAAAGTATAATATTTTTTATTAACACTTATATTATAAACAGTTATAAAATGCAAATTACAATTATATGGTTACTTATTCTAGGCATAATCATACAACCCGCATACATTATTCACAATCATCGTATAAATAAGTATTTCTTACACTTTACCCATTAGCCTAGCCCAAAGTAAGCTCTGTAAGGCTTGTGTTATGGAATCTAGGGTAATGAATAGACATACATATATTATCTTCTTATCTTATATATAAAAATGAATCGCAAAATGTGTTGGTAAGCTCATAACTCAACAACGCCTGGACCAATTTGGCCAATTCTTTTTTGTTAATGTTCGTTGAAGTTCAAGAAGGGTTTTTACAATGAGGAAAATTCGAATAATTATCGAAATACCCTAAAAACAGCCTTTTATTTTCCCATGCAAACGTTTTCTAACTAAAACGTACAGTCGAATTGAGCTTTATTGTTATTGTATAAAGTTCATATTGCAAGCACTCACTGTTGTCTAAGCAATGAAGGTGTGTTCCTAACATCCAAGAGTCAATTTGCGCTTTATTAACGCTACATATAGTTGAAATTCAATCATATCTATCAAAACAGTGTGCGTGCGTGCGTTGGAGCACAGAATACATCGTTGGAGGATTTAATGTCACGTTCCAAAATTGAATAGCCACAAAATGTAATAGGTCATTTAGACTTTTTTTGCGATTTGGTTGGCTATGCGACATTATCTATAAAATAATTAGGAACAAAAAACTGCCACTGTACAAATCTTTTTGACAGGACAAAGTCTGTCGGGTCCGCTAGTACATATATAAATATTTTTGATAGAAATGTATAATATATTAATAACCATGACTAGGGTAGAAATGCTCCCATTCATCACACAAACATCTGCCGACACCGGGATTCGAACCCGGAGTTCGACATAACCTCCGCGACACTTGCCGTTGCGGGGTATCCTGGGCACAATTCGTGCTCTTTAATGAGGATTCTCAGCCTATCTCTCCAGAGGGGAAAAAATGTCACTGCTGCGGCTGTTACTACTTTTGCTGTACTTTATATTAATTCTGCATCCAAATACAGTAGAATATTATAGTACGGTTGGCAACCCTATGTGACCCGTTGTCAATAGATCAACGGTATTGCGTGATGTAATCCAATGTTAGTAGAATGTCGCAGGACAAGGTTCATTGTTGGTTGTATATAATTGTAGAATTAAATAGAATTGTTATTGTGGTTATAATGCAAATGCAAGTAGTGGGTTCGTGTAGAATTTATTAAAGGTTGATCTTTTTTGGTATTGTGATTCAATGTTTTAGTGATGTTAAGGAAAAAATGTATCATATTGTTTTTACCTCGCTGCGACGCAGACGAGAGTAATGTGTTTATCAGATGGCACTCTAGCAGCGTTGCCAGACGTCCCGATTTTGGCGGGACTGTCTGATTTAGATTATTATTTTTTTTGTTAAAATACATTTTCTATGGCTAGTTTTGCTATCTATTGTCACGTAAACGTAATTTTAAGTCAAATAAAAAGATAAATATTTGAAAACCTTTGATTATATACGTTTTTTTACTATGACCCGTTTCTGACGGAATCCCGCTATTTTCACTCAAAAATTAACAAAGTCCCGACTTGGCCGCTAGTAGAACATATAAGAACAATTTCTAATAGGTGTCTTATATAAAGAAAATAAAAAACCAGCGGTAACCCGATCTATGTATAGACAATACTAAATTGATTCCACAGACAAATTGCTTTAATGATGTGTGATCTTCCGCGATCATTAGGCCAAGTGACCCTGACCTGGCTGGCGTAATTAAATCATTACGGTTGACGGTCCAGTTCCGTCTCTTCAAAACAGACCAATTGGTGCAGTCACGACGATAATGTCACATGAATTCAAATATGGCGAGAATGTAAAGGTTCCATGTAGGAATAATTAGGCCATCTAGGGGACGCGTTTTCAGTGAATTGGGCTTAACCTGATACAGAATAGTCCCCACAGGGGCGGAAAGATTCCGGGGGGAGCTTTAGTCGGGTACTCGACACCATGTGCCATCACTGGTGTGATCGAAATCCTACGGCAAACTCAAGGTCAATTTAGGCAACTATCCCACCTTGAAAAAGGGGGTGATTGCGTGTTTCTTCAATTTTGCACGCAAGCTTACATCACCAAATCATCATAGTTTTTATTACCGTACAGGTAATGTCACCACTTTTTTTTTTGAGGGGGGAAATGTGAGGTTATGTCACCACTATACTCCGTTTGTTTAGGTAATTAACTAAAGGTAAACAATAAAAATGGCGGCGTTCAGGGATTTTCAACCTTTTATTACAATGTTTATTTGTTTTCAAAATAAAATGTATGAATTATTCTCCGGATAGCAGATAAGTCCATGTCATCCAAACTATGTATTATGCTCGGTTTTGTTGCTGATAGAGGAGGCGATTGCACTCGATGAGTTCCTTTGTACTCTTTAAAAACACTGTAGACAGTTGGTTGACATATACCCATTATTTCACTTGTTTTTGCCACTATATCCTTCTTGTACGGATAACAATCTTTAGGCCACGTTTCCTCAACATGTTTAAATATGTTTAACAGTATTTGTTTCTCTGCAGACGAAAGAGGCCCTCTTTTGGAACGTTTTTTCTTAGGAGATGGAAACGTAATCAATGAGCTTGTACGACTAGTACCCGGCTTGGAATCACCCATTATAACAATTAAAATATTACAAAAACAAAATACAAACAATAACAAAATAAGAAAACAGTAAAGAAACTCAAAAATGCGACGAAAGTAAAGCGTTAAGCGAACTGTGAAATGACAATGACACGAAACGAATGGCGTCTGGTAACCCGGATAATTGAAATTACAGTTAGACGTGTTGCCGCTCTATCGTGCAGGTTTACTTTTTAATTTAGTAGGGTTATTTTAACTATGAATTTACAAGAAATGTTTTGAACACCAGTCTTTTTAGGTTCTTTACAGTAGTCACACCTTGCAATACTTGTGTGAAACTATTATAATCTAAGTTATTTATTATTTTTAAACTAAATAAATAATATTTACTGTTTAAAATTAAACGAGGTAGTTATATATAGAAAGATATAACAGTAATTATTATGTTTAAATGAACCAATAATTTGTTCTGGTTACATTTTATCTCGGAATAAAAAGTGGACCTATAAAAGAAACCTTTTTTGATTTGTTTACATTTAGTTAATTACCTAAACAAACGGAGTATAGTTAATTCATTTATTCACAGCAATTTGTTCGATATATCTATACTTCTATACTATATTATAAAGAAGTAATGTTTGTTTGTAGATTTGTTAAATTGTAAGGGGTAATCTCGGGATTTCCTGAACCGATTTTAAAAATTCTTTCACCAATAGAAAGCCACATTATTGCCGAGTGTCATAGGTTATATAATAAACCGAAAAATACTTTTTCGTGGTAAAAAATGTTTTTTACGTGGTAGTCCGTTTTGCAAAGTGAATCGGAGATAAAACGGTCGAATGAAAGCCTTTCTTACGATCGCTGCCTTTGAAAGATATTTTTTTTTGGGTTCTAGAGAAAGATAAAAATGCCTACAAAAACGTCAACGACAGCATATGTCTAACTTTTATATTTAAGTTACAAATAGTAGTTTTTTTTTATATCAATATAGATAATTTAATATTTAATATTAATAAAATAATTTAAATCATTAGGTCATATTTATTAGTCATATAATACCAAAAATTATGTATCTTTATGTAAATAGATGAGAATAAGATTTGTATCCGTTACTGTTTGGCAGATCTTTTACGGATTTACCTTATTAAAAAAATATATATATTGATGAAATTTTTTAAATAGATAGCAATAATAAGCTATTAAATTCAATACATATATTTTTTTATTACTTAACTAATTACTTAATAAAACAAAGGAAGATATATCGTCAAAACATGTGTCAAGGTCGCGCGCTTATCCGCGGATCTTGACATCGAATATCCGTATTCAGATCCGTATCCGCGGATACACATTTTTAACGGTCCGGCACATCGCTAGAAATCACCAGGGCTACTTTGTCAGTCTCCCCCAAGATTTTCCCACGGTACCGTAAACGTTCACACGCCGTCTGATTGCCAATTGATTTTTAGCTTGCCCCCACTGGTTGCAAATAAATTTATCGTCGATCAATATTTATGTTCGTACAATGTACATACAATTAACCGCAAGTAATTGAAGACTATGCTAATAATACAAAGTCGGCGTGTGCTGTCAATACGATTTATGTTAAACTAGCGGACCCGACAGACTTTGTCCTGTCAAAAGGATTTGTACAGTGGCAGTTTTTTGTTCCTAATTATTTTATAGATAATGTCGCATAGCCAACCAAATCGAAAAAAAAGTCTAAATGACCTATTACGTTGGTTTTGGAACGTGACATTAAATCCTCCAACGATGTATTCTGTGCTCCAACGCACGCACGCACACTGTTTTGATAGATATGATTGAATTTCAACTATATGTAGCGTTAATAAAGCGCAAATTGACTCTTTGATGTTAGGAACACACCTTCATTGCTTAGACAACACTGATTGCTTGCAATATGAACTTTATACAATAACAATAAAGCTCAATTCGACTGTACGTTTTAGTTAGAAAACGTTTGCATGGGATAATAAAAGGGCTATTTTTAGGGTATTTCCGATAATTATTCGAATTTTGCTCATTGTAAAAACCCTCCTTGAAGTTCAACGAACATTAACAAAAAAGAATTGGCCAAATTGGTCCAGGCGTTGTTGAATTATGAGCTTACCAACACATTTTGCGATTCATTTTTATATATGAGAAGCTTTATATAATATAGATGAATAACTTCCTCTCACCGTGATTTAATTAATTGATTATTTATATTTGTACATTGTCTTTACTATTATTATGAGTAGTGCTCGAATAGGTAGTTTAATTTTATGTACTTGCGACTTTGTGACATCAATAGTATGGATATGCCTGGGAACTTACTATTTTCAGAGATTGTAAAAATATTATATTGAACTTTCAAAATAGTATTTCATCTTTTAGCTAATAAGTTGTAAACATAAAATTTTCTATTTTTCTAAGATCTAAGCCCATACAGCCTTGCTGATTTGAAGTTTCTTTTCTAGATTTTCATTTTCTTTATATTTTTATTATTGTAGCTTTAATAAATTTATACACTTCCAAATACGAGTTTGTATTCCTCAGGAGAGTTCTTAGGTCGCGCGGAATCAAAATATCCTTCTTATATATGCGTTTTAAGTTTTTCAAAAATAAGTTTCGTTGCTGTTCAAATGTAATGCATTCGTATTTTTGTTTCTTAAATTTATTGGCGTGTAATTTGTAATACGGTCCATATTGTCCTTGTAACATTCTTGTTGTGTTGTGTTCGTGCCTGATGTCACTACTGTGGCAAGCAGAATACCAGTGCACTGCTTATACTGAGCTTGCTACAGTGATGGTATCATGCAGCGCTACATATCATTGTTGTATTGTTTTGTTTGTTGTTCGTATCGTTGTGTGGTCCGTCAATAAATGTACTTCTATTTCTATTAAATTGCTATCAAATACACAGGCTTGCAATCCCTCGATGTAGTTACTTTTATAAGTCCATCTAATCAAAAGATAAGGCTTTTTATGTTCCTCTTATGGTGTTTGTTTCGGTCGTCTGCTTCGTTACCTCCGTATTATTTCTGTGACAAAATAGCGGGTGTATATGAACTGTTATGAAAGGCTAAAGAGTTATCCCTGTCTACTAATATTATAAATGTGTAAGTTTGTATGTATGTGTGAATGTTTGTATGGATGTTTGATACTCTTTCACATAAAAACTACTTTTAATTTACATTCCGTTTCACGTGTGGGTCATCGTCGGTTTTTTGTTTTTGTTGTTGTCATTTTTAATTTTTCTGCGTGAAACGGAATCTAATTAAGAATTTGTTTTTGAAATGACAACACTGAATTCGAGTGAATCAAAAATCTATAAAATTGTAAGCAGTAGAAAATATTTTCGCGCACGATTTGTATTCGTATTCGAATTCCAAATTCACGTCTAATGATAATAAGTCTTCAGTATCGTGACACCATTAAGAGTGTCGTAGCGTATATTGAGTGGATGCCTTAATCAATAATCATTAGTGAAATATAAATTACTTTTGTATGTTATATAACTGTTATATGTATAAAATAAAAATATTTATCTAAACAAACTTTTAGGTTTATATAATGTACGAGGTATTATATAATGAGTAAATAAACGTCACTGATACGTCGCCGTGCTCCAGTGGGGGAAAATGGCAGTCGGCCCAGTATTTCAATGACCGCACTCAACGTTTTGGGGGAATCGTGATTTTAGGTCAATTTGTTGCATTCTGTTCCAGTTACAGTTCTCCAGAGTATGTTAACATGAATCTGATGATTACAAGTGGAACGTTGACATGATCGAATGTTTATTGTAGTTTGACTTAAATACATTTATGACATGCAAGATGGCGGTAGTCATTCGAATTTATCGAAACTTCAAGCCGCTCTAATCTCATCAATTATCCGATGACGTGACGAGGCGATGAACTCCGTAGTCGGGTCGCCATTTCTGAGGTCCCGGGATCGAATACCGAACAGTGAAGCTGTTCGAAATTTACAAATGGAGTAGAGAATGTAACTTTAGTTTCTCTGCTCCTTTTGTATATTTCGAACGTTTGTGTATATGCCAGTGATTAATGCCAGTAATGCCTAGGTCTAAGTCAGTGAAAAAAGATTGGGGGTCTATGAAATAAGAGTGGGTGTCCACGTATTTACTTACATTATATGTACTATCTTCTAATATTAATACATAATACATCTTATATATAAAAATGAATCGCAAATTGTGTTGGTACGCGCATAACTCAACAATGCCTTTACCGATTTGGCTAATTTTGGTCTTGAATTATTCGTAGAAGTCCAGAGAATAAAAAAATAAAATTTGAAAAAGTGTAAAGTCAACATTGTTATACAAACAATTTGTATTAATACTTAAAAACCAATTTGAACCTTTGGCAAGACAAAAAAGTGACGTTAGTTCTGTCAAACAAATTTAATGTCATCATATGTCATTTCAAGTAGGAACAAAAAACTGCCACTTTACAAATCTTATTGACAGGACGAAGTCTGTCGGGTCCGCTAGTTATTTATAAAAGTACCTATGAAGTAAAAAATATGTTTTTTCAATTTAGTAAGTTGTATGTATGTACTACCCAAAACCGAAAAAAATATGGTAAAAGGTCTACGACACAAAACAGTTTGGGAAGCTTTTGTATAAGCAAGTATGGGCTTCGCCTGCGTTATATCGGATTCGTGTCTGCAACCATCTTGAACAATAGGCTTGTTGCCTAAATTTCAGTAGTTAGATACTAATATACCTTGATGCCTATTCTATACAAAATAATTATTATTTTTGAAAAAAAATGCTTATTTATAAGAATAATTTTGCATTTAATTAAATATTTGACATTAGTCATCAAAAACGCTCATGACTGTCATGGCGTCTTGAATGACGTCACGCCGTGCAAAACACAGCTGTTTTAGTATCGGAATATTCGGTATTGTGAAGTTATTTTAATAAAAAATGGATTCATCGTATTACAAGTACTGCATAGTGCCCAGTGTACAAGCACAAGTATAAAAACACCAAAAAAATTATTTATATACGTGCCAAACAATCAGCAGATACGTAAAAAGTGGCTGACACTCGCGAGAAGGAATGATGCCCATTCTTTTTCGCACTTCCACAAGACACTTGGGAATGACATTTCGACTTTGACGTTTCGCACGGCGTGACGTAACACTTTTTAATTGGTGTTTGCTGTCACGTGACTTATGGCTTATTTTGTGCAATTTTATTTTATAAAAATATAAATAATCAAAAGTTATTATTTTATAAAACTTTGTTTTTTCATAATTAAATGATCATCTTAATAGTTATGCAACCTAATGCATCAGATTTGTTCATAGTGGATACAAGCCTATTATTAAGAAAAGTTTGTTGTACCAAAGAACACGAAGAAATGTTAGAACGACCTCATTTTTAAAGAATTAGTAGAACGCGAAAAAGACGTTAAAAAACATTAAAATATACATTTATTTATGTGCCGAATTATATAATGAAACTAGATGGAATTAACTCTAGGGTCCTCTTATAATAAATTCTAATAAATCCACGTTTTGTCTTTCTAACTTATGAGTTTTATTGAAAAACTGAACGAGACAGCAATATAGATTAACGAAACTAGACTTACAAAATATTTATAAAACAGTCCTATTGTGGTATTATATCAACATGTTTTATATTATAACCTATAAAACTTTCTAAGTACGACTCGCTGTTACACATAAGCAATGGAACTTAAGTAACTGCTATGTGGTTAAAATTTTATATATATTTATATATAAAAATCGCGTCACACTCAAATTTTGATCCTGTATCGTGGTTGCAGTCACAAACACAGAATCTGACATACATAGGGCATGGAATACCGGATCTATTTTTCCTACAGATATTGAAATTTCAATTACCGGTATACCGAAATTTAGGCTCTTGAATGAAATGTAGCAAAGCAAACTCCTCTTGGGAGAACTTGATAACAGAGTTGAAGTCTATCGGTGATTTTTCAATGCACGTCTTCAGTCGGTTAAATCTCTCCTATCATGTCGGCTTAACTAGACCAACGAGTTTTGCAATCCAAAACTAAGGCCAGATCACGGCCTTCTTGCTCTCTTACATATTTTTGTAATGCATCATTTTTTGTTGGAGATCTTGAAACATTTTTACCACAAAGCGTGTTTTCTTTATCACACCTCCATATTTCATTGTCACCACCTTCATCTTCACTTTCATCGTCACCTGAAGATTCATTTTGATCGTGTAATACCGAAATACCGGTATTTTTCTCTCAAATACCGGTATCAAAATACCAATAAATTTGACCGGTATTTCGGTATACCGGTATCCATACCCGACATATACACCCAGTCTGGAACAAATTTTTGTAAGTCAGTTTGCATAGTAGCCCCCCTCACTCGGACGCGAAACGTGTCGTTGTGTTGAATAAACAGATAAAAAATACTTTGTAATTTTAAGAACGTCGACCCAGATGCCTTGAACGCGAATTCGCGTTGTGTCGAGACCAAAATAGTATGAGGAGGCTTGTCACGACACCGACCGCCGCCGGCCGTGGGTGTGTGCGCTACGCTCGCTTACAACTTTATTTTTATCGTGACACGCCGGTTAAATAGAATGAAGACTCATGGAATCTTAATAAAGTAGTAATTTTTCTGCGCTATCTGTCAGTTTTCGTCATAGTCACAGAATTACTTAAAAGACGAGTGATCGATTTCCATACGGGACACATATTTTGTATGACCCTGCACACGAGTGAACCCACAGCACGAGATAGAAATCCTAGTGTGAGGTATTTTTTTTTAAATAAAGATCGTAGAGCCGTTCACTTTCCCAAATCCTAAAATGTTATTTTATCACATGTTACAAAAGTGTCTTTACAATAACCTCTCTTTTATTTCTTTTGTTTTATAGATGTGCTAGTACAAGCAATATTAGTTTTAGTCTGTATATATTTCTCGGGATGTTATATACTCAGATTATATTAATGATTTTTATTGCTTTGTTGGTAACACCGTCAAATATTTATTTTGGCAATACCAATAATTTTTTTTCTCTCTTCCGGTGATAGCTAGTAAAGTGAAACTAAAGTATTTTTGAAGTGTTATTTTAGTTGACTATTAACGATGAACAAAACCAAAGAATTTCAGTCCACTCATTTAAATATCAGGTTCCCAACAAAATGGTCCTTCGAGCCGGATATGAACCAGCGACGTTTCTGATTATATTAATGTGATCCTCCGCTGCTGTTGCATTCATTTCGAATATTATTCTATCATCCACGTCTTACAAAAGACTTGAGTATTTCACAAAACAACACACCTAGTTCTGATTGTGTTTGAAAGTACCCATTAACAAAGTAATTGTGTCGAACTTAACCCTCCTTAACCACTCAACTATGAAAAACCGTACACCGCTCGAGTGGTTAAATAGAATTACGTAAATAAGTCGGCATTGAATGATTTAGTTTTTTGTATTGGCAACATTACGTTTTTTTTTTTTTTTATGTGATAGGGGGCAAACGAGCAGACGGATCACCCGATGGTAAGCAATTACCGCCGCCCATAAACGCCCGCAACACCAGAGGAGTCACAAGCGCGTTTACAATAACTAATGGTAGTCTTTTGTTTCAGGTTGAAGAACACAGAAATGTTTATAGACGAAAATGAGACGTAAGTATCTTTGTTTTTGTTAGTTATCTGTATATAATTAGGGGCTACCTTTAAAGCACATAATTGTACAACATTGCAAGTAAAGGGAATTGCGTGTCGAGTATGATTTTGAAGGACGATCCGCAGGTGAGGTATACATTTATACGATACAGGCAATTGTTATTTCCGCCGAGGTATATACACTTTATATGAAAAAAATCAGCTTTAAGTCAAGACAAACTTCTTTATTTCTTTACTTTCTTTACCACCAAATTATACTTTGATGTCTGTGCCGAAAAATAAACGCATCTAAGACTATACAACCAGGTGAAGACAAATTGTTGCAAAATTGATGAAAGAGTTCTAAATTCAAATGTCACCACAACAGCACGCCGGGAATAAATTTTCATATAAATTTCGCGGAGCGGTTTTTATTCGAAATTCAAAAATCGCGCCGGTAATAAGCCTTGTTTGTGTACGTATATATGATTTTATTTGCGTGTTCTTTTTTCAAATATGTTGAATAAAGCCAAGTGAAAAATATCGGCCTAGTGATGCTGCGTCAGATTTCTTTTTTTTTTAAATAACTTAGTGGAACCGATTCTTTTACAAGTTTTCGACCACTAGATACATACATAACATACATATCTAACTAAGCCGCTATGAAATTGCGTCAGTCACCATGACAATCCGATCTATTGCATTGTGTAATAAAAATAAAATAGATAAGCGACAGTAGTTAACTAATACACTGACATGTTTAAAGCACTGATAAACTCTTAATAGGAAAATTTAATTCAGATCGCCCAAATTATGATTATCGTATGTGTGGGAGTATTTGTCAAGAGATGTTTCGGAGACGATCTCCGTAGATGAGTGATTAGACTACCGCGTTCAAAGTATCATCATCTATGTGATCCTGGGTTCGTGTCCCGGTGGGGGCAGATGTTTGTGTGATGAATGCGAGCATTTGTACTTTAGTCATGATTGTTAATACATATATATTTCTATTGATGAATACCAAAAGTAATGAGAATAGGTATATTAAAATAACTATATACTTAAAAATTAATTTTATTTTTCTACATAATCTCCTAACAGTTCGATACACTTAGTCCATCTCTTTTCTAAACCAACAATACCTTTAAAAAAAATGCATTATCTTGACTCTCCCAAAATGCCTCTACAGCGGCCATCACTGCGTCATTATCTTTAAATTTCTTGCCCCGGAGGTGTTCCTTGAGCCGAGGAAACAAATAAAAGTCGCTGGGGGCTAGATCTGGAGAATAGGGTGGGTGCTCCACCAGCTGGAAGCCGGCTTCTTGAATGGCAGCCATTGCAACTTCAGCTTTGTGTGCAGGTGCATTGTCTTGATGAAACAGCACTTTTGCGCGCAGTTTACTCCGTCTTTTTTCCTTGATGGCCTCTTGCAATCTTTTAATTTGTTCAGCATAGTAGGAGACTGTTATTGTAGCTCCCTTATATTCAACCATAATTATTCCCTCAGCATCCCAGAAAACAGATTCCATAACCTTGCCAGCAGAGCTTGAAACTTTGGATTTCTTTGGTGTCGGTGAGGATGGCCTTTTCCATGTCATTGACTGTTGTTTTGTTTCGGGATCAAAATGATGAATCCACGTTTCATCCATAGTCACAAATCGAGTCAAAAAATTTTCTTGATCAGCCTGGAACATTTCAAGATAGGTCCTTGAAATGTCAAGTCGTTTTTTCTTTTGTTCGTCGGTTAACATTCTCGGGACCCAACGCGCGCAGACCTTTCTCATGTTCATCTCGGTAGTTAAGATCCTTTGAATGCTACCAAATGAGATGCCTGTGTTCTCAGCTAAATGTCGAATGGTCACTCTTCGGTCTGCCAAAACCAGATCTTCAACTTTTTTGACGTTTTCCTCAGTGAGGGAACAGGATGGGCGGCCTTCGCGGTGTTCGTCTTCCGTGGATGTTCTTCCCATCTTAAACTCCTTGCACCAGCGTGCAGTTGTAGAATATGGAGGCGCAGAGTCCCCTAATATTTCCACCAAGTCTGTATGAATGTCTTTGGTGGACATTTTTTTCAAGCAGAAGAAGTATTTGATGACGCTTCGTACTTCTTGTTTCTCCATTTTGATGTTATCACTCCGACTGCTCGTATTCAAATGAATGTAACTTTTAAAAATGACGTCCTATTTATACCATTTTTTGTCCGGGAACTTGTGCAGGACCATGGAGTTGAACAAATATTTTTTCAGAATTTAATTATATTTAGAAATATCCGTTTATCATTACTTTTTGATCACCCCTCGTATATGTAGGTACTCGTATGTCTATCGGTTTTCCTATATTCCATAACACAGAGCTTATTTTGAGCTAGGCTAATTGGTGTAACTGTAAGAAATATGTATATATTCTACCTACGGTACATACATAGACATATAACATTATATATATATATATATATAATCTTGAATATATATTAACTTGCGGATAAGGTGTTTAAGTAAGTGACTTCAGACAGTGCTCATGAACCACTCTTAAATACACATTTACTTGAGACGCACGGATGTGGTGGGGGGTAGTTCGTTCCATAGATCGCGGTGACACTAAATGATGATGAAAAGTAGTTGGTGCGGTGAACTGGAATTTGTGATTGTTTCTGATTGTGATTAGCAAGAAAATATAAATAATTTTCAGTATAAAGACACATGCGACGGTCCCCTGGCCCGCCTCGTATCCGCCTTACTGCGGCCTTATCAGATAACGCACAGGCAATCAACCTAGCGCCGATATATTCTAATATATTATCGTCGATTAGCGATCAAAGGTTTTAGTAGTGCGTCTTAGTTTCAGTGTGTCGTTTCTTTGTGTCTACTGAGAACAGGTACTCGACAATGACGGTCACTCATATTCGAGGAAAGTAAGTTATATTGCCTCATCATATTTTGATAATATTAAGTTGAAAATAAGCATTTGTACCTTAGTCGTGGTTGTTCTTATATATTTCTACTAGCTCTATCTATGGCTCTAGTCTATGGTACCAAGATTCATGGTCTTATCTTCAATTCAATGCCTATTTCACCCCCACACTGGTAAAAATTTCAAAATGCTAGAATTAACGATTTTTTGTTTCTTATGACGTGATATTTGACGAAGTTACATCCTAACTTTCAACCCTTATTTCACCCCCTAGCTGGTCGAAATTTCAAAAATGCCAGAACAAAGGTTTTATCTTTTAAAATTAAGAAATCCCATACAAACTTTCAACCTCTATTTCAACCCCTTCATCCCTTTTTTCGAAATAAAAAGAAGCCTATGTTCTGTCGCAGGGTCTAAAGATTGTCTGTACCACATTTCATCTAAATCGGTTGCGAGGTTTAAGCGGGAAAGCGTAACAGACAGACAGATAGAGTTACTTTCGCATGTATAATATTAGTTGGGATTAAAATCTATACTTACTAATATATAAAGCTGAAGAGTTTGTTTGTTTGTTTGTTTGTTTGAACGCGCTAATCTCCGAAACTACTGGTGCGATTTGAATAATTCTTTTTTTGTTGGATAGTCCATTTATCGAGGAAGGCTATAGGCTAAATAACATTACGCTATGACCAATAGGAGCAAAGACAGAGCGGTAAATGTGTAAAAAACGGGGAAAATTATTCATTTTTGAAGGCTTTCTTTGCGTGCGCTGCGAAAACGGTTCAAGATACACAAAAAATATGTATGAAAGAATTATTCCTCTATACATGATCTAAAAAAAGTCCGCGACGGCATATGTCTATCTTTTAAGGTTTAGTCACAATGACCGTTTTTATGGTACCAAATTTGGATATGTCGCGTTGTCAAGATCGGGTAACAGCTGAGGTGCGCAAAATAACTATTCCACGCGGACGAAGTCGCGGGCACAGCTAGTATTTATATATGTATGTCTATCCGTTCTAGATTCCATAACACAAGCCTTATTTTGATCTAGGCTAATGGGTGTAAGTATAAGAAACATGTATTTAAACCAAGGGAATCTCTGAAGGATTTATTTAAAGGAATTAGTATATGGACACAGCAGGATAATACGTTAATGTAAATTTAATTTATGTTCATAAGAACCATAATAGATGTAATTTGAAGTTGTTTAAACTTTTAAATGAAGTTGGGTTCAGACTATTTATCTGAGGCCAGCGTCCAATTGACGGCTCTTTAAAAATGCATGTAGAGAAAACACTTGCTGGTTCTTTTCAGTACTAGGTCTCACGCTGTAGACTTGTGAACCAAATGGCGACGAAGATGCTATCTTTGACGTGCAAAAGTAATTATAAAAATCCTATTTGGAAATTAATTTTTACCCATTTTCTATTTCGTCCTCGACGCTTATAGCTCCCTCGAGATTTCGATTTCTCGGCTAGACTATTCTTTTCCTCGTATTATTAATGGATATTATTTTATGGTCGGCCTCGGATTACGTCTTCACGGTTCACAACGATACTGTTTCTCGCACGGCCTTTTAAATGTGCAAAACAAATATGAGTACTTAGTGTGCTGTACAAGTGTTTTACATTTCTATACGACTCCACGCGTACATGCAGCGCTCATTCAGCGCTGTTCGCTGTTCTCATATATATAAAATATTAATATATGTTCTCAACGCATGACGTCATACGAACTATGTTCCTGCTAAATTTAGCTCTCCATCGAAATCTTTACTTGTTTGAGCTGGCTTCACTTTGTTTGGATGTATATACGAGGGCTATCCAGAAAGTAGATTACTTTTTGGAATAAAAAATCAACAAAGTATAGGAAACAAATTTTATTATATACAGGTGAAAGCCACACTCAAATACTACTTTTCTACATAGTCACCATTCAAATTAAGTCATTTATCGTAGCGATGTACGAGCTTCGAAATTGCTTCGTCGAAAAATTCGGCCGCCTGCGCCTTCAACCACTTCGTTACCTCTTCTTGCAGCTGTGCGTCGTCATCAAAACGCTGCATAGCCAGCCACTTCTTCATTGCTGGGAACAGGTGGAAGTCGCTCGGTGCCAGGTCGGGACTGTACGGCGGATAAGGAAACAATTCCCACTTAAAAGATTCAACAACTTCACGAGTGACATTTGCCGTGTGGGGCCGGGCGTGGTCTGTGGAGCGCGGTCTGAGGTTTTGGAGAGTTTGGCAATACCTTTGAGAGTTTATTGTAGTACCTCTTTCCAGGAAGTCCACCAAAATCACACCTTTTATGTCCCAAAAAACAGTCGCACGAAAAACGAAGTGGTTGAAGGCGCAGGCGGCCGAATTTTTCGACGAAGGAATTTCCAAGCTCGTACATCGCTACGATAAATGCCTTAGTTTGAATGGTGACTATGTAGAAAAGTAGTATTTGAGTGTGACTTTCACCTGTATATAAAAAAAGTTTCCTATACTTTGTTAATTTTTTATTCCAAAACGTAATCTACTTTCTGGATAGCCCTCGTACATATACGAGTATACATCCAACAGAGAGCGCCTCGAATCGAATCGGATATTTCATGTCGGCTGGACTCCTTGGCGCTGCATAAAGATGTTGCTTCGCTATGTATTCTCCGAGGGAGTGCTCCGAGGAATTGTTCGGATTAATTGCTGCTGCCAGTTTCTGTCACCGTTCTACGCGACACAACATTCATCCTCATCATCTCGACGCTTGGCAGTCCACCACAGTGCGTATTTCCAGGAATTTTCTGCCACGCACTACTAAACTGTGGAATGAATTGTCGCCTGCAATATTTCCGAATCGATGCGATATCGAAACCTTCATAAAAAGAGCATATTCCCAATTTAAAAGGCCGGCAACGCATCTGTGACTCCTCTGGTGTTGCATGTCGATGGGCAACAGTTATCGCTTACCATCAAGTGATCCGTTTGCTCGTTTGCTGCCCTATACTATAAAAAAAAAAGAAGTGAACTGTCAGTATAATCCATAAATTCTGAAGTTTCTGTTAAGGAGTCTCAAGCGATCGTAACGTACTTGTGTTAGTGCAATATGTATCGATCCTTCGACTGTTTCCCACCACAAATTCCAAGATCCCGCACGCAAAGCCAGAACAGGTTTACAAAGACTGGTTTACTGCTTTTTTCTATGATAAGGCACTGTAATATGCATGAATAGTTATTAATCCAGTCGAAGTGGAGCGTCACGTCACGTCACGTACGTCGCAACACACCGTTGCACGCTGCGACAGGTTTACGTGCTGTTCACTTTCCCTGCCCACCTATTCGCATCGTAGTGTACGCGAGTTCATTTATTTCTATTATTAGCATCGGTTATTTGTGTACTCGAATCAGAAACGTGTTCATGGTGCTTTCAATTTGTTTCTATTCAAGCAAGTTACTTTACATTATCTCGATCGATAAAGATGACAGTTCTATGCAGAGGTTTTAAGTAAGTTTGTAATTCGAACGTTCCATTTTTGAAAATAGTAATATATAGACCACTTTGGAAATCACTGGTCTACATTATCAGCCAGGTCCTTACAAATTGCAAGAAGATCTCAGAACTTAGTTCAAATAGACAACATGCTTGGAAAGCCTTTACACTGCTTTAACACTGCACTTGAACAACAGCTATGTCACTGTTATAACTAATAACAACCCCTTATAAAAATACTTTTTTGTTTTTATTTTTCAAATGAACATGTTTGATATACCTGTACAAATGTAATCTATAATAATTTATTTACCTCTCATAGTAATGTAAAGTGTTGTGCTTGTACTACAAAACTCGCCTGAAGAGTTTGTTTCTTTGACAGTAGTTCGAATTTAAAAAAATATTTTTGTGTTGGATAGTCCATTTATCGAGGAAGGTTGTAGGGTTACGACATGATGCTGCGGCTAATGGAAGCTGAGCATCAATGGAGAATGTTGCAAAAACGGGAACAAATATTTCTACTTGAAAGGTTTCGTTGCGTGCACGGCGTAAACGGTTCAAGTGAGGTAAGCATGATATATGATGGAATTCTTCTTTTTTAAAAGTTCTGATTAAAACATATTGCATATTTTATGATTGACTCACTATAACCTTTCTTTATAGTAATCAAATTAGTTCCAAATTAATTCAATATAGGAGTTGAGGAATTTTTCAAAATTCTACTTCCCAAGGGGATGAAACGTTTCTCGATAAATCTAGATCGTTCTTTTAGACGGGCAAAAGAAGGATGTTGACAATTTACGGTAGAACTTTGTAATTGAAACAATAATAGACAATAAATAATTTGTGGCGTCGTGTCATCAAACGGTTCATTAAAAATGAAATAACACGAAACACAAATGTATCTATCTGAAATTAGAAACGGATTTTTACAATTACGCTGGCGTCATTAGTTTCGTTCCTCGCTGTTGTTTGTCCTTGATTAGGGGACTGCTCTTAGTTCGCTCGGAACAAACGGCGACTCGTGATCTCTTCATTCTCCAGTTTTTTGTCGGCTGCTCGCACCGGAGCCAGAATAGGCGGGTGCAAAGTCCGCTCGTCAAGGTGAGGCGACTCAAGGCGACCGCATTATCTGCCGCGTCGTACACATGCGGCCGCGGCTATTATCTGTTATTACCGCGGACTTATTATGTAACCCAGCAATCAGCTCTAATCGCGTCGCAATCCGTCTGCGCATCAACCATTGCTCGCTTTCTTCCTTTAATACAAGATATGGCAAACAAGCAGACGATACTTGATGAGCAGATGTCAAATCAAGCGATTGCTATCGCGACTCGTTGCTGAGTTACGCGTTATTCCCACGGCGTGCGACGTGGTAGTGGCTACTGAATGTCGTGGTAGACGCAGGACGTGAGTCCAGGGCTAATAGACAAAACTTGATCTATTTTCTTGTTTACTTCATTCACAAGGAGGTCGTTCGTTCCTACATTAGTTATTCGTTCAATTTTTGGCTCCGAATCTAAGTCTAAGTGGAGTGATGTGAGGCCGTTTTAAACTTAGTGTTGTTGATCATCATATATAGCAGTGTATTCATATCTTCTGGTGTCTGAGCAATTTACATCTACAAATAGAGTTAAGGGCTATTTAGTTTTATGATTTGCTAACCAGTTTGAATGCATTGCAGTAGTTTACCTGTTTGATATTTATCAGAAATGTACTAGGGGTCTCTCGCGCCTTACCACTTTTTAGAAATATTCGTATGCAAGCGGCTCGCACCGGGCACGACTACGCGATGCGTAGCTATCCCTGATTGGTTACGTATTTTACTACGATTTACTACGACCATTCATTATACCAAAAGAGATTTCAAACAAACGATTTTGAAATCTCTTTTGGTAGGTATAGGTATCAGTCTGCTTTACGCCTTCGTGAATTGTTCACGTCTTCGCTGCTGTTAGTTTCTGTGCTCGCTACGACCTCTGCTCAAGGACCATGGCCTTACGAAATCTTTCTGTTGAAGAAAGAGCAAGAATAGTTGCTCTTCATGAACTCGGCAGGAATATTACGCAAATTCGCAAGAACTTGGTTTCTCGGTAAGTTTTATTTAAATGTTTAAAATTTTTAAAAGTAAATCTTATAAAGATGTAGGTAATTATTTTTTTTATTTAACGTATAGATATACTTCTATGAGTAGCTAGCTATTAGTACTTAGCGGTCAAGTGGCGTTTTGAAATTGAAACCGTTTCATTTACAAATAGTCAATATCTACGCAGTCAATATGTATGGATTTTTTGTCCAGTTAATAGTCGGTCCCAAAATAATAGTGTTTGTATTCATGAGTAGAATGTTATTTTATTAAGCACAGACTTCCTTACTCTTAATACTTAAAAATATAACACTGCTAATTCTTTAAAAATTACCGCGGGCGGTTCTCATTGATCTTATTATTAAAAGACGCCGCTTGCCGCTTGCGCTTTCGGCACGTGTCATACCGTTCAAATGTGCAAGTAAACTTCACTCTTACCACTACGTCTTAAGAATTTAATTCATTCTATAATTGCGGGGCGTTATAATATGCAATTCAAGGAAAATGATGCGCTCCTTTGACATAGGCGATTCGATTTTTAAGTTGGAGTTTTAAAAGATAGGTAACTTTAATATGATTTTATTGATTCTATTACAAAGACCTATATACCTATTTTATAAGTTAAATTAATAAGTTTAAGTATTACTAAAACCTAGGTATTTAAACAGTTTTTTTTTTTTTCAGAGACGATCAGTTCGTCTTTGGGTTCGTCGAATCGAAGAGGAGGGTGATTTTAACGATCGACCACGCTCGGCACATCCATATTTAATTAATGCTCAACAAGCTCAAGAAATGGTCAACTCAACACATATGCAGTGGAGCCATTCACGCCCACAAGTGTCTTCGCCCAGCTATGACTGCAGCTTGAGGACTGTAAGGAGAGCACTTCATCGCGCTGGGCTACATCACAGAAAACCTGCTAGAAAAATTATTCTAAGCGAAGAAAATAAGATAGCGAGAACCCGGTTCGCTCGAGAGTATAGGGATTTCAATTTTTCACGTGCTATATTTGCCGATGAAAAAAGTTTTAAATCTAACCAAATAGGTCGTCGGCATTTATGGCGCTTAGACAATACACGTTTTGAGCCTCGTAATGTGAACCCAAACAATAATTCGGGCAGAATCTGTGCAAATATGTGGGGATGGATGAGTGCCGCTGGACCCGGAGAGCTGGTCGAAATATCCGGGAGGCTACTGGTCAGTCCTACCTCGAGTAGAGGTGCACAAAATAGTTCACTGAAGTGTAAAGAATGATATACCTACTTCAACTGGACTAGATGAAGTATATCAATCATTTAGTTAATTTAGTTCTTCTTGTTCACATGGCTCAGTACTTCAGTGGTCCATTTGAGTCTAAGATATCGCTTAGTTCATTTACGTCACTTCATTCGTATAGTTCAATTAGTCCATCTGTATCGTAGTTCTTTTAAGTAGGTATGAGACGTTATGTCAATTTGACTGCATAACTAAACACATGTATGATACATATTCCTTCAACTAATTATTCAAGTAAAACTAAACATAATGTTTGCGCTATAAGACATGAAATTGTGTGCAGGTAGACTCCGACCGGCCGGTGATTCTAGTTCCTGTATACCACAAACAAATCACAGCTGAACCATTACTTTTAACCAATAGAATTGCATAGATTGTTAGATGACGTGATATTCTAGCGTTCGGATTGGATAAGCGGCATAGTTCGGTTCATTTTGTTAGTGGAATTGACCCACAGGATGCCAAGCCAATCAACTGTCTCCCTCTCGCACGCTATGTTTGTAATCTATCCGTTCGCTTTACTCTCCTTCAGTGAAAGAAGTGTTTTATGAACTAATGAAGTAAATGAAATTATTTTATACCAACTCTGTATTTTTTTAATAATATGTGTTAATGCATGCACTGCTGGTGTCCTAATAATAAATAAATAAATGAACTACTGAACTAGTTGGGACCAGAATCAATGAGTGAAGAGATATAATTGCGAAGTGGAGTGCAATTGAAGCATTCATTCACGAACAACTCGACTCTAACCTCGAGCTTCTCCAGGAGACATGGTCCCTACTGTGCGTGTGGTGTATCCGGGGACAGAAGTTCCGGAATTTATATTTATTCATGATAACTGCCCTATTCATACGCGCGTGTGGTGCAAGGGCGGCTTGAAGCTCAGCGGACATTCGAACGGTGCGATGGCCCTCCCGATCTCCAGTTCTAAACCCAATTGAAAATCTTTTGGGATTGATGGTTCAGCGGTGGGACACACAAAATGAAAGGTCCAGAGATAATTTAATTGCACATTGCAACCGAGTTTGGGATTCACTCCGAGGCTCAGACTTGTGTGAAGTCCTTGTGCGCTCGATGCGAGCTAGGTGCGACGCTGTCATAGCTGCCAATGGGGCATTGACGAAATATTAAATTAAAAATAAATATGTATTTTCTAATGCAAATAAAATTTTTTAGCTTCTTCAATGTTGACGTCTTAACTATTCTGCCACCGACACTAGCCACCCAAATCGAAAATTTAAACAGCATTTGTCACTTTTCAACTTTTTTTTACTTTGTCAAGCCAAAGTAGACCAAAATACACTATTCATAATGCGGGTTCGAGTCCCGGCCGAGTCAAACATTTGTTTGCATTTTTTCTAATATATTAATTTATCTTGTATTTTAAATAAGATTTAAAGCCAACAAACACAAAAATATTAATATGATTATGTAACACAACAATTAATGACGTATTTCAGTGGACACGCGTTGTATCTACTTTAAAAAGTTTTAATTTAGTAAAAAGTCTGCTCAACATTAATATTAGTGTAATTACTATAAAGACTATACAAACCGCGTTTTATCGCCAAAAGTATTCTAACTGATGTTGAAGTCCATTGTATTTTGTTTTGATTGGCCCAGAAGCATAATGACGTTTAAAATTATTTCATATTTTAGTAAATAATTCTATTTGTAAAAAGATAAATATGAATATTAATTTTATTTTGTTATTTTAACAATGCCGAAGGGTCGCCTTCAAGTTTAATGCTTATGTATTAATGTGACAATATTGAACTGTGATATATCATTTCTAAATTTTAAAATATCAATCTTTTATTGATTATGTAATGTATTTTTTTTACGCAACAAAAACAAACCGACTTCAAAACTATACCTATGCAAACTTAAACTGTAAAGTCTTAAATAATGTTTTAATTACTTCAAATATACATATATTTATATGTATAATAATTTATTTTGAAATTGGGGCCAGCAATGAATGCCAGTCCTTTGTGGGAGAAGGGCGATAGTTTAGTCGGTATATATTTTTGTTGCGAAAAATTTTATTTATTATTTTTTTGAATTTATTAAAATTTATATGGGACCTTCTCGGGTGTACTTTATAAACAAAAATAAATCAAAACCGATCTACAATTGACGGACTAATCGAGTATCAAATGTGCATGAAATGTAAAAAACAGCTTTTTTTTATTTTTCAGTTTTTCTTGAAAACTTTTAAATCAATTTCGATAATTTTTCATGGAGCCCCTCTAGAAGATACTCTACGAATCAAAAAAGTATCCTCAAACTCGTTCATATATAACGACGAATCTATGCGCGAACTAACTTAAAAATATAATATATATATGGTTGAATTGAGAAACCTCATTTTTTGAAGTCGGTTAAAAGTTTTGTAAATCGGTCAATTTATTAGTTACATATTTAATATTAACATTTAACTATATTTTCTGATAGTAAGTAATCAATAAATAATTATATGCAATAATATAAAAAATGTAAGAAAAGTTGAGCACAAGCGATCCCAAATAGGTCGAAGTGCGATGGCTTCTGCTTGGGAGCCACTCCACACCCTTAAGATAAAATAAGGAATAGGCGACGAATCTTCCTCCATTTCGATCTAGACACTGCTGTGTGGTCAAATTAAAGTCTGGGCATTGTTAAGATACCCAGTCATTAACGATACAGTTTAGGGTACTAATCATAATTCTAGGCAGACGATGAAACCAACCATTTATTTCATGTTTGTTTCCATATTTTTAATCATGCTATTCTCCATTCTTTCTTGTTTAATCGCTTAAATTATCTAATTGAATATTTACGGCCATGCATTGCTGCTGTATTTGATGTTCTTAAATAATGCTTCTCTAGTGTAAGAATATTAAGATTAATTATACTCGTATCAAAGACGTTAATGTTTGCAGAATTATTAATTATATTTTAAGACTCACTTTCTTTTGTTTTTAATATTTTCCTTATTGTTTCTATTATATTAATTCACATAGAAGTCATTAGCAGTAAATATATAATAGCAATAAAAGTCAAAGCTAAACTAAAACAAAATAGTTATTGGTATTTAGCAAAAACTATTTTTACTTGTGGAATATCTGCTGGAACTAAAATTTTACTTAACCGTAACATCAACAAGTAAATGTAGAAAACTCACATGTTTATAATGCATTTAAAAACGGAGTTATCCTGTTTATCCTTAACTTTTTTAATTACATATATTCATCGAGAAGACAATAAGGCCAGTCATTAGAGCCTGAAACCCGAAAGAAATTACCTAGTAACTCGCTAAAATGTTGAGGGTTATTAAGGAAGGTGAAATACCTTACCGTGTGATTTTGCAGCGCTCTGGGGTGTACGGAAAGGGTTGAAAAGGGGTGAAAAGTGTTTTTTGTTAATAACATTGTCAAAAAAAATTAAACACGCTGCAAACTTAGAATTAGGTTGTTCTCATTATTTTGTAACGTGTATTAATTTTGCAACGTTCGCAACATACGGAACATTGTTTATAATTAAAAAACAATGATATTTGTTTATAACAAGGGTATAAAAAATAGTAGCTCGCTGTAAATTTGTAATTACCTCGTGTACAGCATTTTATAGCAACTATCAAATTTGCAGTGTTTTGTAACAAACTGAACATTGCTTAATACTATATAAACAATTATTTCAGTTAGTAACAATGGTCAAAGAGTCAGTTAAGAGTTGCAATCTAGAGAAAATGTTGTCAAAACACTTGTGGCGGCATATCAAAGCGCCGCACACAAAAACATGGTCGGTGTTTTTTGTAACGTCGCCATATAGAACGCCGCGTCCCCGTTTAACCAAATACCGTTTCCATAGAGATATTTTTTTAATATCGCTCGCTTATTGCTATCTCGCTCGCTTAGCGCTATCTCACTTGCATGTTTCCGCGCGAGCACAATAGTTGAATGAACGAAAGGCGTAGCTTGTAGCCGTAGCAGCGTGCAGTGTGCAAGCGACTAACGCTCTAGAGGTGGTAAGGCGCCAGTGTCCCGTACGTACTCACACGTCAGCTTACATGTTGACCTTGAGCTCTTATGTCGATTGTGATAGATAGGGTTTTCTTAGAGCAAATTAAAAGAGTTAGCGACATTACTTGCCTTGTTCAAAGTAAGTCTACCTACAGTTTCGTACCTCAGCAACCTCACAGTCGTTGAGATAGAGGTTTTGCTCGTTATGTGGAACGACTCCAGCACCTGATTGTTTGTGAGACCTAATGTGTTCTCTGAACTTTATAGCTCGGATTTACTGTGTGTATGTCTATATCAAGTAAGTGGACGTCTCCTCGACTGGTACAGTTTGTTCGGTAAGTGACCACTTACACTGTAATCAAGACCGTAATTGATATGGATTAGTGGCGATCCAAGCCAAATCGGCACTGGTGCATAGCGTGATGATTAGATACCTAAATGCGCAACATAACTTAGGTGGCACGTAAATTGATAGTGATATACTGAAATATGGATCAAATTGATTTTGTTTTAATCTTTTCTTCTTTTTGCCTTTGACAATAAGGAATGGATTAGGATACCGCTTTATGTCTTCAAGTTCAGTTTCGATCATTCTATCAAGCAAGTCACAACACGGGAGACAAAAACTTCTGTTAACTAAACTGAAAAGAATTAACTGATTGCCCGGGATTGTTTTCTAAACCCATATGGAAAGTGTAAGCGATCCAGGTTATCTACAGCATACCTGGGTTTGCTGTCTCCGGGGCCAGGGCGCCTGCGCGCGGGTCACGGCCGTGCCGAGGTCCCGTTCTGGAGAGAGCTTACTCCGTAACACTAAAAAACTTTTTTTTTTCAAAACGAACTAGAAGACTGTTCGTAACTTCCGATGGTTACTCAATAGAAATGTATATACAGGACGTCCCACGGCCATGGCACATGGACTTCCTTTTATTTCTGACACTATGCTATTTAGCAAAAAATATGATGATAAAGCATTTCGATCGGTATGATAAAGCTAACAGGGTATTTTTTTTCTTGTGTAGCGGGTTCGATTTCCGGTTCAAACGTGAAATTATTCAATAATCTATGAATGCAGTTAAATTTGTTTTTGAAATTAAAATAATGTCTTTTTTCAGTAAAATGTTCTATCTACAATATTTAAGGTACTTTCCCTCCATGTGGCATGGCCGTGGGACGCCCTGTATAGTCTCTAGTAGCTTTTAAATATTTTCTGACTTCAACGAATTTCTCCGAACGTCTCAAATCCACTTGTACATTGAAAATATTTTTTTTGTTTCTCATGACGTGATATTTGACGAACTTGCATACTAACTTTCAATCCTTATTTCACCCCTTAGCTGGTCGAAATTTCAAAAATGCTAGAACAAATGTTTAATGATTTTTATCAAGTGCTAAATCTATCCCATACAAACTTTCAACCTCTATTTCAACCCCTTCATCCCTTTTTTTTCGAAATAAAAAGTAGCCTATGTTCTGTCTCAGGGTCTAAAGCTTGTCTGTACCAAATTTCATCAAAATCGGTTGCGAGGCTTAAGTGGGAAAGCTTAACAGACAGACAGAGTTACTTCCGCTTTTATATATTAGTTGGGATAAATATGTTTGTATGTACAATTTTTTTCCTTAAAGATATATTTATTTTATAAAATATGAATGTATAAAAACGACGAAGTCTGTCGCGTTCGCTAGTTAATTATATATATTGCAAGTAATTAACGCTAGACAGTAGCCCCTCGCGGCGAGAGCTCCGTATCACCCCGCCGCCGCTGATCGAGCCACGTGCCATTGACTCACTTTGTCCATCTGTTTGTCCCACGCTTCGATGATAACGACGTTTTGGAAAACTTGTGGTTAAAGTTGTCATATTCGCCCGGTAAAGTTATGTTAATTTCTTTTATTTAAAAAGCTACTCTAACTGCCAACGTTTAAAATTAAAATCATGGATACGCTCCTTGTAATTTGGCCGTAGTTCTTTCATTAGTTAATCGTCATTAAACATTTATCACATCTGTTGCTCTAATATGTCACATGAACAATTAGTATAAAGGCGAAACAAACGTTTGCCTCAAATGGCTGCCGAGCTAGAAGCGAGTATTGTTACGGCAGACGCGATACAGCAGTGTCAATATTTACAAAACACTGAAGCCATGCAGTGACCCCATTACTGATGGAAGGCGCGACGCCCTAAACCCTTAAATTTTATTACAACCCTCGTACTGTGTCCACATTGTTTTCATGATCGACGCATCATCATTGTTGCTTGTTCATTTCTGCGTATATACAATGTTGCATGAGGATATCCGACGAAATGTGAAGCAATCAGAAACGTTCCGTTATTGTAATAGATATTATCATCTATACATATAATAAGACAGTAAAAATATTTTGTCTGTACATTTAGTATTTTTGACTGAAATGGATAGAGGGGCACTTAAATAGATTATTAGAAAGCAAAAAAAATTTTTTGGAATTTTTTGTCTGTCTGTCTGTATGTATGTTCACGTTTATCTCCGAAAGTACTGAACCGATTTGCTTGAAACTTTCACTATTTGCTTTGTTTTAACTCAGAATAATATCTAAACTTTGTTTCATCAAAATCGGTTCATTAAAAAAAAAGTTATCGTCATTTTAATGAACTCAAATAAATAAAACTGGAGTGTCATCTGTGAAAATTGAAGACGGTGAAATTTTAATCAAAAGTACTGTGAAAATAGTATTTGTGGAAAAGCTCATTGTTTGTGCCATACTATACATACATACATACTAATATTATAAATGCGAAAGTAACTCTGTCTGTCTGTCTGTCTGTTCCGCTTTCACACCCAACCAACTGAACCGATTTAAATGAAATTTGGTACACAGATAGTCTGGAGCCTGAGAAAGGACATAGGCTACTTTTTCATGCAAAAAAGGTTGTAAAGGGTTGTAAAAGGTTGAAAGGAGGGATTATTGGTTGTATGGAAATATTGTTAAAACTACTGAACCGATTTAAATGAAATTTGGTGCACAGATAGTCTAGAGGCTGAGAAAGGACAGAGGCTACCTTTTAAGCAGAAAAGGGTTGTAAAAGGTTGAAAGGAGGGGGTGAAAGGTTGTATGGCAGTATTGTTAAAACATATCCTTCCTTGGGAAATTCGAATATAACGCGGGCGAAGCCGCGGGCGGAAAGCTAGTATATATATAAGCACGCTTTTGTTTTGTTGTATAAAGTGATGTAATTCAATTTATTATCAGAATTACATTAGTAAATTAACCATATGCATTAGACCAGAGGTTCCCAAACTGTTTTGTGTCGTAGGCCCTTTGCCATGCCTACATCCTACATATTTTTTTTTACTTTATAGGTACTTTCATATATACAATAATGTCTTTATATTAGAAGATAATATAATTAAAGTAAATAGTGTAGTATCAGTGTATGTTGAGAACCATTATCGTGGACCCCTCATTTTCATTTCATGGACCCCCCCACATTTTTTTCGCTGATGTAGACCCCTTTCAGGTTGTCATAGACCCCTAGGGGCGAATTAGACTACTTTGCTGCAGATGCAGCTAACTGGAGCATTATGTCGAGATAGTAGCCTATTGAACACCGCACATGGATTCACCTAACATGTATATAACTAGCTCTCCGCCTGTAAATTCGCCTGCATTATACCAGATTTTCCAAGAGGAAAGGCATATGTCCATGGTAAAATTTTATATATCTGATTCTATCCTATGTTCCTCCCCGAGGCACAGATTATCGCTATATTAAATTTCATTAAAACACATTCAGTAGTTTTTGCGTAAAAGAGTAACAAACATCCATACTTACAAACTTTCCTTACTAATATAAATCATAAATCGAAAAGTGAGTTTGTTTGTTCCGCTTTCACGCCATAACTACTGAACCGATTGCTTTGAAATTTTGCGGACGTAAAGATAAAAGTCCGGATTAAATAATAGGCTACTTTTTATCCCGGAAAAATCGACAGATCCCACAGGATGCGCAATAAAGGCTTCGCTCAAAAACTACTGCACAGGTTTTCATGCGGTTTTCATCAATAGATGGAGTGATTCTTGAGCAAGGTTTTGCGGTATTTTTATCTCGGAAAAACGGATAAAACCTTCGCGCCATAAATCGACTTCCGCGCATATGTAGCCGTGGGCAAAAGCTATGACACTTAACCCTCTATAGACCCAATCCCGAAATTCACGCGGGCGAAGCCGCGGGCAGAAAGCTAGTTTATAATAATTTCTAAAGCATTGCATGCATTTGTTTAGAAACAAAAAGATGCAATGCTTTTGAAATTATTGCCCTTTTTTTTGCAATCGCTACCTTGTATTGATCAAATAGCTATAACTTTTTACAGAAATGACCTATCTTGCTGAAAATTGCAGAAAAATAATCTCAATTGAAATGCTCATTGACCAACATCAAAATTACGAACGCTGTATATATTTAACCTCTTTTGTTTTTAATTGTATGTTTCTCGTTAGAGTTGACAATTTTCTGATTACTCTTAGCTTATAATACCCCATTGGGAACAAGGCGTGACATATATGTATGTATGTATGTATCTATCGTATAAAATGTTGTATTTTTTTTACAAATTTCTACGTCAGATTACGGCGACTTAACGACCGCTATCTAGAAACGTGTTATTAGATAAACACTAATTTAACGAATAGATAAAAAAATATCCGTTTCCATTTCGGCGTAGCAAATGACTATTTTCGTCGCGACTCGATTATAAGAGATAAGGTAAATCCGATTGTACTAAAATATAACGTGGTATACTTTTTGTGGATTTATTTGTGCACAACGGAATATTGTGAGGACAAAGAAGATTATTGAACGTTGAATTAACTCGCGGACGATTCCAAATCTGGAATTCACTAGGAGCTCTACCACCTTCTGTTACTCCATTCTAGTAATTAACTTGTATTTTTTCCCTCTGGAGAGAAAAGGCTGAGAATCCTCATGGAGACCACCGCTTTAAAGTGCCACAGTGATTATGTCGGACTCCAGACACATCTAGGCGGCTCGACCAGAATGACCTACCGACTAAAATCAGCCTGAGCCGTTGGTCCTACTGACCCGATAGCGTAAGTTGATAAAGAAGAAGGCGTGGTCCGCGCCTCGGATAAAAATGACTCGGCCTATATTGAACGGGGCCTGCTCGTGGCTAAGCAAAAGGCTGCAAGGGATACGGCGGGTCTTGAAGGCCCTGCGTTAATTGACTGGATCACTGTATTATAAAGCTGTATTGTGATGCACTACCTGTTTCAGTCAAATTTGAATGCAATAGAATTCCACGGGGGAGCTGTCTGATGACGATCACAAAGTCTAAGTAATGGTGGAGGATCACGTGACTGTTTGTGACGTTCAGCTCTTTGAGGTTGCTGTGCGCTATCTTGAGTATGAAACAACCTCCTTCTTGACCTTCTTGAGTATAAAATGTCCCCACCAAGGGGCACGACCCTTTTATTATTTTTTTTTTTTTTTTTCGGGGGGAAAATGCACCTTGTCACCGCGCTGGCTAGGCGCGGCCGTGAGTGGGGCTCTCCGGTATAAGACGGCTTACCCACTAAAAACCCCCCTGTGTCCTTCCAGCCCATATCGGGGCGCGTGGCGGGGTGCGCTTTCGCGATTCTACCGCCACACGCTCCCGAGCCAGCTCGACCTTAATCGGCCGAGCCTTCGCCAAGGGGGGGATTGTCCCAGTCACCAGGACAATCCCCAGGTAGAGAGGCATCACAACTGCGTGCGCGGTAAGCCAGCCGCGCACGCTGCTTTCCAGACAGGATCACTAGGCGGCAAGCTTTCACTCGCTCGCCTTCACCTGATGGGGGCACGACCCTATGCTATCTTAGGGCGATTGGCCCTAGTTGGTGCAGTTGAGGAGTGGTTGACAACATACACCTTTGAATTTCTTCGCCGGAGTATGGAGGTTGCCTCACGATGTCACCGCAGAAGTGTCATATAGATGTAGCATCAATCCCGGGCGTTCCTAATCATCCTATTCATAAAGCAGTGCCGAGACCACAGCGCCACTGATGCTCCTTATATGGTTTTATACTTGTAAAACAAACTGACAATGCAATTGTACAAGTGTCCGCAAGCTAATCATTACATTACTAAAACAAAGTCGCTATCCGCCGTCTGTCTGGCCCTATGTATGCTTAGATCCAGTGCCGGTTTTAGCACTACCAGCGCCCTGGGCGAGATAAGTACGACAGCACCGGAAACCTCCTCCCCCCGTTAGGAGTTAGATTTTCTTACAACTTTATTAGGACCCCCAAAATTTGCCTGTACGAGGGCGTCGTGCGATCCGTGGCCATGTATGGGGCTCCCGTGTGGTCGCAAGACTGCGCGAGGTCCCCCCGCTGCAGAGCTCTGCTACGGAGCCAGCAGCGGATAATGGCCATACGGATCGTACGAGGCTACCGTACAATCTCGTACGAGGCGGCGACGGTTCTGGGACGCTCCCCCCCATTCGACACACGCCGGGGTATGCAATTTAATGCATTTTCCTCAGGGAAAAAAAAAAAAAAAAAAAGGACCCCCAAAATTTAGGGAATTTACATATAAATACTTACTGCGGCGCCCCTTTGTGGCCGGCGTCCTGGGCGGTCGCCCAACCGCGCCCTACCCTAACGCCGCTACTTAGATCTTTAAAAGTACGCAACGGATTTTGATGCAGGTTTTTTTTTATTAGATAGAGTGATCCTTAAGGAAGGTTTATATGTATAATACATGCATAATATTGTAGAGAAACAATGACAAATTTAGAGGTTTCTAATGTGATGTCGTACATATGTACGTTTTTTTGCGCTTGTATTGCAAAAACGCTTGCTGAACCCTACGAGATAGACCAAAATAATGTACTAAGAAAGAAAGAAAGAAAGAAAATACGTTTATTCTGACACACAACATAATAAAAAGAAATATTACACAATTTGCCAGCGGAATTGTCTCACGGCTGCAGTGCCAAAACAGGTAGCCAATTCAGCATATTTGTCAGGTTTATTAGTCCTGATGCTGATTTTTCTATGGCGCCTTAATCTTTTTTCTTCTCCGACAGCTGAATGTCAGTAATTCAGTTTTACCAAAAAATATATAAATATAATATTATAATAATAAAATATATAAATACAAATAATAATAGATACGTTTTAAGTTACGTTAAGTTAATAACTCATAAAATATTAAATAATATAATACGAAACATACATACATGTCATAAAATACTGTTTAATAACTTACGTCAATTTAATAAATTACGAATAATGATTAATAACTTAACTACTACAGTATTGTTCACCTTAAAAAGTTCAACAAAAAAGTCCGCGATGGTATATGTCTATCTCTTAGGGATAACCCACCATAACCATGTTTTCATTGCACCCGTGCGAAGCCGGGGCGGGTCGCTAGTACACACTAAACAACACTGCAAGAACACTGTCGAATACCTGAACCATGGCGAATCGTGTACAGCCATAAACGAAACAAGTTTTTCCAATAGTAGTTGGTATTTTCACAGGTAATAGGAGAATACGGTAAAGAGATCAAGGCATTCGAGATTACTTCTATAGCAATATGGCCGCCGAGATTCAAACGCAATATTGTGCAAATTATACGGTACATAGAAAAACATTAATCGCCGATAAACATTAATTTTCGCATACTGCATTATTCCGAAACGGATAGTTTTTTTTATGTTACATTATTTATTTCCTAGCTTAGTCTATTATTGCAGGTTTACTAAATAATATATTGTTATAACTAGGTATAAATATATTTGATTAATTTAGTGCGTACTGAATGTTATTTTTCTTCTGCCCTGTTCCCTATTCGGGGTCGGCGCAACATGACTTTCTCTTCCACTCGCCTTATCAGTCGCCGTTTGGATGCTCACTCTCTTCTTCAGCATATCATTCACACAGTCCATCCACCTTTTCTTCAGACTTCCTCTCCATTTCACTTTTCACGTTCATAACGTTCCTATTACGTGACCATACTTCTTCTCAAATTTGAGCTACTTTGATTATTATCGGATATCGTAAAGAGAGTCTGCTCTCTATTTCACTGATTTCTTTATTTTGTATAGCTGTGTCCCGCGGTTTCACCCGCGGACGATTTGAATTGTTTATATATTTCTATAGTAATAGTACTAAATATAGCCTATGTTACTCAGTGATAATGTAGCTATCTAATGAAAAAAGAATTATTAAAATCGGTCTAGTACTTTTTGAGTTTATTCGTTACATACAAAAATACAAATCTTTCCTCTTTATAATATAGTCTAGATTAATAAACTTTTATTTTATACTTGATATAATATTCATTTTATTGCAATAGATCTGTAATCATGCTGTGGACATACATTGAATCCTAGTCCCTTACTAGCTTGTCTTTCCCTATTAGTCCCTTATTAGATTTAGCTTTGTCGCCATTATCTGCAATGAGGCGTCTAATAGTAATTAGAGGCAGGTACAATATACCGTATGCCGAGATATGACCGCCATTTAAGCTGTTTAAAAATACATTATGCTTTGTCTGTGATATGACTAAACAGAGTTTTTAAAGGTTCTTAGTCTTATTGTGTAACTTGACAACAAGTAGCGATCGCGTTGCTATCGCTTGTTTCGACGTTTGCACATTAACCATCGCCTGCTTGCTTGTAGCTTATTTTTTATGAAAGGATGAAAACGAGCAATGATTTATGTGCAACTAAATTGCGACGCGATTGCGATTAGTTGCCGAGTTACATAATAAGTTTTCGGGACAGTATATTATGAAAAAGTTGCGTATACAGTTCATTCCCCTTATACAACGATCGATATAATTTTTATCACGCTTGCCTCTAGGTATTTTGTGTTATTTACTCTAGATACCGAGCTGAGATAACGCACAAACCGGCTTTCATCAGTTTCATCTTAAAATACATCAGGGTCGTTGTATTTTGTTTATTGATAACTCAACATACAATGATAATATTGCAATGACGAACTGTTTGTTGTGCAAACTTAAACATTTTTCATTGTTGGCAAACAAACAGATCAGCACACAATAATATATGTATAGATCTGTTTTTGGTGCTGATTCTCCGATTCCAAGATTCTGCAAGCTGATTAATAAATATAGTAGTGCATTTGATGTGCACTTTAACTCACTCAACAGTATTCGGAATATTGTGATGCTTGATCGGAGTGGTTGTCCAAGACTAGGTTAAGTTGTATATTATTCGTTGTTATGTGTCTTAATTGTTGGTGTTTTATGTATTCTTTATTTTTATTGCATTTAGTATTTGCCATTAATTGGTTTAATAATATAAATTTAACATTTATAATTGTTGTAAGAATGTAATCAAACGTTGGCAAATCTTAAATAAATAAAAATAAAAAAAATAGGTAAAGAAAGACGATTTTGAACCTTATAAACACGTACCTAAAAGGGCAGGAAGAACACCAGGGGGCCTTATTAGGCCGCGCACAAGCCCGTCACTTTTGATTTTTCTCGAAGTGGAATGCTTTTGCGCATACCTGATAATGGTTAGTCGTTAGGCGTGTGAAGGATTCTCCCCTTAGCGCAGACACACTAAACCACCCCGATGTCCATCTTGTCCTTAGTAAGGAAGATCCAGGGACCGGGGAACCCAATTTATCCGGATCGCCAGTTATCAATTAAAATTAACAGCATTTCGCTTCTTTAATAAGTGCTAAATTCATAAACGTAATTTTAAAATGGTTGATATTGTTCCAGACCGGAGTCATGGTGGGTGTCGGTGGTGCTGAAGGCTATTAAGGCGGTAGCATTGGTGTGCGATATCATCACTTTCCCTGTGCATCTCATACTTCAGCGACCATGGAGGAAAAGGGCGCTCTCACGCCGTATTAAGGTAGGTCTCCACTGATAGCGATTAAGCATTGTAGTGCTTGTGGCTCTCTATTGAACTTCTGTTTTCTAAATGCGTAGACTGCTGTGTTATTAATTTTAATCGCTCTTACTTGTTAACTATATTATATAGTTGGTGAACAAACCAAATAGATCCTCAGCATGCACTTAAAACGGGAGTAAAGTACACACAGTTGCCTTGTGTAAAAACGGACTCTGTGGAAAGTAGTAATTGTCTTTGTGGGCGAGAATGAGGACCTGCACCATGTACTGTGGGAATGTAGGCTGTACAGCGACGCGCGAAGGTGAAAACGATCGAGGTGGATCCGATTTACTATTGCGACCTTCTGGCGAATTTCCTGTGACTTCGCGCATTAGTGGCATAACATAAGTGGGATTAATAATAGAGGCGAAGAGAGAAGAGAGCAGCCGTCCGAAAACGGACTTGAAGGAAGACAAAGCCAGCGGTGTACCAACAGCGATGACCCCCGGGAGAACCGAAGGCGTTCGTGTGTTTGTCCGCCCCAGAATGGAATGGAGAGAGGGGCGCAGTGTCAATGGAGACAAACTCAAAGAATTTTTGGGAGTCAAGAAATGTGCGCAGCAAAGTGCTGTATTCAGGTTCCGCGCGCATCTCCTGCTGTTTCGGCCCGTAAAACCAGGATGGTTGAGTCATGTGAGGTTGGAGGCTCTGTTGGTGAACAGATTAATATCTGATCGACTATTTGCTGGAGAACACAGCTTGGTGGGTCTGATTAGGCACCAACCCGAATGGTGCCCCTTCGATTGACTAAAGTCGCCAAGCGGGTTGAACCGAACGATGTCAACGCAACTCAAGCGCGGCGCTGGAGGCTCGGACACTTGAGTTCGTTGTGTAATGGGGGGTGGGAATAACAGAATACGTTAATTCACTGCATGAACTAGATGTTTCCAAAGCAAATTGTTGCAAGTACAGACGAAGATTTATATTACGAGACTTTGAACCAAATACGTTAGTAATTATTAAAAAACAGTTTTAATGGGAAGGTCTCATAAGTATTTAAATTTCAGGTTATTGCGTTGTTATTGATTCAGAGATTTTTTTTTGTCATTAGAACATAATGAGGCGCTTTGTAAACTATGAGGCGACCTTATAATGTAACTCAGCAATTAGGTGCGATTGCGTCGTAATTCAGTTGCACATCAACCATTACTCGTTTTATTCCTCTTATATAAAATAAGTTGCAAGCAAACAGACGACGGTTGATGCGCAAACGTTAGATCAAGCTACAACATAAATACTCATACGGGTTAGTTAATTTTAATGTTACGACAAATGTAACCCTATATTATCAAGGCAGACTGAGACTAAAAAGACCTTGCCTCTTCATAACTGTGGCTGACCGCTATACATTATTTTATACAAGCTAATGGTCATACGACCTCTAGAGAATGATTGTCCTGAACTAACCCTTCCATCCTTTTTTCCCTCAAGAGAGGAGATACTGAGATTCCTCATGAATACCATCGCAACTAACTGCCGCAGTGATTATATCAGACTTCAGACTGATTGAGGAGACTCGACCGTTGTGACATACCGACCAAACTCGGCCTAAGACTTGATCCTAATGACCCCGTGGCTTTTAGTGAGAGCGACTGCTCCTTAGGAGACGGCGCCCTTTCAGTCCGACGTGCGGGGTTAGTTCGCAGCGCAGGCAGCATCAAACATCCACATTCAGACGCGGCATTCTTGCTTCGCAATTAAAAATCCTTCCCTTGTAAAAATGAGTGGTATATTGTGTGTTCTATGTTAGATTGACTTCTTGTTTCCTCCAACCACCCCAGACACTAGTAGCTTCTGGGCTTCTGTATGCTTCTAGTACAACGTTCCTGCTAAAGAGTGGAGAAGTTTGATTAGCCACGCTTCTGCAGTCCATAAAGACGTGTCGAAGCATTTACTTTATCTCCATGCAGTCTCAGAATAGAGTATTACAAAGGATATTGTTTTTTGCTGATTCCGCGCAGTTGATGATGACTTGTCCAACAAGCAGACAAAGTCGACACGTGTTTCGTCTCTCAGCGAGATATCTTCAGGATCTGTTACCCGCTCGGTGTCTCACGAGCGGCTCGTGAGACATGAATACAATGGACTTCCGCAAAATAACACCTGCTACAATAGAGTACGTTCAGAATAGAGTGTCTACCCTATTGTGAATACGAGTTTCCTTTGAGGATAGTGTCCGGTTATAATACCTGAAACTGTTCGGAATATGTCCTTCCTGTGTCTGATAAGGGAATAGGAAAGCTTCTTAGTGCACATTCAGGTAGCGTTGGTGGGTGGTGAGGCATTTGCAGGAGTTCTGATTTGGCGAGTGCCAATGATTGATGGTGGTGCCTTAGAAGCAGACCTTATATTACTATGAACGTTATGGGCGGACAGACTCATTACAAACCTTTCTTCGATGCGCGATGTACGGAAGAACTGTGAACACCGAGGGCATTTCCGTACATATGTTGTACAGAAAATGCTATTCCTGTACGTGCCTCCATTGTTAAAGTTAACGTTGTACGTATTTACAGGCACAAATAGTGGAGAGCACGTCGAATAGCGTGACAGTGCGGTCGGTAAGCGCGCCGGGCGAGCTGCACGTGCGTTTGGTGCGCGACGGCGTCAACACCATGGAGGCCATGCTGCGCGCCGCCGCCCAGCGCTGGGCGGCCGCGCCCTGCCTCGGCACACGGCAGGTGCTGGGCGAGGCCGACGAGCCGCAGCCCAATGGACGCGTCTTCAAAAAGGTATTTGTTGTTCAAATGCATTGGCAAATGTATTCACAGATGCATGACCAAAGGTAGGTTTTTGACAGATTCAAATATGTCGATCGATGTATGTGTCGCAGCCAACTGGTTAAAATAGCCGTTCAATCAAACAGCTAGCTAGCCCTCTGACTGAACAACGTCATTCAATCACACAGCTATAAGTCGTTTAGCCGACTTGTTGATTGCTTCGTACAACATTACAGCTAGACGACGCTTAGCCAACTGGTGAAATGGCAAATTAACTAAGGTGACCATTAGTTTAGTACTTAATTTGAGAGAATAGGAAGGAGAATAGAAGTTTAATAGCTGACCAAAAGTTTGATGAAATAAGTAAAAATGAAAAACAAATCATTAATCATAATATTGTTTATTGCACCAAGCAAAAAATTACAAACTCAAAAATTTACGAAGCAAAAATCATTTCATAATCCCGTAATTTCTCCTCGAATATTTGTTTAAATTTTGATTTACCCGTATCACTCGTAACCTGACCGTGACCTCATAATTTCTGTGTCTTTAATAACACGTATAACGTATATTTACTACTTACTTTCTGAAAAATATCTTGAAACAATCACAAACCACGGCTAGTTCTAGACTCAAATATTCAATTTAATAAGCTAGACGTATGGTTAAATGGCGTTGTTCAGTCAAAGGGCTTTTTTTAGTTCCCCTGAAGAAAATGCATTAAATTGCATACCCCGGCTGTGGCGAGCCGGCGGTTATGTGGGGTTCTCCTCTCCAGAAGGGAGAAGCCTACCCACTAAAAACCTCAGGGATGGCCTTCCTCAGGCATGTAGGGAGTCCCCGCGAACACCAAGCGACTTCCGGAAACCCCCAGCCTCCGCTCCCCTGCCGATATAGGGGAGCCCTCCTCGGGAGAGGCTACAATACCTCCCCCGATCTTCACCACCGGCGACGCCCCCCGGCCACGGAAGGGGCGTGGTCCCTATGTCACGATAATAAACCCTGACGACGGTAATAAACCCTGAGACCGCTAATTTTTCTATGCATCATCGTGTTTGGTTCAACGCTAGCAACATCAGCGCCGCGCTTAAGTTAGTTCGGATCGACTCGCCGCGGACGCAAGAACAAACGTTTTGTCGTGCCTCTTCGTGGTGGTAAATTAAGGTTCCTGTGGACCTAATTAGAGTGTCGATCATCTTAGTGCCGTGCACAAAAGAAGTTCTGCCCAAAACTGAACATTTTAACCATCGTACCAGCCTGATACGCCGTGCATGCTCAGAGGTCTAGGTTCGAAGCTTGACCCATCTCGAGGGTGCTGGACAGGTCAGTGGTTTCTCTTATTGGTCACCTGGGGCAGGATTGAACTCGTAAAATATACAGTCCACACACTTAGTTATAAATTATTAGTACACAACAGATGGTAAGGGGCCATCCATAAAGTACGTCACACTAATTCATGACTTTTTGAACCCCCCCCCCCGTCCTTTTCACAGGTGGTCACATTTCTGAGATCCCCCCCTCCCTAGTGTAACGTCACATGTTTTGCAATGTAAGTCGCACTGTATGTTTCGTATAATCTACGGTAAAGATTTCCTAAATCTATCTTTTTGTTCATTTTGAACTTGATTTATTAAACTATGTTTATATCCACAAAATAGCACAACTAAAAAAACGACGTCGTTCACTCAGCGAAAGCAAATTGTCGAATGAAAATATAGAAACAAAAACATTACCTACGCGAGGTGCGGTGCGTTTGGCGGCATTAGTCAAAGGGCTCGTCGGCGATCGGCACGTGCCAGAAGCGGCAATGAACTTGTCAACAAAACAATTTAAACCGTATTGCCCTAAAGATAGAGTAGGACATATTTATAAGTTTAATTAATATTTAAAATTACGCGATTAGTACCTCTACATTTTGAAATGTGATGTCACGAAACTTAGGACCCCTCCCACCCCTTGTCACACCATGTCACACTTTGTCGACCCCCTCCCCCCCCCCCCCTTTACGTGTGACGTACTTTATGGATGGCCCCTAAGGACAGTAATAGCAAAATAGATGTTGATTCTGCAAGTTTGTCGGCAGTTCAACATGGGCGAGTATTCGTGGCGCTCGTACACCGAGGTGGAAGAAGAGGCGCGGCGGTTCGCGCGCGGGCTGCGGCAGCTGGGCTGCGCGCCCGCGCACAACGTGGTCATGTTCGCCGAGACGCGCGCCGAGTGGATGCTGGCCGCGCACGGCTGCTTCAAGCAGAGCATCCCCGGTATGTGCACCCCGCCGCACCGCACCGCACCGCACCGCACACGTTCAAACTACTGACATACATACATTTATTTATTTACTAGCTTTCCGCCCGCGGCTTCTCCCGCGTTATATTCGAATTTCCCACAGGAAGGATGTTTTCCGTCGGTAAAATTATCTTATTTCCTTCCTTGGGTCCTCGGGTTTTACGATTGGTATATACGGGGTAAACTATCTGTGTATAAAATTTTATTAAATCGGTTCAGTGGTTTTTACAATACTGCCATACAACCTTTCACCCCCTCCTTTCAACCCTTTACAGCCCTTTTCTGCTTTAAAAGGTAGCCTCTGTCCTGTCTCAGCCTCTAGACTATCTGTGTACCAAAATTTCATTTAAATCGCTTCAGTAGTTTTAACAATTTTTCCATACAACCTAGCATCCCTTCTTTCAACCTTTTACAACCCTTTACAACCTATTTTGTATAAAAAAAGTAGCTTATGTCCTTTCTTGGGCTTTAGACTATCTGTGTACCTAGTTTCATTTAAATCGGTTCAGTAGTTTTAACAATATTTCTATACAATCTATTATCCCTCTTATTATCATGCCTTGAGTTCATTAAAATGACGATAACTTTTTTTTTAATGAACCGATTTTGATGAAACAAAGTTTAGATATTATTCTGAGTTAAAACAAAGCAAATAGTGAAAGTTTCAAGCAAATCGGTTCAGTACTTTCGGAGATAAACGTGAACAAACATACAGACAGACAGACAGACAGACAGACAAAAAAATTCCAAAAAATTTTTTTTGCTTTCTAATAGTCTATTTAAGTGCCCCTCTATCCATTTCAATCAAAATACTAAATGTACAGACAAAATATTTTTACTGTCTTATTATATGTATAGATTAAGGCACATTAAACAGATAACTATCATTATAAAACACTAGCAGAGCATTATATTTATTTTTGCAAACAATCACCTCAGCTGTTATCGTCTTGACAACGCGACATATCCAAATTTGATTACCATAAAAACGATTCTAGTGAGTTAACCTTAAAAGATAGACATATACTGTTGCGGACATTTTTTTTAGATCATTTTAAGTGGAATAAATTCGTTCATACATATTTTTTTGGTATCTAGAACCGTTTTCGCAGCGCAACGCAACGGAAGCCCTCAAAGATGAATAATTTTCCCCGTTTTTTCCACATTTTCCATTATTTCTTCGCTCCTATTAGTCGCAGCGTGATGTTATGTAGCCTAAAGCCTTCCTCGATAAATGGGCTATTCAATAAAAAAAGAATTTTTCAATTCGAACCAGAGTTCCAGAGATTAGCGCGTTCAAACAAACAAACTCTTCAGCTTTATAATATCAGTATAGATTAGTTTTGATGTCAATGATTTTGATTTGAGGTATTCTTCACAGTGGTCACAATCTACGCGACGTTGGGTGACGAGGCTATCGCGCACGGTATCAATGAGACGGAGGTGACCACGGTGATCACGTCGCACGAACTGCTGCCCAAGTTCAAGAAGATCCTGGCCAAGACGCCGCGCGTCACCACCATCGTGTACATGGAAGACCAACTCCACAAGACCAATACAGACGGATATAAGGACGGGATAAGGATCATAGCGTACAAGGAGGTCTTGAAGATGGGAGACAACTTGAAAATCGGTGAGTTTAGCTACGTCTGAAGAGGTGTTTCTTCTAGTACACATACTAAGTGAGGCAGCTCTTCACGAGCTGTCTCCGCGAGGGCGTGTTTCCCGTTGACTGGAATTCGGCCAGGTTGGTGCTCCTCAGGAAGGAAGGAAGGACCGGCGACGTTCCATCTTCGTTCCGTCCGATCTGCTTGCTGAACGAGGCGGGGAAACTCTTCGAGAGGGTTATCTCCGCTCGTATCAGCGAACACCTGTCGGACTGCCAATTTGGATTCCGGCGGGGACGATCAACGTTGGACGCCGTCCAGCGTATTCGTTCCCTGTCGGAGTCCGCAGTCCGATCGGGGAGGGGGGGGGGGGGGCTGGCGTCGGCGGTGTCGTTAGACATCGTCAACGCCTTCGGCACCCTCCCCTAGCGGCCATTAGGGAGGCGCTCATCCCTGGCTATCGCTGCTCCCTACCTGCGGGCTGTGGTCGGGGACTATCTGCGCGACAGGACGATCGGCGTGATGGGACGGGACGGGAGGGAAACGTCGAGGAGGGTCGAATGCGGCATTCCGCAGGGGTCGGTGTTGGGACCCCTGCTATGGAACCTCGCATACGACGCAGTCCTTCGCACCAGCCTTCCTTGCGACGTGAGTGTCGTCAGCGTAGCAGACGACACTCACGTCGCAAGGACGTCGTAACGACTGGGGCCGGCTTCGGGCCGGTGCTCAGGCTTGCCGAGCTTGGGGTGGCATGTGTCGTGCGGGCGATCCGCCGGCTGGGCTTAGAAATAGCGCCTCACAAAACCGAGGCGCCATGGTTCCACGGCCTTCCGAGGCGCCGGGAACCACCCAGCTGCCGGATCCGGGTGGGTGACGCGGTGGTCCCGGTGAGGCCGGACATCAAGTACCTGGGCCTCACCCTGGACCGTCGCTGGAGCTTCGAGGAGCATTTCGTGCGGTTGGTCCCCCGATTCCATCGCCTGCTGCTCAATCTCGGGGGACCGAGGGATGGAGTTCGCCGCCTGTACGAGGGCGTCGTGCGATCCGTGGCAATGTATGGTCGCAAGACTGCGCGAGGTCCCCCGCTGCAGAGCTCTGCTACGGAGCCTGCAGCGGATAATGGCCATACGGATCGTACGAGGCTACCGTACAATCTCGTACGAGGCGGCGACGGTTTTGGGACGCTTCCCCCCATTCGACATCCTGGCCGACATGTACGCGGCGACGTATGCGTCGCGGCGTGTCGACCGGGGGAGCGATGGGGGGAGCGCCCTGGAACCCGCGCGCGAAGTTGCTAAGCGGGAGTGGCACCGACGGACTGTGGCCTGGCGTGCGCAGCTCGAATTACGGATCTGCGCGCGCCAGCGGCCGGCGGTGCCGTACTCCCGCACCTCGAAGCTTGGCTCCACGGGAAGGAGGAGGTCACCTACCGATTGACTCAGATACTCACCGGGCACGGCTGCTTCGGTGAGTATCTGTGTCGAATAGGACGGGAGGGATCGACACATTGCCACCACTGCGCATCCGACCGTGACTCGGCCCAGCACACGCTGGTGGAGTGCCCCCCCGTGGGTCTCCGAGCGCCGAGTCTTGGTCGCAGAGATCGGGCGAGATCTGTCTCCGCCGGCATTGATTGCGGCAATACTGGCGGACGAGGGAGGTTGGAGGGCTGTGCCCTCCTTCTGTGGAGCAGTAATGCTCCAGAAGGAGGCCGCCGAGCGGGGTCGGGAGATGGCCGATCCCGCTCGAAGGAGGCGGCGCCGGGCTCGGTAGCACAGCTGCGGGTCGCCGGCGGGCGCGAGGAAGTCGCGATTTGAATTGTTTTGATTTGAAAAGTTTTTAGCTTCCTTGTTATAAGGAATCTCAGGGTCCGAAACTAGTCAGATAAATCAGACAAATTCAGATTTTTGGGCATTGGTCAGTTAAAGTCAGTTTTTTTGGAAAATGGTCAGATTTTCTGACGAACTGGTTTATTTTTTTATGAATCATTGACTAGCTGTCGTTTTCTATTAGTGTGAACATAATGCAGTGATGGTTTGAGGGCAACTGAGGATGCTCTATTATGTTGTGGGCATAAGCAGCATAATATTAATGCATCATGATATAGTTATGAAGCTATTGACCTTCAGAGTTTCTTGCCTGTTCTTCTCGAGAAGGCTCTCCCAATTTCCGAACAGGTGGAGTCAAAAAAATTTTCCTTATTCGTACGTACGGACAAGGTTTTTGTTTTTTTTTTTGTTTTGTTTGTTTTAATGTCAATAAGTGCCTGTAAAGGTCTATGTTGAATAAAAAAAAAACATGAGCGACATGTATCAACTCAAAAACATAAAGGGAAATATAAAGTTGTCAGTTTATCAATTGCATCTTACAAGTGTCCGACCCAACGTTGACCAATCCCGTTTACCCAGTACATCAAGTACAAATATACAAAAAAAATCTGTGGAACTAGTCAGATAATGTCAGTTATTTTAAAAATTTGGTTCAGCAGAATCAGATTTTTTGGACCGTAAAGTTTCGGCCCCTGGAATCTAGAATAATTCCTTGTAGACAAACATACTGGTACATGGTAAGATCTACCTCGGGCTACCTGATTCATTTGACTCGTGGACTAATGCTGAGACCACACTGTTATCATTAATATTCTATTTATAAATTAGAATGTTTATTTGTATACGTATATTATCGTCGTTCATCTTGCAATTTGTTCTATGTCAAAATGACAAGTTTAAGTTTAGGAGAGTAAAAAACTGTGTACTGAAAAAAAATCTATTATAACACTAAAATATTTTTAACTAACGTTTCATAACTATTGCGTTCGTCTTTCGGCTATTTAGAATTATTATCTAAGCATACCTCAATAATAATAAAAAAATACCAATTTTTGACATAGAACAAATTGCAATATGAACGACGTTATTCAACATTACTTTTTCTCAGCACCACTCAAGGTCGAATCGTAGAAAATGAGTTACGTCCAATAGTGATTTGATGCAGCAAGGTGTAAGTGATTAATGCGGATGTACTTGTCGCGGCGCAGAGCTGGCGCCTCCGTCGCCGGGCGACACGGCCATCGTGATG